>KK119152.1:1008520-1036978 GCA_000611955.2 Stegodyphus mimosarum
ATAATTAAATAAAATTTACTGTTATGAAACATTATATATATATATATATATATATATACTTTACACACATATATATATATATAAAACGCAGATAGTTACCTTTATATTCATAGTTTTAACAATGTTTAATAAAATATTTTGAGAGGAAGAATTTACAAATATATTTCACTGGGATACCTATGATTAAGGAACTACATTTACATCACTTTAGTTAATGTTTCAATTTTATCAAAGAAATGTTTAGTGTAACATTTACCTTTTACAATAATATTTCGAGTATCCATGTTATCTACAGAGTAAACCTATTACTTCCAGATTTCTGCAAACATGTTTATGGCAAAATACCTATCAGATAAAATGTTTTATTTAGTTTTTCTTAAGTGCAATATAAGAAAATGGAAATATCAGATATTATTTCTGTTGTTAAAAGAACGAACTTTAAGCTCGATTTCTAGAAATTCATGAATAATTCCCCATGCTGTAGCATTGTGTTGATTTTGGGGACAGGATAATTTCCTGTAGATATTTCTTAACTTTCGAAAAACAATGCATAAATGACGGTTGCTTTTACTTAGGAGTAAGTTTTGTTTAACTTTGTGCAAAACATCAACTTTAATTTTTGATTGTTACCTTGTCGCGAAGTGAGAACTGAATTAATTGAATGAGAATTACTGAATCGTCTGTGAAAAACTTTTCTTTTTCTTGTTTCTTTAATTTTTTTTAGCCATCGTTTCAGATTTATCATAATATTTGAATAGAACATGGGGCAAAGATTAGATAATTCTTTAGATGATGTACATAATTTTTGTGCATTCTGAATTATAAAATGAATGAAATGTAACACTGTTAAGTAAACCTAACGCCAGAGTGTCGCTATGGTAAATAAATATAGGGCATTTTAAAGAGCACATTTATTCTACTGTGATTTATGCACTATCAACGAATTTAATCCAATAAGTTTAAATGAAATGCAAAATGCGTATAATTTAATATTCCGTACAAGGAAGTCATGTGGTGTACACATCAGATTTTTTAAAATTTTTTTTAATTTCTCTCCGTACATCACAGATGTACAATACGGGGCTTACAGAAGTAAGTTAACTGAAACATTAAAATTTACATGCATAAATAAAACGAACAAAAGCAGAGAAAGCAGTCTGGACCTCACAAAAATAGAGAAGTTCACTGGCTTCGAACATTTTCAAATCGTTCTGCAAGCATAATATAGGGCCTTAAAGGGTAATTTTTCAGATATTTAAGCATATTTTGCTTTCTTACTTCAAACCAAGAGGGTTTTTTGTTTTTGATACCTTTTCTGTATTCAAGACAACTATTTTGCTTAATTTTCTTTAATTATAAAGATGTAAACTCTTTTATACTGCACACTTCCTTCTCAAAGGGATGTAGAATATCACCTAATGAGCAAAAATTCAAAGATTTCTTTCTTTGCCCTGCTGTTCTCTAATTAGGAACATGCTTATTATGCATTTATCTTACTAATGACTTTAAGCAACTTGACAACAAAAGAAAGCCTTCTAAAAATTCAGCAACAAGTGTGAAGAAGGAAAATTTGCCGAATTTTTGTTTTCTCTTTTTGGTTGATGAGTAGTTAATGACACCGACAGAGGGGTCCTTTTATTGATATATTGATCACATATTTTAAGGTGGTTTTGAGATTACATTAATAGTCTTCTTGTACGTACATACTGTTTAATATACATTTGCAAATACTGTAGCCATAAATACAGGAGCCCTACTCAAAATAGTTTAAACCTTTGTGATTTTTTTTACATTATTGCTTTCTAACAATTTCTTTAGAGCGAATCTCTTTTGATAAAAGTTAAAGTTTTGTAATTTTTACAAACTGAATATTGATAATATATCGAACAGATTATAATATATGACTTTGACAGTAAAACAGTCTTCAAAGAGTTGAATATTTATTGGTAAATTCGTTGAGAAGTAATATGAAATGCAGCAAACGGATTATTAGTGCAACAATTTTTGAGAAATGCATACGTGCAAGATTTCATTTCTTTTCTGCACTATGTGGCCATTGTAATAATTGTTATTAAATTCATAATCTTCTCTAATCCATCCTTCCTTGCAGTTCAGCGGTTAGCATTTCACGGCGAGCGGCTAAATTTTCCTTGGGTAATTCTTACGAAGACACAGAGCTAAAACCTATATATCTAAAATATTCAAAATATTCGCCTTAAGTACTCTAACCCTACTTATGTCTCGGTGAGGGCTAATGAAATAAGAAATAATGCTGTAGATTAAAATCATAAAATACCTTGTAAAGACATTAGATACTTTTTTTAAAGCAGGAGAGACGAAAAATGAGCAATGCCTCGTCGGGACTCGAACCACGGACCTCTCGAATACGCACCGAGTATGCTGACCACCACACCACGAAGGTATGCCAGGAAGGCGGGAGAAATACCTTATAACCTTACATCTTTTGTTCAAGAAATGAAAATATTTTGCGTCGTATTTCATAGCTTAAGAAAACATAAAAAAATTTATCAAATACGACTTCAGGATTGTTAATTGCGATTAATGTGTTTCAGAGTGCGGGCCATTGATCAAGTTACTGTACCATTTAAGGTGCATATCAGTAAAATTCGTTGAACGCTGAAGAACTATATAGCATTCAGGAATCTCGAAGAAATTATCGCTGCTGGAAATCAAATAAAATTGAACGATGGAAGGCAAGTCAACAATACTGAAACTCTAACAAAGAAGGATAGTTTAGCAATATAGATAGCATATCATTATATACATATATATATATAGTTATAGAACTAAAGGTAAAAGAGATTGCATTGGTAAAAAAAGAACAAGCTATTTACAGTGCCTTAAGTATATAGACTATATGAGACCAATATACTAGTCATTTATGAGTAAGTATTGTATCAGCAACGTAGTACTACATTTAAGTATGTACTCAATACATTAACTCTTCATTAGACTTGAATTCGTACATAATCATTGCTATCCATGCACATTATTGGCTAATCATTGTTAATATTTTTGTCTATCCGATAATCATTATTGCCTGCCCAATCAATTTTCTTTGGAAACATTTTTCAACTAACAAATTAGTTTCACTTGATGCTTTCAGCATACATCAAAACTGGCGCCTAGTTAGAGATTTTGATTTCAGTTATTCCTTTTAAAAGAGAATAAAAATCTTACTGCATAATTTCACCACATCTTTTGAATCTCCATACATTTCATTTTATTCAACAAAGTTCTGCATATTTTTTCTTTTAATTTCAGTATATTCACCGACCATTCTTTTTCCTTTCCATGGAAACCTTTAAATTCTTGCGTTTTAAAAACCCATTTCAGATTTTTAGAAAATGATAGTGTGCTTCCATAAAATTAGCCATAAATTCCATAAATTATTTTTAAATTTAAACCGTTACATACCGTTACAAACCGTCTAAACCATTTAAGCCGTTATAAACCATTATATTAAAACCGTAACTCTGAATATTTGTAATTTAAAGATCGATTTTGATTAGTTCTTTTTCACCTAATACAAATGTTTTATGAATAAAAGAAGCATAATTCATTCAATATTAAATAATATAGATACATAAGGAAATTTTGAAAACAATATGCAAAAAATAAATATTTTTTCTTGTAATAAATTTTCTGCATAATAGACGTAAACTCTGTTTCTTATTAGCACAAGCACAAGATGCGATACTGTTCTGACAAACATGCCTAAGGCATAACACTTTATTTTTTCATGAACGCAGGAAATTTAGTACAACTATAATTTCAATATTCCAAATTAGTATAAATAACAATTAACTTAAGCCTTGATAACATTTTGCATAGAAACTCTTAAACGCGAGTATAGTTTATACCTTTAAAAATCTATTATATTATTATATTTATGTAAGGAGCTAGAGTGCTTTTTATCAGAGCAGGATACAAGAAAGATCAGCAATGCTTTTACCGGGATTCGAATTCCGAACCTCCCAGTTGTTAGCAGAGTATGCTTCCAATTACACCACTAAGGCATGCAATGACGAAGGAGGAAATCACCTTTACAGGTGATGTTACAGGACAAAGTTATAAGGTATTTTGTCCCCTCTTTCTGCATGCTTTCGTGGTGTAACGGTTAGCACTCGGCGCGTATTCGAAAAGTCCGAGTTCCGATGAGGGCATTGGTCATTTTTCATATACTCCTGTTCTAAAAAAACCCAATGACTCTACAGTGGCGCCCGAACTAAAAGGGTGGTGGATGATGATTTTTATCACCGGGATTTGGCAACTGAGTTCCCTAATCCCAAGTCGCCCTTTAAAAGGGGGGAGTATATAAGGTATTTTCTCCCTCCTTTCTTCATGCCTTCGTGGTGTAATAGTAGCACACTTGGCACGTATTCGAGGAGTCAAGGTTCGAGTCCCGGCGAGGGCAATGCTCATTTTACACGTCTCCAGGAACAAAACAACCTAATGACTCTACAAATTAAAATATAAATAGCTTTCTACATGGAAGACTGTAGGCAGTTATTCTTACCAGAAACTTAAGCAATAATTTCCATGAAACTAAACGTTTTACCTGCTGTGATTAAATAAACAAAGTATATTTAAAACAGACGAAAGTCGTTGAAGTTTTTCTATGATTTATTTTAAGAATAAGCCGGAAGAAGTATTCCATCTTCAACTTAAATTCCAAAACCTGGGCTAACACTAAAATAATAACCGTCAAGACCAGAAAAAGCAATCTCTTGCGTAACAGTTACCAAACTCAAAGGGATAGGAGAATGAACTAAACTCAAATAAAATAAATCAACCTAAAGATCCTCCGCAGGACCTACCTCAAATATCTAAGAGTAAATAAGGACATTTCCGACTCCGGGAAAGAGGAACTCCAAGAGCAGGTGCCTAAAGATAAATAAAAAGGATTCTTAACTTCTACTCTCGTGCAATATGACAGCAAGCGTATTCTCAAAAGCCAAGAAGGAAAGATTCTTAAGGCTTTTTTGAAGTATTCTAAAAGCTGCATCGTTTCACTCTATTTCAGTGTGGCCTTGAATGTGAATGATATGATTTGACGTATGGGGCAAGGACAGTGAGCGAACCATAAAACGTGAGGGCATTTTGCTCTATAGGAATTGTCAGTGTTTCAAAACAATGACGTGATTCTCCATAGCCGAAGAAGGCTGCCAGGCGATCAGAGATGATTCAACCACTAGGGAAACGTACATATGGTATTGTTTCTTGCTTTATGCTCCAAAACCTTGCACACGTTCTTTCAGCTCTTTATGTTGCAGGCAAAATATTTTAGTCCATTTAGCTATTTGTCATTCACATTTTCATGTAACGGTTTAAATTTTAAAATAATTTATTCCAGGTAAGAATTTTAGCAAGATAATAGTGAATTTCCTTTCATTAAAATATTTCCAAATGTGCATAAGAAATAGAAAAACGTACGCATATTCTGCGCAAAAATTCCTTTGAACCGTAAAATTAATATTAAAAAATAAATTGGACTAAAAAATATATTGTAAGATCTAAATTTCAACAAATAAAATTCTTAGAATGGCAGATCATGGGAGACAGAAAAATAATATACTTCCTATTCTTCCTATTCATATATCCCAAGTGTAACGCAAAACAGAAATTGCTATATTTATATTATCAAATTTTATGACGTGTTTCGAAATAGTGATTCATTTTTTAGAAGTTATACTTCTTTATTAAATGAAAGCTCTTAATATAAAGTTCCCCTTTTTGTACAAATAAGACTTTTTTCTATAGATATCTTCAATAATTCTGAAAAAGAGAAGCCAGGGCGTAGGTTTCAAATTTGTGAATATTCCCACCTGAGTGGATGAATATCATAAAAAAGGATGCGCCTAAGAGAACCGTCTTGAAAAGCTAATGTATGTGCATCTGTTTACAAACAGCCAGTACAGTTTTCAAATACTTATGTGAGACGCGAAATATTTTATTCATTAGAACCATAATTTTCGAAATTTATCTAACTGTCATATTTTCAAACTACCATATACCTTTGCAAATATTCTTTACTTCAGAAGATTTCATGAGAAATAGACTTCTTTTCGTAAGTATCATTACCACATTTTAGTTTACGTTATTGAAAGAAATAAATGCATTTTATGGAAATCTTTTTGACTCCAACTTAATTTCTGTTTGTGTAAACGTTTTAAACTATAATATTTCAACTTTTATTCCAGTATATATGTGGGCTAATTTTTGTCACTAGTTAAATTTTGCTGTAAATTATATGAATGTGCACAAAAATTCACTTTTCCATATTTCTATCCTTAAAACATTTAGCTCGTAAATAATCTCATTGTCAAATTTAAGTATTCTAATTAAGCTATTTGGAATTTTGCGATTACATGAACAAGGTCTATGACTATCGATAATGACACGGTCTCTTCTATTTATAATTACTAAAGTCTTTCTTATGATTATTACTCCCATTCATGATAGTCTGTTCTATTCGTGATTACAAAAGTCTTTCTTATGATTAACACTCCCATTCATGATTATAGTTCGACCGCCTCATTCGCGACCATGAGCGCAAACACGCATGCGCCATTCGGACCGAATTATTCTCAAAATAGGACGGATGGATGGGGACTTTCTTTCCTTCCAGCATATCTCTTTCCGGAGAAGAGAAGACTTTCACGTGACCTTTCACGTCGCAGCAAGTAATAACATCCCTTTTGAACGATTCTATGTGTTTTGGCAGAATGCCAGCCAGGGTTGCGTTTGAGACGGTGGAACTATACTTATTATGCTTTAAATACATACCTCCTGTCGATGTGATTCATGTTCAGTAGCAAGAAGACAAGAGAAAATCAAATTTTCAACTATAAACTAGGTAATTTGGATTATTTTCTCTTTGTTCAGAAGTTACTAATTCAGTTCTCTCTCAAATAACAAAAGTTGCTAACTTTTGCTGCTTAATTACTATGACTAATTCAGATCCTTATCGAAATAAATTTAGTGACTCTCTTCTTTGTAATTTTCTTCAAAATGGTTCGACTTTGGTATAATTACTTTTGACTCTTTATATTTGCCTACAAGTAAGTTATCCTTATTATTATTTTATCTCTTATTTTGATGCTGATTGTTAACATTTTGGCGTGTGATTTAGTTTTAATTCCTTGCTCTTCTACACTTTTAACTTAAATAGCAGTTTTGATACAGTTCAAGCAAAGATTATGTTTCTTAACGTTTCAATTGATAATTCACATCATTTAGCTGTTTAGATAAATTTTCCTTTATATCAGGTAAAAACCGCAGACTGTATTATATTTTAATCATGCATGTGGATTTTATGTGATTCATAACAAACATTTAAATATGCTAATATGAATGTAAGAGAAGAATTCCCAGAAACTAATAATGAATTATTGTTGAAAAATAGTACTTTGGATAATATAAAACGATTTCTCGATTTTACATGAGGAACAAAAGATACTACACAATATGAAAGTACCTGGAAAAAATGCCAAGGGTACAACAGGGGTTTGTAAATAAATAGATTTTTGTAATGCAATATGTGCGCGAAAATGGCACTTTGAAGTGGTACCAGACGTTATTGAGTGATAGAGCAAAGCTTCTGTAGTATTCGAGAGTACGAATGTCGACCAATATGCATAGCTGACGGAAAATAAAGAAGGAGATGAAATTGCACAGTAAAAAAATGGGTCAATGTTAGGACAACTAAAACGCAATGCGGCTGTTCTTTGGTTATGTCGGAATAAAATCGGGCAAAATTTTAAACTCTTTACGCGAAAGGATATTTAGCATAAGAGTTTGATTAAACTTACTTGATGAGATGTACTACGCACAACTCGTTAGTTGGTTTCGTCTCCTTTAATTTCTCAACGTTTGTAAGTTTCTAGGTAATTCATATGTAAATATAGTTAAATGCATAATAAGCAACCATTGTATGAATTAAAAAATATTTAAGTACCATGATAATTTAATTAAAACAATGATAACTATTGTGATAAAATTTATTTTGCTATTGAATGCCGTGGCAACTTCACCCCATTGACTAGTACAGTTACGCAAGCAACCAATAAACTATCGGCGACAAACAGGCACTTAAGCCACATATAATAAAGATTATTTTTATCTCCTACAAGCAGCTGCGAAAAAAGGTTGAGCTAAGTAATGTTTCTTTGAATTCAAATTTAAACACTTTGTTTAAACTAAAATTTTATATCTGCTAGTTTGAAGATAGTATAAGATTTTGAGAAATTTAGATGCTTCAAATGCTTTTTTAATTTGTAAATTATTGTTTTTAATTCGCTAGCAATTTTTAATCGTCATTCGGCATTTTCTTTAGTTATATCCTTCAGTATGGTTAGTTTACAAATTAGCATCAATCTTGATACGAAATGAAAAAATATATAGCGATGAAATTGTATTTTGTGTCGCCGTGAAATTTAAATGCAACGTAATAAGGTAAATAAAATGTCTGATCTCGTATTCAGGGCTATTCATCTAAAACTCAATCTGTATTCATGTTGTGCCAAACATAATCTTACAACCAATCATGGATGCTATTTCAATTATTGAAGTAGTGCTACGAAAGATATCTGCAAGCTTTACCGGCTTTGTTATGATATATTAGCATTGGAATGTCAAATCAATTTCTCTTAAATCTCACATATCTTACATCTGGATCTTAAGGAATGCGCCAATAAATTCTGTAATCTTTCGGCTTTGTTACAGCTTGCTACAGATGTGTCTGATCGATTTCTCTTCGATTTTCATCAAAGCCGGTACTTCAGTGTGTGCCAATAAATTTCTTCTCAGTGATCATGCTTGCACAAAATCGCTCAGGAGTTTGTATCAGATATATTTCTTACGCTGATACGATGTATTGCATAATGTTAAAGTATAGAAGCTTTTATTTTTGATATAAATATTTGGAAATTCTGTTTCGCCAAGACTTTTATTTAAAACTAAATTTAGCCTGAAAAATTACAGTTACGAATGGCATTTAACTTTACGTTTATATTTCAATAAAATATTTTCCCCTAAGAAAGCACATACGAGAGGCAATTCTATTTAAATTACTTTCATTCCAGATATAACTTAATAGATCTTCTTCAGAGATAAAAATGTAGATTTTAGTAGGTTTACTTTTCATATCCATATGATTCTTTAAATATTTGAAGCGAACTTTGTATATTAAAAATCAGTTAAAGTATTTCTGAAAATTATAATTTACAATGACTTCCTTCATATTGGATGGAATTCGTTAGAAAGACTAAAATGAGTTCATTATGAAGTCCTGTTCAGATGGCATTTATTTATACATGAAATGAAGTTTGGTTCACTGCATTTAACTAGATTCAAAAGAAACAGACCAACTCCTTCTAATATAGTGAAAAGCTTACACTATCATTTGCTAAAACTAACCAGAGCAGTATCCGGAACGGGACAAAAAATATGTAATAATCATCAAGAGCAAACAACTTGCCAATAGGATTTAGAAGATTTAGTACCCCTTATCAACGTATAGTAATAAAAATACCTTAATCGTATAAAATCATAAAATAAAGTTATGTAAGTACATCTGCTGTTGTATTATTCGGGAAGTTAAAATTTTCAGTTATTAGTTCTGTTGAATTTAGAAGAGGAAACAAAGAAGATGCTAAAATAGTGAAGCAGTATTAAGTAGTAGCGAACGTGTTCCAGCAGTTCCGAAGCAGTTTAAATTTGCAGGTAAAGAATTTAGTAGTTCAACTTTCTAAAGTCTGTAGCTTCTAACTTTCTGAAAAATTAACATTATTTAAAAAAAACTCTGAGAAAATTAACAGGTTCTATTTCAAGCCACCGCTGCAACAGAATATGACGTATAACAGGAAACGGATAATTGTAAAATTCGCTAACTGCCAAAGAGTCAAACTTTAAGGGGAAAAGTAACGAAGTTCTGGATTAGGTAAAGTTGCCATCTTCTTCATGCTTTACTTAAGCACGTTAACTTACAATCAAAGAGTTTCTGGGTAGAAATTTAAAACTTTATTTAAAATAATTTTATCTTCAGATAATCCATCTATTCGCAAAGGGAACGCCAATTTAAGGAATGAGTTGTGTTTTTGGACGTTTGAGTTTTAGCAATAATTCATAAACAATAACAATGTAAGGTAGTCTTTACCCGCATACCACAAAACCATCCTCGGCGTACTGTAAAGATATCGCTCACTTAATTAGTGTACATCATCAAGATATCTCGGAATATCCTTCCCAAATAATCTTCTCGAGAGCTTACAGCCACATTCCACGTTATCCGCATAATATCCTCTCTATTAAAATCCTATTAGAATTTGAATTTTTACTAAGTACATCCTCAGGACATCCTGGAATATCCCCGTAATCTGCTAAACATGTTCTACCGATTCCATAATGCCATATTCACGGATACATCAGGATATCCTCTCTAGTTTCCAACTACCGCATATAGGATCTTATTAGGCCTCTTCAGAACACCTCCCTAGTCTCCCAAATACATCCTCCAGAGTACTTAATGCCACATCCCATGACGTTCCCAGGGCATCCTTTCAAGGTCTCATTGACAGGGTGCCAGATATCATAAATATTTGAAGTCCAACTTACGTTATTCTCCAGACATTGCACGACAGACATTAACTCCTTAACTTACTAAATGAGTCCTTCTGAAAGCTTAGAGCCAAGAAATCCTCAGGACAGCTTCCCTAGCTCCCACCGACAGAGTACAGGACATAATTAAAATTTGAAGTCCTAGTACATCTTGGAATATTCCCCACAGTCCTAAATAAATCCTCTCATCTCTTCATATCCGAGGATATACTCAAGACTTTCTGACTAGGTCCAAACGACAGCGTACATGACGTTATGATGATTTGAAATTCTACTTATTAAATCGTCAGAACATCTTCCTAAACTCTCATGTCCTCCAAAGCACTTAATATCATATCTCAAGGTATTCAGAAGGCAACTTGTCTAGGTCCCATCGACAGAGTACGGGATATTATAAGCAAATTAAATTCTACTTATCAAATTCCCGGAATTTCTCCTTAAACTTCTAAATACATCCTCTCCAGTGTTTATTGCCACATATCCTCAGGACATTCTGTCTAGCTCCTATCGACAGAATATAGAACGTTATTTGGATTTAAAGTTTTATTTATGCATCCTCAGGATATTTAGGATCATTCTCCTGACCTCCTAAACACATCCTCCGAATTCATTTTGTTACATCCATTGGTATCTTCAGGACATAATCTCTAGGTCCCAATGACAGCATACAGGATGTTACAAAAATTTGAAGTCCTATTTACTATATCCTCAATACATCCCGGAATATTTTCATCTTCCTATCCTCATTCTCTCGAATACTTAGTTCCATATGCCAGGATATCCTCTCTAGCTCTGTGGACACAATACGAAACTTTATTAGGATTTAATGTCCTACTTAGGACCTACCCAGGATATCCTGGAATACCTTCCTAATCTCCTAAACACATCCTATAGCGTATTTGATGCCCTAACCCAAAATATCCTCAGGGTTTCACTAGTCCCGTCGACCGCACATGGGATGCTGTAAGGATTTGAAATCCTATTTATACTATCTTCAAGACACCCCAGATTACCTCCTTAACCTTCTGGACGAAAGCAAAAGCATATAATCGTCTTTAGCTTCATTGTTTTTTTGTCATTGAGGGGAAAGGAAGGGCGATGCTTATTTAGCAAAAGCACCGCTCTGTGTCCCAAAGTCATGTCAAAAACCTTTTAACATCATTAGACAAATCTCGAAATTTCACATTCTAAATTTTTTCATCTCTCTCGTATTGGTGTGTAATTTATTATACCTAAATTGTATTTCCCGTCTCACTTTTTAATGAAGCAACTTCTTTACTGGCCCCACACATAACTCATCTCTGCTGTCATAAGTTAGTTCAAGATTTATCGAGGACTATTTTATTTATTTGATTAAAGACAATTTTACCCTATGGTTAGTGATGAACTTGATAGAGTTCCTCACTACGATTCTTCACAGCATAATGAACACAATTTCTTCTTAAGCTTCAGCAAAGACTTACAGATATGCCCATAATATACAATAACAAAGTCAACTAATGATCAACGATAAAATGCACCAGATTCTTCCTGTGGCTCTTGATGGATAAATTCATGGAGTAGAGTTTGTCTCTTCATTCTTTACTGAGTTATGATTGCAGATTTTTTCTGTTCCTTATTCGTAGTTACGGACACAACCATGGGATGTAATAGCGACATCAATCCTTTAGAAAGTCTCATGTTTTTATAAGCAGGATCAAGCAAAGAATAACTAAACAAAATCAATGAAAATTATCTAAATATGATCAGTATCAAACAATGAAACCTCACCGTCATATTATGTTCAATTTACGCAGCGAATAATTTAAAAGAAATATATAATTTTGTTATGCATTTCTCTGTGTTCATCCAATCAGCTCTCCCTTTATCGCGGCGAAGAAACAGCAAGGGAGACGGACCGAGAGTTGAAAGTTGGAGTTGTCTGGAAAACTTCGGTAGGGTATTCGCACCCGAGTTTTCAACTGATTCCCATCCCGTGTGGCTGAAAAAATTTTGTAAGGTGCAGAGAACATCTGAATTTAAAAACATTTATATCTGTAGGTATTCCATTGAACCATATTTTTAAGCTTATATAAATATTTCTGTATATAAAGTTTTGTAAATAATAAAAGAAGTGTTAAAATTACATTTATGTGAAATATAAAATCACCACCATCCTGATAAGCATGACTCGGTCCGTTGTTCTTATAAAAAGATCTTAGTAAAAAAAATATTTCTAGTTTAATGAAGCTTTCGTATGAATATTAGATTATAATTCTAAAATAACAAAAATAAGATTTTAAAAAAAATCTGAAAGCTTTCAGATTTTACATTACCTTGCTTTGTTTTAACGCTTTTTGTGTTACCTATATTTATTAAATATCAAATGCGTCTCCTTTAAGCCATAAAATTCATTCAATTAAAGTGATATATTGCAAACATTTTCTTTAAATGAACATATAATTTAGAATTTCCGATGCACAGTCTCGCGCGCTGGAGGTAAAAATGTTTCTTTTTTTTCTTACAGTGCTGTCATTCTTTGCTTTGAAATCGCTGAGTTTGTTAATCAAAAATTCTGTAATGTATGATAAAATACGAAATAGATAAAACAAAGCAAATTCCAAATCTGGGCTTCCAGATGTCCATATTCGGTGAAGGGTTATGTTATTCAAAATTTGATGGTTCTAGATACCGTTGTTTTATCACAATGTGAGAAACATACATACATTTATGCAGATTCTCCGTTATTTAATTTATTTAAATGTAACACAGGGCGATAATATTTGGTGGCAGCCAAAGTGAAACGGACATTTAGAGTTTTCAACGCAAAATACCATAATGAAATTAATATCTCTTCCGGGTTAATAACCGTGTATTGCAAATTTAGTGCTCTGCAAAAGCGATCATGCAATATTTCAAATAAAAATTTTCTGCTTCCGTAGTTAACAACAGAAACAGAAACAACAAAAAAAAGTGTTTATTTTATTTATTGATTTATTTTAAAGAAGATATCATTTCAGTTTATATTTCACATTCAGCTGCTCTTTACTTGTATTTCCCACTTTGAAAAGACTTCTAAACTTAATTTTCTCGGAAGCAACACGGTTAATATTTCCATTGAGGACTAACCGCAGACAGAAAGAAAAGGAGCATCGATTGCAGAGGGGAAGTTTTTATCTTGTTGCTATTTATTGATGGTTTCACATCATAACGCATGTTCAATATGCAGCGCATTCTTTTGTTAACGGTGCCCTCTTTTTTCCCTCGACGGAACAGTGCCTCATTACACTCCAGATAAGATTACATTGTCTCCATGCTATGATGCTTTTCCTTGTTCCAGTCTATCGAAAAATAGGAGAATCACGTGATAAGCTTTGTTTCAAATGTTATGCGTTTATATACTTTCCCAAACTTTTTTTTTTACTTTAGGTAAAATATACAAAGTCTTACTTTTAATAAATGATTTTGTTCTTATCTGATATTTACACAAGCAATATTTGTGTCAGACAAACGTACAGTGTAATTTTTTAAAGGTTTTTTTGTTAAGATTTATATGTAACGTAGCTCACGCTACAAAAATGTACTTTATGAATAATTTAAAATGCATAGATTTAATATTTGCTATTTAAACTTGTGATTGGGCACTAAAATTTCAATCTTATGAAGATTTATATTTTCTAGATTATAATTCCCATTCTATCTCGAATTCCTGGGGAAAACTTAATCCTGCCTCAACAGATTTTAATTTAAATTATATGGCTGTATTAAAATTTACGAAAATATTAATATCAGACATCAACTTCTGATTGCAAAATTTCTTAAGGAATTTTTACAGAAAGTAATTCAACGTTCAAAATGGAAGGATATTGACTTTCATCCTTCCATTTAGATTAAAAATTTTAATTAATAAGACTTTCTTTAAGAGTTGAAATGAAACGTGTCATTTCGTTTTGGGAAGCATTTGCTGAGATGTATTTAATAAATATTTCGAATGAGTAGCTTATAATTCAAGGCAAAAGTCATTTATTTAATCTTTTCTTTAAGACAGACTCATTTATCATTATAGCGAGCAAATGCTTTTTTATTCAGTTGTTCCTTAAATTTATCCCACGAAGGCTATAACTTATTCTGTAATAAACATGTAAAAATGACCCTAAGAGTATATTGTTTTTAATATGACCCCATATTTTTGCATCATTATGATAGTTTAAGATGTGAAATAAAGTGTAAAGCAAAAGGACTAGATAAAATTTTGGTTCTGGGGGAAGGAGTTCTCTTTTAATTTTAAAGAACTCTTTCATTTGCAAATCTGAAAATCTCTTTACAAAACTATTGTCTTATCTTAAGGAATTTTCGAAATTATGTGTGCGATTAATGTAATACAGTAATCAATGGTAATTAATATATGTTTAATTGATACTAAGGTTTTCTATGTTTTCATATAAATTTCTTGAATAGAAGCTATTACAAATGATGATGAAAGAAATTAATATATCTGTAATACTCAAGCTCAGACATACAGAACCCATTTATAAAACTGGAAGCCCGTCTATATGATGCGGCGGATTTGCTCAGAGATCGTAAAATTTTTTCTCGTAATCTTGTGGTCTGACAGGTGTTCGTCTACACATGGCAATTTTGCTCTAAAGTTTATAAGGCATTTCTTCCGCCTTCTTCGCATGCCTTCTTAGTGTAGTGGTCAGCACGCTCGGCGCGTATCCGAGAGATCAGTGGTTCGAGTCCCGGCGAGGGCACTGCTTTTTTCATGTCTTCTGCTTCGAAATAACCTAATGTCTCTACAGTGGCGCCCAAACTAAAAAAAGGTGGTGGATGATGATTCTCCACCACCAAGATTTGGCGACTGGGTCCCCTAATCCCCAGTCGCCCTTTAAAAGGGAGTATGAAAGGTATTTCTCCAGCGTTCTTCTCACGCCTTCGAGGTTCAGCACGCTAGAGGCGTATTCGAGAGATCCGCAGTTGGAGTCCCGGCGAAGGCGTTGCTCATTTTTCATGTCTCCTGCTTTTGAAATAACCTAATGTCTCTACAAGTTGCTCTGAGCTATATATACTAGAAGCAGTCTAAAAATATTATAGTTAAGAGAACTGAAACACAAGTTACTTGAAACAAAGTATGTTTCACAGTTTCGTTATTTCAATCAATATATCAGACATTCCATTTCATTTCATTCCTTACGACAAAATCAATGACGCAAAGCAATTAGCCATTGCCACCATCCACTAGTTGGTCATTTCGAAGCAATCCGTTTAGCTTCAGCCGAATAGAATAGCAAAACAAATTTGGGTTTGTGTATATAGCATGCGATTTCCATACACAATTACGTTGGTTATCGCCCTCTATTGCTAAATTGCCACTAAATTTTCTTCTCAACGTGTACACCGGTTACTCAGTACTCCTGCCACAGGTGGCGGCAACATGTTCCTCTCGTTCCAGTGCTACATTTTTCTGTGTAGGATTGGTGCACAGAGAGGAGTTTCTTCGCTTGTGAAGACGGGACACTATGGATGCTCCTTCCCGGGTTTTTTTCAATATGACAAATAATCCTTATGTGAATTATGTAAGGAATTTTTTGAAATAACTTGAGGAATTATTATTCTTTCAACTTAAGTTACTTAAAAAAATATTGCGTTTTTCTATGTAATTTCTTTTATGGTTCCGTATTTTTTATGCATTGTATAAAATATAAGCTTATACATTTAAAATTAAGTTTTTTTCCCCTCATGGAGAAAACATAAAAAACATTCTTAGTGATATAAGTAAAATACAGAGATAAAGCCAAAAGAACGTAATTAAATATTTGCCCACGCCTTTGACATAGCTTTGATATAGAAATAACCTCATACTAACAAGGTGCCATAAACTTCAAATGTGGTAATCATACAATAGCATAGACGTGTTATGTAGACTAAGTTTTTAAAATATGAAAGCTTTTCAAATGTACCCAATGGGATTGCATGGCAGTTTGAGCATCTAGCATCTGATCTTCTTGAGAATGATATTAGAAAAAAAATCTGAAAGGTTTCAGATTTTAAATTACGTCCAAAAGGGTGTTTTCTTAACATGTTGTGTGTTACCTTTATTTATTAAACATCACGTTCTTCGCACTTAAATCATAAAATTCAGTCAAGAGAAACATCGCGAAATAATTTTAAATTGAGCATATCTTTAGAATTTCCGATACGCAGTTTCACGCGCTGGAGATAAAAATATTTTTTTCTGTACAACGTCGCCATTGCTCGCTTTCAAATCTTTGAGTCTGTTATTCAAAAATTCGTTAAAGTTTTACAAAATATGAAATCGGTAATAAAACAAATTTCAAACTTCAAATTTGGGCTTCCCGATGCCCATATTCGTAATAGGATTACGACATTCAAAATTGGATGGCTGTGGGTACAGTCGTTTTATAACAATACAAGAAACATAGATACATTTATGCAGATTCTTCATTATTTAATTTCTTTAAAAATAATACAGGGCGATAATATTTAGGGGCAACAATTTGAAAAGTTAAACGGACATTCAGAGTGAATCGACGCAAAATCGCGAAACGAAAACAATAGTCCTTCAGGGACAAAGCCCCTTTGCAATAAAAAAAAGACTAAAATGCAAAATTAAGAATTTTAATTCACTTTCTAATTTCAGATTTCTAAATCATACTATCGAAAAAAATACTTAACATTTTCCATATTTTAATCATCATAAATATACTGGTAGGCTTTCTTTCAAAGCAGAGGCTAGGAGCGAAAGCCCGTGTTCTCGTAAGCAATACCACGAGCTTCAGTCTTAATATTCCATTATTATTTACGAGGATAATTAGAAAGAGGAAAATTAGAAAGAAAGTGAATACAATTAAAGTTTTGCATCGTACTTACTATTAGAGGTAGTTTTTGGATTTGCAGTATGTAAAATGATTTTAGTTTACAATTTTTTTTTTCAGAATACTGAGACTTTTATTTAGCGTTCTGAATTAGTAACGAATTCTTAAATGAATTTACATTTATGACTTAACAATTTTACAATTTCTGAAGGTAAACGTTCAGTATATATTATAATTGTAACACCTAACCTAGACTTAAGCTAGATTAACTTGCAAATTTCACTAGGTGTTACTTAGATTCTGTTTTTGAGTTTTCATTGTTTGAATAATTAACTTCTTCAAGTAAACTGACACAGTTTTAAATTTATTTAACCTTACCTCTTGCGAGAGGTAATCTGAAATAAGCCAACACAAAGGTACCAGTTACCTAGACTTGAATAATACCACAAGCTTTCCATTAAAATGTTTCTAATTACAATATCGATTTTATTCTAACCAAGATTCTAACCAGACTACAAGATGCAGACTGCTAAACTGGCCAAAGTTGTAACGTACCAAAACCTAAACTATCTTCCGAAATTTTTCTCTAAAGAGACAGCAGGGAGGGGAAGGGGTTGCTCGTCAAAACAGAATTTCCGCGGAGGGTAGACAGCATAAATGCCGCTCTATCACCCAAACCGTAAACGCACTATTCTTCTAACTTTACAGCACAACGGTTTGCCGCTCAAATATGCGTAAATTTTGAAATGAGTAAAACTCGTGACGAAATGACGCAAAAGGAAATATGTACGTTAGATAAATCTTGTTAGTAAAACTCAAAATATTTTTAAAATTTTCCGTTTCATAATGAAATTCCAAGAATTCTTACAGTCACAAGATCATAATATATTAGAATATCCATCTTTTAGAAAGACATAAAGCAGAGAAATCTATAAATTGGAAATTTCGGCTTTTCAAACCTTATTTACAAATGTGATAACTGAGTTAATTTATTTAAAGGTTATGATTTAGTTCCTATGCTGTCTCAGTAACAGAATTCAAACAGAAATTTAGTATCCTAGCGTAAGTTTCATCATACAGCTTAGATTAGCGAAGACATTTCTCACTTAAACATTTTCTGCCTTCAAATTTCCATTTGTGCTGTTTTTGACCGTTAGCCGTTTATTAATACACCAGTGAATTTGCGAATATTTTCAGTCGAACGTCGAATAACCACCGCTTCTCATCTCTAACAAAACTGTTAGAGAAAGCCTTTTCGAATAAGAAACATCTTCTGCGATGTACGGTGTCTCAAGTAATGGATACGCAAACCAACAGTAAATTTTGAAACGTTCTTTGGGGGACAACTTCTGACGTAAAATGAATGCACAGAGATTTCTGAAAACATCAATCTAACATTCTCCATTTATTAACACTTCTTGACAAACGTTGGCAATGAGTAACTAACACAACCACGAATTCAGTTTGAAGGAAATTCAGCCACGATTTTGTTACTTTGTTTTAAGGCTTCGAAGAATTCTACATTTTTAGTATTCTGCCTTTATACAAAATCCTATCACTGACCTAGAAGCATAACACCATTGACCAGAAGACGCCAATGAAAATGGCAACGATTTAGCAGAGAACTTTACTAATGAGTTGAATACAGAGCTAGAAAATCTTCAACGAGAAATTTTCATTATAGAGGAACTGATTTTAGAAAAAGATGAAGAAGAATGGGAGAACTTTCATGTTCCTTGACTCGTGAAATGTTTGTAAAATAGGATAATGGGAACACTTTTATCGGATAATGTCACCTCATTTAAAGATAATAATTTTCGCTGAGAATATCATGCCTTACATTGGAACCATTTGAAACAATAAACAAAAACAAATAATATTAGGCAAAATATTAACCAAACGGACCCACTAAGTCTCAAGAGGAGCTAAGTTGTATTAAGGAAGACAGACAGTTATCGGATGTTTTTAATGAAAGGGAATTTCGAGTCAAAGAGTATATCTACCTTTTCCTTTAGTCGTCATTTCTACTTAAGCCGCCAATTCTCCGTACAAGCGCAGTAAAACTGAATTAAATTTTTTTCAATTTTATCTATTTATTTAGTTGAATTTTCTTGATGTAAATTTAAAGATTTCCATTCTTTCAGCGTTATGAGCAACGTTAAATAAGCTATAACTGCAATCTAAGAAAGAATTATTCTATTATGGATTATTTTCTATGAGGAAAATAGTTTCAGTTTACGGATACCTAGGATGATTAATTGCAATTAAGCTTTATTTATTATTAATTAATTAATTGTTATTAAGAAATTAAGCTTTATTTAATGTTAATTAATTTATTATTATTAAGAAATTAAACTTTACTTATTATTAATTAGCATCTCTAAAAAGACTGAGTAATCCAACAAGGACTGGCTTTTAAATGCTTGCGCTTGAAGCCTGTTGCATAGAAAATCTGAATCAAAATCAAACAAATCAGTTTTAGCACTTAAACCTAAAAGGATGATATGTTTTTCGTCGCAAATATTAAATTTAAATGGATGATGAAATGTATTATAGACAAAGCGTATATAATACACTGGTGTTCAAAACTAAGAGAGTTTTCCTATTTTCAGGACTTTCTCTGAAAGTACTGAAGGTAAAGATTATATTTCGGAACAAAAACTGGCAAGCTATGCTGTCAAACATGCATACACGAAACATGCAAGCGTTTAGAATGAAAGACTTGAAATTTCGGATTGTAATTTTAACCTACATTATTTAACGGAATGCATTCTTTAACATTAGTTTTTCAAAAATGGCTGATGAAAAACATAAAAATAAGAAAATGAAGACTTTTTCCTCTCTTCGAGTGATACAGTGACTTAAAAGCCGTAGAAGTTCCACTTGAATGGTGATAATGACTGTAAAAATGTATATATATATATATATATAATAAAATATGAAAGACAAATTTGCATATACACCTTTAAGTTCTTAATTTTAATTAAACGCAACTCCTCTTCAAGAAAACGTGTTACATCATTCTGAATAGCCTTTACTCTACATTGTGAAAACTCTTCCCCATTCGCTAACGAGAACAAAATTTCTTAACTATAAATACGTCAGTTGTCTTGCGCGCAATCTCTTTTGCCCCTTGCTCTGCTTTGAATAACTCGCGTATCTTCGTTAACTGGTATTCTCCGTTGTTTAAAATGTAACCGTGTATACAAAATTTCCAGGCGCTTGTTGCACCCATAATCATATGTGAATTATACACTGTGTCTCGAGAATTACTTTATCCGGTAATAAAATTTTCTTGAATTCGGCTACGTCTGTCTGCAAGTGCATCATTACATCTACGCAGTAAACATGCCCGAATTACATTAACGCCAAAATTGCAAGTCCATTACAGCTATCATCTGCAAAGGTATCTCGGCTGTGATTAAAAATTTGATTAGTGTCTAAAGGATATATAATTTCTAAAGGGTCTAAAGGATTATGAAATTTTGCTGAACAACAAGGCCTGTAACTTCTGAGTAAAAGATCTAGGCCCATTAAAACGACGATGGCCAGATTCAGAAATGGGTATCTTCGATGCATGAAATTCAAAGAGGGAGAAAAAACCTTCCCCTCGTGTGCCTGTTCCCTCCCTGCCTCTCGTCACCTACTGAGACAGCTGGCGGCTGAGCAGGATGACGTCAGCGATTTACTTGTGCGGCAAGGTCTCTTGGACTTAGTGTAGGCTTTCCTGCTCCAGGGGATTAGAAACAACAACAACAACATAGAACAACAACAGAATATATACATATTCAGTGATTGTTTCCTAGAGACACTCAAAAAATGTTTAGAAAATGTTTTTCTTTATATACACCTCTGATTATAAAGTGTTACCATGTTTCAAGTAAGGTGGTACAACATTTAAGAAAATGTTAGAACATGACGAAAAATTATTTTTTAAACAAATGTTTACAAACTGACCTTATTGAAAGGGCACACACAAAGTAGTCACAAAACGAATTAATGAACCTGTTAGTACTGCAAACATATGTACATACAACTTGTGCTGCTTATATAATACAAAATATGTATTCTTCCATTATGTATTCTTTCAAACTGTGGACTTAGTTTCCTTTCAACGCACTAGAAGAAATATGTTCAAATGAAAAAATAATTTTTACCCTTTAGTTTGGGTGAAATTCTTTTCATTTATTTCTAAAAATGAATCTGTGTGGTAAAAAATGTATTAAGTTAAAAAAATAGCCCTTTCCGAGTAATTTGATAGAAACAACACGTTCCTTTGAAAAAAAAGAATATAAGGACAAAATATTCTAAAACTGAACGGGAGGAGTGAGAAGATTTATCCTAACTAAAAAAATTTAAAAAGAATAGCCTAGGCGGAAACATTCGCCAGACTTTTAAAGGATTTTGAAAGACCGTGGTAAATTGTTTCTACCCAATGGAATTTCAATTTAGATTCATTGCAAAGTTCCTGGATCACAGCATTTTTTCTTCTGTTCTTTTTCCTTCTGCTTATTTCCGTTTTTTGACAGCGGTTCTAGGGAAGAAAAGATTTTGGTTTGATAATACATTTTATTTATTTATTCCATTCCCACGGGTGTGGCAGACAGTTTTTTTTCTCTTTGTATATTTAAGATTACAGGAATCCTTTTAGCTCATCTAACTAAAAGAATGCCTCGTTAACTAAAAGCCCTAACTAAATGCTTAACAGAAAGTCATTAAGTTTTGTAATTCTTAGTCACGTTCTTTTTAACCTCATTCAGAAAACAAATAAACTTTTGCTTCTTTAATATACAAAACTTAAATAACTACATTGAACGATAAACGATAACTTCTATTGCCCCCGCAAATTTTATTTTTAAAATGTCCATGAGTTATTTTAACATTAATAAGTAAATCTTTTTCTTATATATATAGCAATACTTCATTTAACGAGTGCTTCGTAAATGACTAAGTAATGAGCAGAATGCATTCTTAATAAAAGTAATTTTCTTAATAGCACATTAATTATAGATCAGTGTTTGAACAGATGGTTAACAATATTTCATTCTTGCATGAAAAACCAATAAATGCATGTATTCGTACTAGGGGGAAAAAGAAAATAATCTTAGTGAAAATAAATGCTTTCCTAAAACGGTTTCGCAATGTATATAAATGATCCTAAAATTATTTGGCCATTAAATAAAAAAACACAGACAAACAATACTAGTAATAGAAGATTGTTTTGCAATCATGAGTAATATTAGAAAATTTACACGCGCCTGAAAAATTTTATAGGAGTATTGATGATGTTTGAAACGGTGCTCTGTTGCTGAGAAGCGAAAATCTGGTAAGGACGTAAGAACTGATTGAAGGCTTTGACTTTTCTGGTAAACGAGAGAAGCGAATTTGATAACTCGCGATTAGTTAAATAATTCAATGTCAAATCGTTAAACTGCATCCGTGTTGACTAGGTTATATTACGTCTGCAGACAAGTTTAAAAATTTACGCAGAGTTTTATATTCCACAAAACACCTGCCTCAAACATTGAAACGTTAGTTGCTTTAAGTGTAAGATTAATTCTCTCAATATTTCTCGTACAGATCTCTAAGCCCATGGAAATAAAATAAATTTAAAATTGATAACAACCAAGTGTAAAAGTGTTTTTGTTATACAGTTCGATTGAAAATGATGACAAGCTTTATTTCATTAAATATTATTCCTACTTTACATGTACGACCTTTCCATTGTCAATAAACAAATCAAAAACAAAACAAAAAATAAACAAAAAAAAATCTGAAAGGTTTCAGATTTTAAATTGCGTCAAAGAGGAGACTTTTTTTAACAATTTGTGTGTTACCTTTGTTTACTAAATATCATGTTCTTCGCACTCAAAACCATAAATTTCAATTCAATTTCAATTCACAAAATAATTTTGAAATGAGCCTATCTTTAGAATTTCGGATACACAGTCTTACACGCTGGAGATAAAAATGTTTTTTTCTATACAACGTTGCCATTGCTCACTTTGAAATCCTTGTGTTTATTAATCAAAAATTCGTTACAGTTTTACAAAATATGAAATCAATAATAAAACAAATGCCAAATTTCAACTTGCGCACCCAGATGCCCATATTCGCAGGAGGATTCGTTATTCAAAATTTGATGGCTCTAGGTACCGTTATTTTATCACAATGCGAGAACCATATATACATTTATGCACATTCTTCATTACTTAATTTCTTTAAATATAATATAGAGCGATAACATTTGGTGGCAACAATTTGAAAAGTGAAACAACACTTGTAGTGAATCAACGAAAAATGCCAAAACAAAATTAATAGTCCTTCTGGGCAAATTGCCCCTTTGGATTAATACGTAGAGTATTTTATGGAAAACGTTTAAACATTGAGGGGGGAGGCAGAAAGATTTCGTAAACATGAAAGTTTATTTTTATATTCAGTACGCTTAGAACAAACATCTAATCAGCAAACCTCTGTTGAGGATTTGTGGAATCAGGGAGGCAGGCTGATTTCGTAAAAATAAAAGTTTACTTTTATATTTAGCATCCTTAAAATAGATCATCTACTCAGCAAAACGTTCATAAATTAGATGCAAAATGTTTCGACTCAGTGGCAACATATTTAAATAGTAAAGATAGCTGATTTCTCCGAATATTAAATTTTAAATTTTCTTTGGTAGCTATAGACTAAATATCTTCTAAATGAAAAGTAAACACCGTGTCTTAAATAAAATTCACAAGTTAAAGACGCTTAAGTGTGTAATTAAAGCAGAAGTTACAGCTAATTTTGCTTGAGCAAGCTGCATGTCACTGCAGGCAAAATTTGAGAAGGCGTCTGCCACAGATAAAATTTTTGCAAAGTTTGAGAATCATGTGAAAAGTTACATTTTAACGTATCCTCTCACTAATGATGTTTCCCAGAATCTTCTTATTTCGAAATAAAATTTAATTGGGAACACATGTTCATGATAAACATTCAAGTAAGTTAAGTCTACAGGCGTATTTTTTATCATCTTGTGTATGTGAATAATCTGAGAGTACTACAGACAAAGACAGAAACAAAGATTTGTGTTAGAGAATCAAAGATCTAGATAATCAATAACACATCGTCGTACACCTCTCCTGAAAGAGGCTCCGAAATGAATTCCTTACGCTTTATTTTCTCTTTCGTTTCTACTTACATCTGAATGTTTCATTTTTGATAACCTGTACGTAGAAAGCTCTTATGTTATGAAAGCTTCGAAAGCATGTCCAACAAAAATCTGCTCTCTCGATTAAGAGTTTTCAGTCAACCGTATTCATCTATAAATAATCTTCGGAATCTTATGTGACGCAATATTATTGCGAGGAACAGCTGTTTCTTTTTTTTCCTTTTTTGTAACATTAATAAGCTGCATTGTATCAAACAGACCTCTATATGTATTTACTACTGAAAAACTTAATAATTTGATGTACTAGATAGAACCCACTTGTACCAAAAGGATCGTTTTAAGTATTCTTGTATTAAAAGAAACCAATGCGATATTTCTTGCAGCATTACAACTGTGATATTTCTTCTTGACTTTCCGGCATATTTTATATAGCATTCAAATTGTGACACGTAGCTATGATACTTGTTTTTCGTGTCGTAGGAGGTTTACGACACTTCTTTTAGCTATCACGTGGTGACACTCATGTTTTTGTACTTCCCATTCCTACTGGCCACTCCTTTGTGAAAAGTTAATTCATTGGGCTCATCTAAGAGCACAATTTGATGTAAAAATAGGGAAGGTATTTCAATCAAGACTGGCATGTTTCAGCTGGTAGTTTCATGACCACATCAAATGCATCGTTATGAAAATTGTAATTGGATGTATCTTTAGAGTTCACATATCCTGTCTAGTTAAAACACATCTAAATAATTTAAAAATCAGCCTTTTTCGGGTGATCGAAAATAAAAACAAAGTACCAGACTCAGCTAGCCGTTTACGACTCTGAACAGCTGAACTTCTGCGAATCAATCATTCATAGAAATTAATCTTACAAATCCACAATGTGTAAATTAAAGTAAAATACGTCCTATGGATACTCTTTATTTAAAGTAAGAAATAAAAAAAAACTTTTTTTTGTTTTAATTGGCGTTTACTTCTATGTAAGCTAGCCGCAACCTCCTGAGATCAAATCAAACCTCCTGAGCTAAATCAAAGCTAGTTCTTAAATTACTTTGTTTGAGACGAAAGACTAATACACTAATCGAGGCAAACAGCCAGCTATTTTCAAGTTAAGGATTTTAATCTATGATGATAAATTGAGAATAGATCGTTTCTATGCTATTAATTTGGTTTAATTTATTAAAAAGGTAAAAATATATCACATAATAATCTGCCCAAAAAGAACAGAGAGCTTTTCACGTGAACTATTTTGGAAAAAATAGATTTAGTTTATGTTGCGTATGAAGGAAATAATTTAAAATATATAAAAGCTGTCATTTAATCCCAGAGATGGTTTCAGAAAAAACTATTATTATTCAGCACTTTTATCTGTAGGGCAATTTTAATTGCCTTACAGATAGAACTGCAGATGTTTACATATTTTGATCTAAGGATAAAATTAAAAACGTTATGAAGAATGTTTTCCTTTCTGTGAATATTCTTCTTAAAAATAAAATGCAGGTTTCTCTGAAGCAGTTTCAGGAAAAGAATTTTTGATTTTATTTGGTACGTGTTGCTGATGTGACCTAATTTAATTTATAGAATAAGCAGAATTAATTTTTAAAAAAAAAAAAAAAAAGACATATAATAGACTACCCCAATTTTCGCGGACAGCACCTTATGCACAGCAAGATGGATAACTATTTAATGTGTTAGCTTTTAGCTTTGAATGTTCACTTACGGAAATGATATAACTGTCCGACCTGCTCGTAATTAACACAAGAAGTTAGGCGGCTGTATTAAAAGAACTTGAAACAAAAAGTTGTCAGAGCATGTATTGCATGTGAATTACACATTATAAAAATATAAAATAAAGCGAATACAAATTATACTTGATCAAATATTAGAAGTATGATAATACAGACATAAAATGTGAAACTAAGAATATGTAAAGTAATGGTACTAGTATAGTAGGCCGCCCAGATAGTATAGTGCCAGAAGGTATAGGGCTCAAACAGTATAAGGCTGCTCAGACGCCATAGTGGTTAGGGGAGCCTGACTGCGATACCGAAGGGCCCGGGTTCGAATCCTGGAGGAGGTGGGGATGTAAAATTGCCTGTCCTTTCATAGCAGGTAATGGTGGCCGCCTGTTAGGTGCCTCTACAATAAAATGGCCATCACTTCTGGTCTTAGGAGTGGCCAATGCCGTTATATGCAACTGCCTTTAATAAAAAAAGGTAAATTAGGCAAATAAGCACTTTTTAGGAAAGCTGAAGTAAAACAGTAAATTAGATGAAATAAGTAACTTTCAAGTTGATTAAAACGTAACGTACATCGTTGAAAATAAACACGAAGCAATGAGCACTAAATGATAAATTGTAGCCGTATTACACAGAGCAATTACATACAAACCCTGAATAACCAAAAGTAGCGAAACCAGCAGCAATCTAAGGAATGACTCAGAATCATTCCTTCGTCTGTCGTCAACATCTAGAGAAGATTTTCGCATCGAACGTTTTTAAATGCCTTTATTCTGCAAAAGGTACTTCAAAAACAAGTGCTTGTTATTCGCCAGTAAATCGAATCCAGGCTCATTAGCCTCCCCCAGCCTCATTAGCTTATGAAAGGGCATCGCTTCTAACCGCCGTAGATATTGAATTTAAAATAAACCCATTTTCATAATTAAAACAAACTTTCAATGGCAGATCGATTAATTAATATCTGTCTTATATATACTATCATTTAATTAGTTCCTATTTGACACCTTTAGTTAGTTGAAGCATGCTGTTATTAATTAAAATTCTCATTTACAGTACTACATTTTGTTCAAATATGAAGGTAAAGCTTTACTGAATTAGATCCCATAAAAAACTAAGAAGACGAACTAATTCACTAAAAAAAATGTTTCTTATATTACTTCCTCTAAACTTCCGCTTACTAAGCAGAAAATTTGAAAGCACATTTTTTATCAATTGAAAACATATATTTAAGTTAAAATAATTAAAAAAACAAGTGTAATTTTCAGAGATTTATAAAG
This sequence comes from Stegodyphus mimosarum, assembly GCA_000611955.2. Classification (NCBI taxonomy): domain Eukaryota; kingdom Metazoa; phylum Arthropoda; class Arachnida; order Araneae; family Eresidae; genus Stegodyphus; species Stegodyphus mimosarum. Next base: position 1,036,143 of record KK119152.1, read on the forward strand.
AATTTCATGCTTTCAGAAGAACTAATTTATATACTCCAAAGAAATGTGAACGATAAACTTCTAGTTCTGTGATAAAAGTATAATATATTCTGTAAAAAGTATATTTTTAACACAAAATTTGTTAAATTATTTATTATTCCAACAAAATTAATTTATATCAAAAGGAAAGAAAAGTATCAAAACTTGTGGAAGGATTTTAAATTTCATTCTTTACTTCTTGCGTGAAAATAGCACATGGCGGATTTAATATCAGAATATATTACTAAATATTAATTTTACTTGATTTTTTGCTTTGCTGCGCCTTTTTCTTTAAATAATTTTTTGTGAAGCATGATAAACAATTAATGTAATCATGCCCATGACTTTATAAATTGTGAGTTAGAATACATTTGTCCCAGAAAGCATCAAAAGAGTTAGATATAATTCAATATTAATGCTGTTTTATTTTCATTCCTAATTAATGCTTGTATATAAAACGTGCATTTGTAAAAAGGAAAATTTTTAATATCCCATAAATTCGTGCTCTGGATCTAATAAACACATATTTTACGCAGTTAGTTCTTTTATTCCTATTCTTCACAAAGAAAACTTTAAATAAAGTGTTTATTTCAGACCTTTCAAAGTATATAAAATTGTATGATAATGACGTGTATGATTTCAGTTAAAATATAACCGAAAAAACGGCAATATTTGAAAGCACGCTGAAAAAATGTTTTTTAACAAAAAAAATTAGAGCTTTAAAATTTATTTCGAAAATGATTTCCTAAACCTGGTCAAAGATTGCATTCTAACATTACCAACTTAAATACTTGCTACTAAATAAAATAATATTAAGC
>KK119154.1:0-22240 GCA_000611955.2 Stegodyphus mimosarum
ATTTAATGAAGAGAATTTTTAAAATTAAATTAGAACTATTTACCTAAAATGGTAAATTTGAAAGTTAGAAACCATTCTATACTATCTAAGAAGATTTGTTAATATTTATTTAGGTAAAAAAACTAATTTAGGATGCGCTACAAATTCCCTATATGTGTATATATATATATCTATATATATAATTAACAAGTAAGAATGCAAAAGCTATAGCACACCCGAAACCCTCTGAATCCTATTCGTAAAAGCACGTTAGTTCCAAGGTTACATATTAAACACAATTAAAACTTCATAATTCACAATAAAACATAACTAAAAATTGTATGCTATTAAAATTGAAATTTTTTAGCAAATTGGGAAAAGCAGAAGTTGTAAGAAAAATAGGAAGGTACATTATGAACAAAATGGCAATATTTCATTGAGAGTTGCATAGTGGTGTCGTCAGGGGAAAAGCACTTTGCCACTTCCATTGAGGAACCACTTCCAGGGCGCTCCTTTTCCCTTTTCCTTTTCCCAATTGAGAAGATTTCGATTAGCATTGAATGATTTAATATATTTCAGTTCAGTAAATTATTTTACGCGTTTTTGTCTCAATTGGTCGTTAGTTGAAACGCGTGGAGGTGATATTTCAATGGAAGTGGCAAAGTGCTTTTCCCCTGACGACATCGCATAATATTGCCATTTTGTTCATAATGTACCTTCCTATTTTTCTTACAACTTTTGCTTTTCCCAATTTGCTAAAAAATTTCAATTTTAATAGCATATATTTTTGAGTTATGTTTTATTGTGAATTATGAAGTTTTAATTGTGTTTAATATGTAACCTTGGAACTAACGTGCTTTTACGAATAGGATTCAGAGGGTTTCGGATGTGCTACAGCTTTTGCATTCTTACTTGTTAATTATAGTATAATAAAATTGGCAGCTAGATGTGCAGTTTTTTAAAAAAAAACTTGAAATGCTATCCTTCAAATATTAACTTTCTAAAGAAATATATATATATATATAATCAGTTGTTTTGTATGTCATTAATCTATCTGTTCTATGTACGTCAAAAGGGATTGATACATGTACTCCAACCTACAGCAAAACTTGTCAGTAGTCAATGTGTGAATATATTTTCACAACTTTGAAAATGCACATATAAAGCATATTTGTTATTACCCATTTGTTAATTTTTAATTAAACCATTAATTGTAATCCATTTAATTACATGCAGCTTAAAATCTATCTATCTATATACATATATATAATTGAATAATTAAAAATCTTATAAATTGTATGCATATTTTATTACACATTTTCATTTTACTAAAGCGAAAATATCAAAATTTACTAAAGCATTATTGATGCAAATATTTTAAATCACAAATAATCATAGAGGAATTTAGAATCCATAAATCAAATATCTTTAGGTTTCTGATTTCTACATGGAAATAACATTTAAAAAAAATTGAATTTTAAATACACAAGAATAGTATATATAATCATCATAAAATTACTTATAATTTCTTTACAAATAACGAATGTAAAGATTTACAGATAGCGTGCTTAGTAAGTTTAAGCTCTGAAATTAGAGAACTTTTTTAACAAAGTTCATTTTCCTTTTCAATTAGAACTGCTTTAAGTTTCATACATAAATTTGGTCAAAATTCAGTCAAATGGTTTTTATTAAAAAAAAAGTTTTTGCAAGCCGTATTGGAATGAGTTAATATTAAAGCAACAAGCGTTACTTTGTATTTAATACACCCATTCATATCTTTTAATTTTACGATTTTTCTCCAAGCTATATCAAATCTTCTTACTTTCCAGTTTTAGCATTTAAGAATTTTATATCAATGGAAACAACTAGATTTTCTTTAATATTATAATAAACTGGAAGTGATAATTTGACACTTGGAACAGGCTTTCGTAAAACAATACGAGATAATCTAAAAAGTCTCAAATTTGGTACTTAAAATAGGTATGTAACTGAGAACAATATATCACATTTATAAGCGTTAAATGTATTTTGGACTTACACTAAATGCTATGAGAATAAATTTATTATGATGCAAGCCTTAGCCTATTTAGCCTTAGTCCACAATTTTCTATTCATTTCACTTTTCACCACCAAATGTTATCGTTATGTGTTATTTTTAAAGATATAATTTAGCAACTATAAAAAGGAAAGATGGAAATAATTAACACTATGTAGAGAATTCTAAAGATTTACAAAATTTTATGATTAAGTAACTGATTTGTGAATCCAAAACCATATATGACCAAAGGATGCATACTTCATGTATCATTGTTTCCCATTTGATGGGAGAATACTAAAAAATGAGTAGTGTTTATAATTAAGACAGCCATAAAATTAACAAATAAAATAGATTTTATTTATAAATGACTAACTAGATGTGATAGTTCACTTAAAGCTCACTATTCTGTCAATTCCACGTCTCAACATAGAGTTAGCAGGAGGTCTTGTCCACATCAGATTTTTTAAATCTGAGGAAATATTTAGTCAGAATATTTGAAAATAACAGAAGTCTTGGAATAAAAAAAAGTGAAACATATCATCCATCTTCTGTGAAATATATCATCTGTTTTTTAAATGCTAACAAGAATTCAAATCTTACCTTGAAAATATAACTTATCAAATATTCTTTAAATTCCATAAGGGGAACATATTTTTATATGTCCTAAAAGCAATTGTTTTCTGAAAGCTTTACAAACATATTGCACAGTCAATCACAAAAACAATTGCCATTGGGACTTAATCTCTTCTTATATTGGCAAGGTATCCATCCATCCATATAACAGATAATTCAACTACCATGCAATCAAAAAAAGATAATTCCTCAATCATCTTTATATTTTATAAGTACCAGCCTTTATGAAACCAGTCATACAAGAAGAAATTCCCAGTATGTTACCAAAAATAGATATAGATACCTAATGTATTATATTTTTGAAAATCTAGTTTTCATCTTCATATAAATTGCATGAAAGTAGATCAGATTAAATGTTTTCAGTCATTGCCTAATATAGATTTGAAAATTCCAAAACAAATTAAAAAGGTTTCCTAATAAAAGGCCAATGTACAGAAGTGCAGGAAAGAAATCCCATGTGATAATTGCCTGTGCAACAAATACTACATGAATAGCAGCCAGTGACACACTTATGAATATAATTTTACTCTCAAAATGTTTTTTCTTGAAATTCATCTTTATGTGAATAAATGCAACTTAATTTAATAATTTTTAAATACAGCAGTATTATATATCCATAACATTTAAATATAAAACTACAGTAAAAGCTGGACTATCAATTAACTGGAAAATTTTCAATTTCAGGTAACAGGATTTCAGAAAAGTTAAGTAAATGGGAGACTTAAAACCATTGTGCAGTAGGGACAGGTCTCCAGAAGCACTGTTGATCACTTCTAAATTGAGAACAGAAACCTTTCTTTCAAAAGGCCTTGCTTACAGTCCCTCCCCCTTACTTTTGTATTCATCATAATGTTGTAAGAATTCCTGCTTAGAAGAGGTCTCACCCAAGGTCAACAGTAACTATGATAGTGCTCATTATTGTCTTTGATTCTTCTCACCAGATGTTGGAAGTTACACAATTGAGTTCCCATTAGAAGTTTTTTGCTACTATCCCAGGGGAACATAGATTTCAAATTCTGTGGAAATTTCTTGTGGTGGGCAAACAGAACCAAGGTCACCGCATATAATGGAATTTGGAAGTGCTGTTGGACACAGGTGTTCTAACAAATTGTTTCCACCTGCTTTACTAACAGATATTTTACTGAATCATTTAAGTTGAATACCCTATAGGTCACAATCAGGAAATTAATATTGTATATATTTTGAGTAATTATCCATCTACTGGCTTCAAAAATGGAAGATTCTTCAACATATAAAAAACAAAATAATTAACAGTTTTGAAAAAGGTGAAAACAAGCAAAATTTATGACACTAAACTGGAAAAATGAATGAACAATAGTGATGCAAAATTATACATAATTTAAGTTTTTAATATGCTACATCCTTAACTTAATCATATGATTCTAATTAAAAAATGGTCTATTTCCTTTAAGCTCCCACTGGTACGACTTGTGCAAGTTTAGCAACATCTCTGTCAATTTTGATGGTTAATGACTTTTAATACTAATATGTTTTAATTTTATATGCCAAAGGCCTAGAATATACATACAATTTTATGTGTGAAGTTTTTTTGGAAACGTTACATAATTTTAAGTGTGGGCTTTTGATAAAAAGCCAATAACAAATAGGAAGATAAGTTTTTATAATATTAGACCGGAAATTTCTTTCTCTATAAACAGGACTTTTCTGCCAATTGCATTTTATACATACTGAACTTATCCGGAAATTTCACATATCCCAAGCATTTCAGATATTATACCTTTTACTGTATATACATACAGCAATCAAAATATGTACTGTTATAGTAGTAAATGTGGAAATAAAATAGCAATAAAATCATACAAATTTAATTATCATAGTTAAACCGACTTTTATCATTTCATTGAAACTTAATGAAAACTGACAGAATGAACAAAATGAAGCTACACATTAATTCTAATGTTCAACACTAAAATACATACTATCATTTTCACATATTCCTTTAATTAGGGATAGATGTTTCGCTGCGTGCATAAAAGAGAAAGGTTTAAAAATTGCCTTCCTGATGCTTAGTGAATATACAAATTTTATTTCATTTATGTAATTAAGTGTTTGATATATTAATTTTTACTTAAAGTTACATGCTGAGATTTATTTTGAAAGGAAGAATGTATGGCATATTTTATTCAAGTTAGCTGAATCGAGAAAATTTCCGACTGAATCTAAATATGTTTATTTGGTAATGCATTACTGCTATGACATATAAAAGACCAACTTCAAATTATACCTTACTTTAGAAGCTCCTGTTAATACTTATACCATAACTATGGACTGGTTTTCATTGGATCTCTGCAACAAATATCCATTACAAATCAAGGAGCAACAATTTTTATTTTGTCAGGATATGAAATTCACATAGGAAAAAAAAATTTACCACATTTGAAGGTGAAGAAAATGATTTTGATTTAATATATTTTTTAAATAATAAATTTTTACTGATACGAGTTTTTCTAAGTAGAACAGTGTAGAACCCTCAAAAGACAAGTGTTTTTTGTGATTATTTATTAAGTTATTCTGGAAAATGCTTTCAATTTATTTACACAAAGAATATTTCTTCATACTTTACTTTTATAATATGTTCATACTTGAATTGATTTATTAGCTTAAAAATTGATCATTGGATCAATTCTTCCACTTATGGAATTTTTCAAATTACAATGAAGACAGTCAACTCTAAGACCATGAGGATTTTGATAAAAAAGAAAGTTTTAACTTTTTCTATAGCTCACAGAGAGAAATCTCCTGTCAGCAAAATATTATGCACTGATCTGATACAAAATTCTATCCACTTATATTTAAACTTTGCAACTGTTAATGTTTAATTGAATAACACAAAAGGGCATGAAGGACTTCATAGAGACAGTGGCTCATATTTATATACACAGTATATGGGCAAAGCTACAAAAGCAGTTTGCAACTAGCCTCTTTGCCAGCATTCAAACCTTTGTTAAGTGATAAATGTTTACAGCTGTTTTATTTATTTGGCCGCAGGTGAGACTATAATAGGGACAACTACCTTCAAGATGTTTGTAATAGCCCTCATATGTTTTTTTTAATCAATTAACTCAACACTAAGATGTTTTTGTTCAAAAAATAGTACTTAATACAAACTAATAGTCACCGTTTTTGAAAGTTGAATTCCTTGAACTAAAATTTTTGATAAGCTGACCCTTTCTTGAATTGCTTTATTTTCTTTACCTTGCTGGCTAAGTCAAAATCAGGCACTACCCTTTTGCAGTAGAGGCCATATAGTCCTTTGTGAAATTTCGAAATTATTTATCTCGTGATCTTTTAAGAGATGCTGCCTGCTTTCTTGAGGAAATTAAATAACGTATTAAAAAGTAGTTTATATTTTGCAAATACAATCTAAATTTTCTTTCTTTGGAACACCCCAGGCTAAACTGCAGATTAGGGGCCAGTCGCCAAATGAAGCGAAATCGCACGAAATCTGGTAACTTCTTGGTGTCATGAAAATCGTTAGGTTTTAAGGTTAGAGTTTATAGTATTTAAGCGGGCTTTTTGAATTTTTATCATTTCACTGTGCTTCTAGTAGATTGTGTGAGCAAAATGGCTGGCGTCGAAAGAGTTGAACGTGTGGATTTTACTTATTTAATTTGGTCGCAAGATAAGGGCGAAAGATGTGTGATAGAATGGTGCATGAATTATGTTTTGATTGCGAATATGTACGAATGTCCTAAGTTTAAAAATAATATTAAATTAGTTGAAAAGAAAGATGCGACAGATTTGTGTGAATGGAGGTGTGTGTCCATTATATGTGGTTAAGGACGTGGTTGAAATGAGCGCGCCATTTTGAATTTCATCTCCATTGTATTGTTACATTTTAGTTGTTACTTTGTTACATTTTATTGTTACATTACATTACTGTGACTGGTCTACAGTTCTTTGACGCTTTGTCCCCTTTCAATAAAATCAAATTGACTCACCCGCCCATTAACTGAGGACCACAGAATGGCTTTCTCCGATAAGTTGAAGACGGCTGTCCATACCGGTTTTTTTGAGTCAATATTGTTCACTCAAGTAGTAGACGGACTCAGTAATCGTAGAATAGGCGTCCAGGTTTCTAATTGTCTCTTCCGCAATTATTTACCTATACTTTTCTTCTTTCTTCACTTTTAGGAAATTTTACTGGTCTATGACCTTTCCGTGAAGGATTTGAACAATTAATAGCTGCACATCCACCTATTTTACACAAAAAAACACAGGAAATTGTTTCCTGTAAACTTTGCGGCCGCCATTAAGACTCCCACTTGGGATCCCGAATGCCAAATGATTCAGACACAAGAAAAATGGAATATTAAAAGATTTAAAGTTGTTCCAATCACATCATTATTGATCTCCTCACCGAGATAAATGTTATTTCTTAAATTAAGATAAAACATAATTATGAAAGATTATTTACAATTTTCATTCAAATCTGTATATCAGGACAAAATGGAACGAGTTCTCAGAATCAGGAAATAATACATGAATTAAAATACATCTTAGGGTATATATATACCGAGATAATATATCGACCAATATCGGCATTGCAGGGCTTATGTCTCTATGAAATGAAATTGATCATATATTAGAAATCTAGAAGAAATTTATAATTATACTCTTAACTGTAATCAAAGAATACAATACCTAATTTTGAAAACTAACATTTTGAAATTGGATTCATAATGATACAGACGTGGAATTACAGTGGCGGGACGAACAAATTACATAGCATATATATATATATTCTAATAGATTATTTAGTGTATTATCTCCTTTGACAAAAGTAGTTAGAATTCTATTGAAATGAAGAAACTCATTAGCATATTTAAGATGGAATCTTGAGATATATACACATACGTGTGAAGAGATTTATTTATTTGTACACATATGCAGTGAGAACAGAGAAAAGTATTTAAAGACTCCGCCACTATGTTTAGTTGACTGAGACTACCACATTCAAATTTGGTTGATTGAGACCACCACATATTTAGACACCACCACATTTAAAGACCACTGTATTTGGTTGATTGAATTTGGCGCTTCTGCCTAGTCATCCTTCAAGTGAAAAAGAATATAAGGAATACCCTATGTGCTTCCATCATGTAAGTTGTAACACGTCCAGCTAGCAATGGAAGATCAGTGGTTCGAATCCGGGAGAGAGCAGAGTTGATTTCTAACATTTCTTCTTTTGAAGAAAACCCAATACATATACAACCTTAATAATGTATTTGATGGTGTCAAATGTATTTGATGTATTTGTTAATAATGTATTTTCTTGTTGATGCTATTACTATAATTACTTTCTTGTTGATGGTGTCGTTGTATAAAGAAGTGTCAATCTTTTAGAAGAATATTATAATTATTCACACCGATGTTTATGTACATTCTCGGAAATGTTGGTCACTTTTACAGGTGGTTGTATGAGAGGTATCACCGTATTTTCTTTCTCGATTTTCGTGTCTGAGTGAATTTTTGTATTGAAAATATGCCTAGATATTGAACTATTCTTATTTCGGCCAGTTTTCTGCTAAATTATGTGCAATATATTTACTAATTGGGAAATTCATTTCATTCAAAATCATGAGATTACAGTAAAAATTGCAGACGCATTTTGCAGCTGTGAGGTATGCGGCGATGCCAGTATTTTCATTCCTTTTACAAATAAAATCAATTGCTTTACTATCCAACTTTCCATTTTATTTTTCTATGAATTACGATTACAAAATTAAGGATAAATTACATTATGACTATTCATTTAGCTAGACAGATGAAAGCGTGAAGTATTTTCTGATAAAAAATGGCTAGTATTTATTTCAATACAGAGTAAACCATACAAAAATTATGCTGCCAGTTTGTTCAATCACGAGGAACAGAAACAAAAATAAAACAAACAAACACAAAAAACATCGCCTTTAATCCGAAATTCATACCACTTCAAGTCGCAAATTCTTTCATCATATTTATGCTCGTGTTAATGTTACTTTATTTCGCATCTGACAAACTATGACATTTTACGAAATTTCTCAAATATGAAAGTTAATTTTCTTCATTAATTTTTAGAAATGAATTAAATGCACCGTTATTTAAAAAGGGATAATTCAGTCTTCAAATGAGCAACATACTTATCGTCAAAGGGATAGCAACACTGGTAATGTTGAACACTGCTAATTTGTCCAGAGTTCATATCTCGGCGAACGGGCTAGCTACAGACCAGAAGTAGTCAAACTTCATATGAATAGAAGCCGGGTATTAAGTTCAGCGAGCGAAGAATCGGAAGCAGATTTACCAAAAGCTACAATGAGATATGTAAAGCAATGAAAGAAGTTTTGAGTATAAAGTTTGAAAAAACATTGTATTACTCTTAGGCCGCATTCAGAAAAAGTAGCTTTCTGTGATGCAAAATTGCATTTTTAATCAAAACGAAATTTTTTTTCCTATGTTGTATCTGGGCATTATTTTTATCAGACAGAAAAATGAAAATTTTTTTTGGGTTTAGAGAAAAGAAATAAAATTTTGATTCTGATTCGCATAATTTTAATAGTAGTAAATTAAGTAACAAAAAAAAAACAGTATCTCAAGTATTTCTTTACAAGAATGGACAAGGATCTTTATTCGTCTAAAGAAGACCATGATTTGGAAAACAGAATTAATGATAATCCTCTAATTTGACCTCTAAGACAAATAAGACGGAAAAAAAAACGCTCTGCGGAGAAGCTGTATTCAGTATTCAAAATTTACTTAAATTAAGCTGTCAGCTTTTAGTAGGACTATTGCATAAACGAAAAGTAGTTTTGTTTTTCATTGCAACTGGTATCCGACCAGCATACATATATAAATGCACATATAATATTCTCATTTAATTCATTAAGTGTGCGTTGTATCACCTGATATGTTTTGCTTCTTTCAGTGCCAGTTACAACTAAACGCAGATTTAGAGCCTTTCAGTAAAACTTTAGCTATATCATTAACATTGCCCGGTGTGCTAACGTATTTATGTTTTTTAAAGCCTTTATTCTGTTCTAAGGTTGCATACGTTTGCTGACTTTTTTGAGGGTCCTGAGCAATACCTTTGGAACAAGTTTTAAGTTGTGGACAGGATTAAAAATCGTCTGCTTGTTTTTTTCCTAAAGTAACTCTTTTCCTGAGTTACTTTCGAAAGTGCTCCCTTTCGAAATACCGTACCATTTTCCACGATAACTTTTGTTAGTATAAAAAAGAATACGTTCTAATAATTTCATCGGCGTAGAATATTTTGTATCGTACTTCCGGAAGATTATAAAAGAATGAGATATTTGTATAAGGAGATATCATACTTTATTCTCTTTTGTTGCTAGTTCTCAGGTTAGGTTATACAGATACAGAAAAGCACGCAAGGGCTATCTGCCTAGTAAGAGAGATGCCTCTGTGGAGGGCTTTCTAAGAGAAAGTGATTCATATTCACCTAACATGAGAGGAGAACGCTGAAAACCAACCATGCAGCTAACCCATGCGCCTGGAAGCGAACTCCCAGTTTGCTGTGTTTCTAGTTGTGATAAGAGTTTTTTAAATAAAAATAATTTTAGAATGACAAATGATTAATTTTGCATTTAAGAAATAGTTGTGTTCTATCAGTATAGTACTCTGTAATAGGTGGCTTTGAAAAGAAATATAATAATAATAATAATACAATTTTAAAATGACGGAATTAAAATTTTTTTCAGAAGTAAAGACAGATTTTTGATTTATTTTCCTCTATGTCACCTTTACATTCAGTCATTTGCTTATATCAAGAGCAGAGAAAAGTTCAAAGATTGCCTAGGCGAAAACACTCAGGCTCCGCTACGGGAGGCAAATGTTCTAGCTATGCCGAAGATATCACTTTCAATCTTTGATTTATCATTTAAATTGAAGAAATTTCCAGAATAGAATATAGCCTTTAAGACAATCTTCAACATGTCCAAAAAAAAAATTTAGCATAGCGCAAAAATAGCTGAGATCAGTCAGCAGCGCTATTGCAGAAAACGGTTGGTATGTTGGAGTAAGTGTTATCGTGTGCTTTGAAAGAGGGATTTTTGGAAATGGCGTGTGCGAAAAAAGACAATGCAAACTGTTGTGTGCCTCAGTGTGCTTCAAAAGGTTCTAAAAGACCGGAATTAAGTTTCCATAAATTTCCGAACGCAAAGAGTAGGCTAAGAAAGTCTTGCTTTGGATCTAACGTTTTTGTTAGCCGAAGAGACGAATGGATAAGGGTGCTTCGTATCGGGAAATTGTTTCATGACGAATGTGTGATGTTCCAAGCACTTCACGCCTAGTGATTATAATTTGCTACTTAAGTGTATTGCATATTACCTTTTTATTACTTTAATATACCAATTTGCATTTTAGGAGTTTGTAACAGTTTTCATTCAGAAGGTTACAAATTCCGTGTAGGGGAAATATGTGAAATATTAATGTCAGTTTTAAAGGTCATATTGCTTTTTATTCCTCCTTTTAATGGCTTTATTCAAGTTTCATGAAAGACACATGAAGAGCATATCATACGCATTCTTTTTTTTTTCTTGTTGACAAGTACACAATTTTATGAGGCTGACTGAGGAGTACAGTCGTATTCTAAATTAAAATAAAATACATCCATGCAATCTGCATCATTAAAACATAACATTGAGATTTTTAAGACTGTAAAAACTATGTTTTATCGTCTGAAATATTGCATACAAAATCTGTGTAAAAATCAACGTTTGAAGTATGGAAGAAACACAGTTATGTAATATTTTATGCAGTATTTTTTCAGCAAACTTAAATGTGAAACATTTATTTTTCTTTCAGCTAATATGTCACAAAAACCATGATTAAAACCGTCAGCAGCACCAAGTCTCTTTTAGCCAGTTTTGTCTACGGAAACAATTGAAAAAAATTATTGAAACAAGAACAGGCTGTGAGAAGAGAAACTGGCTATGAGGAAATTAAAAGATATGTGTATATATGTATAAAATATTATTATAACTTTCAGTTTTTGTTTGTCGTAATCTTGAATGATCGTACATATACAATAAATTTATGATTATAATTTCTTTTAATATTCAGCTCTTTTAGCATTTGAAAATATTAAAACTGCGACTTTATTCCTTCTAACGAGTATAACCTAGTTCAGTCATCTTCAGTGATGCCTACGACGAGAGAATCCATTCTAGGTGACACACATCATGCAATCCCCCGATCATTGTTGGAGACAACAAATTGCAGTATACAAAAATGTTTATCTCTTGCAACAGTTCTGTCATTGTCAGCACGTACTGCGCTGACCCCAAGTATATTCTTGGCAGAAGGATGATTCTGTATGTTATGAAGCACCAGATATAAGCTGTGGTTTTTTAAAATTTTATTTAATTTTGATATGTTGAGCTCAAACGGTTTGCCATCAGTGTTGTAGTTTCTATCTATAGTTGAGTACATGCAAGAATTTGATGCCATTAATTGAATTAAAATACTGCATTGTTTTAGGTTTAAAAATATTAAAATGACATGTTTATGAAGAACTAAATTCTATTTTTTATATGTTGTGAATTGTGAAGTATAAAATGAAAAAACTGCTTCATAGCAGCAATATCACTTTTGGTTAATTGCAGACTGATACTTAACCTTTAATCTGAGATAAACTGTGCAAATATTTAAATATCCACTTGTTGTTCTTATAGTAATTGATATTTGAATATTATGTTAACATTCAGGCCCATCAACAACCAAGTGATTATCATTGGTAGCTGGGCTGGTTGTATGGGTGTTTTTTGTCATGTATAATATAATAACTTAAAGTTTATTTTTGATTAATAAGAGTAATTATTTTTTAATATGAATTTGCCATATTCTGACTTTATGATTAATAGACTGATATTTAATTTTCCACCTGCTTTCATTTTCAATTAATATTCCATTAACCACGTGTGCCGGTGAAGTAGTCAAACTTGATTGAAGACATAATGCTTCTATGACGATTTCTTCATCTTCGGCCTTAATACCGCACATTATCGATCGTTTCGAAGTCAAAATTGCTTCCCCTTCTTTTATACAATTACTAGCACTGGTACCTTGTATAAACTCCAAAATTGTTGATATCTGCAGTTTTTTATCCATTATAACACCAGCCCTTCAACAGCAGCTAATTTCGTATAAACAGCTCAGACTTCAGGTCTATTAGCAGTTGCAGACGAATTTGAAACGCCATCTATAGGTTATTACAATCGCCAGTTAGGATTAGGATGATATCTACTTTCTATCCTGGCTCATGACAGAGGCACTCACACACCTCCAACGAAACGGATAACTGCAGATCGCTGGAACTTAGTATACACTGGTGTGCAAAAATTAAGGACGAAGTCGAAAAATTAGCATATCAGCTGAACGAAGAGGCAGAGCGGACAGAAAAACTAATCAGCAGAATAAGTAAGGTGATGTACGGTAGCACATGCGCAGATATGCAGGTAGACGTAATGAGGGAGTGTCTGAGTAGTATAAAGCATGTTGTCGGTGTAAGATCAGTATTTCTGGCAAAGAGATTGCACGCCGTATAGCAGTTAAACTCACACCGAGTTGCTGCCTCAGCCAGAAATGGCGAATAATCAATCTGTTAGACGACATCCGGATGCTTTTACCCGAGGTCGAATCATTGGGTAGCTGGAGGAAGGCCGCAGTGTGACAAGTGTGGCTGCAGAGTTCGGAATTGCTCACAGCATCGTTTCACGACTTTGGAGACAATTTCAAACTACAGGAACAGCTATCCGGGGGTTTAGTAGTGGTCGTCCGCGAGGAACCACACCCGCAGATGACCGGTATATTGCCTTACAGGCCAGAAGAAACAGGCGGCAGACAGCGGGGGAAATCGCTAGACACACGACACAGGCGACTGGACGACCGATATCGCGTTTTACCGTGGCCAGAAGACTGCACGGTGGTGGTCTGTTTGCACGACGCCCTGTACGGTGTGTACCTCTAACGCCTGCCCATCGGAGAAGGCGTTCTCTGTGGTGCCGGGAACACCGGAATTGGAGAGACAATGAATGGGGACGAGTACTCTTTACAGATGAGAGCAGATTTAGTCTGAGTTGCGATTCTAGACACATACACATCTGGACAGAGCGGGGAACACGCAATAACCCCTTCAACATCATCAAAAGGGACTGTTTTGGAGGTCGCGGAGTTCTCGTTCGAGCAGACATAATGCTTGGTAGCCGGACCGACCTTCATATCTCCCAAGGAGGTTCGTCACCTGGGACTGCTATTGTAACGAGGTTCTTCTTCCTTACATGCGTCTTTTCACAAGGGCTATGGGTCCTCAGTTCCTCTTCATGGACGACAACGCTCCACCTCATCGCACAGTTACTGTCGAAGAGCTGTTGGAGAGTGAAGATATTGAACACATGGATTGGTCGGCAAGGTCTCTGGATCTAAATCCCGTCAAGCATGAACGGAACTTACTAGGGAGACCCGTGGCAGCACGTAACTTATCGCCAGTAACGATTCCGAAACTGCGATTGGTGCTACAAGAGGCACGAGCAGGAGTGTCTCAACAGCTCATTAACAACCACATATCCAGCATGCACAAATGATGTGAAACCTGCCTAGCAGTCAGGGGAGATCATATCCCCTATTAAAGACCGGATGTTTCTTGCTGGACACCCATCACAGGCATGTTTCGGCCTTCAGTCGCATTGCGCTCCATGCTACGTTTTCAATAAAACTTCTTTTTATCCCTCTGATTTCTCTTTTAGTAAGTGTTGCTTACATTACTCATGTCCTTACGTATTAGGGATCTTACGGTATTAAATGTGTTGATTTGGAAAGCTTTTGTACAAAGTTATATTGAAAAACCGTCTCGTCCTTAATTTTTGCACAACAGTGAACTTCAAGCTAACCGTCGATACACAGAGGAACTTAGAAATTGGTATGTAAAGTAAAAAATTTTTTATTTCTGAAATAATCTTGAACCCAAATTAAGGTGTTCTTTTATGATAATGATTTATACAACTATGCATCAGTCTTAGCACTTCATTTCTTTCAAACAACGTTTCGCATTGATACAAGCAAAAGAACTGGAAATAAATTTAAATTGTATTTAGAACTAATAAACGACGGATAAATTTAGTTTTTAAAGACGATTACTTCTTTTCCAAAACTGTTAAATATATTAATATTTATTGCTTATTATTAATTCAAAAATTTAAAGAAGTTTCGTATTATTTTAGACGTATTCTATCCATTAATAGTAATTGTACCGATTACTAATCGCTAGGCTTCTTGATGCGTTCATATTTTAAAACCCACTGTCTTATGTGTAGCGTGAATATAAGTCAATTTTCCTTAAAAATTCCTCCACGGAAATATCTCTTTCGTTAGCGACATAGACCTCGAGTCGATAACTCGAAACATCAACTTGCAGGATTTTATGCATTAATCACCCGAAATAATTTAGAGCTTAACATTATTCGTAACAGGTAAGTGCTAGCTAAGATGTTACTCAGAGCAGAACTAAGAGCACCAGTAGTAAAATAACATGAAGCCTAACTCACATGTTCAAGGAATTTCTTAGCTGTACTTCTACTATTTCAGTTAATCCGAAAACATGACAATTCAGGAGCATTTAATCAACAATTTAACAATGATGAATTCAGTGGAAAGTGCTCCAGTATAGTAGAAAATAATTAAATGTTCAGCTTGTCCGGATATCGGTATTATTGCACGGATTTCACAGTGCACTTTCACTCTTAAAGATAACTTAACTACGTGGAACTGAAAACCAAATTTACGTGCAAATGGATATTAACATTATAAGTACATTTCAAGTATATAGGTTAATATTATTATTCTTGTTTGTGCATATATATATATATGCACAAACAATGTATATGAGTATATTGTTATATATGAGTATATTGTTAATTGAATTGTGTTAATGCATGCTTTTAAAATTTTCCCTGCGTTCCAAAAATTGTATTAGTATACATCTCTATTTTCAAAATTTATATTTACAAATCTTATCTGAAGTGCCGATTCACCTCTATTTACGGTTTGACAGTTAGTAGATATACTCCTTGGAGATAGCTGAAAATCATATATGGTTCATACCCGTGATCAAGAGCTCCACGGTGACCTACTTCTACTACTACTGAAGAAGTTGGAACACAGCGTTAATTAGTGCTAAATTTAATTTGTAGTAATATTAAAATATCTAGTAATGCAGGAAACCTGACCTCAGGGAAATAATTAACAATTCATCTTTGTGTCTATATATTCCTACTATGTTTTCTCTCGGATCTATGTTTATGACCCGAAGAAGAAAAATGTTTTTATCAATATTAGGAAAACTGAACAATTCAGTGTTGGACATTTAAGAACGATCTTGCTATCATAGACTCTTAATTGCCACAAAGAGACAGTTATCTTCGCATTTTTGCTAGATTTCGAAAGGAAATGTAAAACGTAGGTCTTTTAGAATAAATAAAAAAAGCATGGAGATATTTTAGCATTTGAATAGCATTCATGTAGTAATTTAAGAAACTAATTTGCTGTATCAAATTCAGATTAACTATCTTTTGTAAAATTTCTGAAACATTTCCCGAAATTAATTCCATTTAGGTTTACAAATTATTTTATGTTAAAATTAAACTTCCTAGATGGTGACTAGACTTCAATCAGTGAGCATCGAGGCTTCTAGAAGCTTATCTATTCCTTCCGTCCTTTGCCGGCACCGAACCCTAATCGTTCGCTGAAAGCACCAAACTACGGGCGACAAAAACATTCCTATAATGAAAATTGCTTAGAAACGTGAGATGATGGAGGTAGAAGTAAGATGGCGAAACCTTAACCGGTTTCTCCCGTAACACTGCTTTGAAGCACTGACGATTCCTTCGTGGTGATCAAAACATTGGGTGATTTACCGTTAACATCAATGAGTTTGGACACAATCGGGTGTTAAAATTTTGTAATTACGTCGTAAATATGCATATAAATGCGTATATTTTTTTCTACAATATTTTAGAGTCCTAAGTATGTGAAAAGAATACATTTTTAAACAACATTTCATTCTGAACTGAATTAAATGCTATACTTTTCCAAGGCTAGTTTGCTCAGAACGGTTTAATTTGAAAGAAATATTTTCACAAGTTTTCGTTAATTACATTAGAAAAAATTTTTAAGGTAATTCGATTTTATTCGGTTAAGGATTACAGAAATTAAGATCAATATTAAAATTATTAATATTAAAATTATGCATTATTTCCTTTCTATTTTCAGAGCTTATTCCTAAAATACTTTCTCAAATATGACATGATTTTTTAGTCTCTGAGGCATCTTTTAAATGGAAAAATCTAAATCAATTTATAATTGACGCTCTATTCGGTCCATTTCAAATTAGCGCACCTTTTATTTTAATAGTGAGCTACGTTGAATAAAGAGTACTTAACTTTCTCTGAATATTTCTAAAAGGGAATAAAAAAATAATTTTTAAAAATATTATTTAAAACTTGTAACTGGGTTATTATAAAATGTAAGGAAATAATTCTTTTAATACTTATCAGATTTTTTTACCCTTAATTTCAAAAATACATATCTTAAAATTCTTCTTTATTACTTTCATAAGTACGCATCTCATAGAATTTGCTTTACAATACTTTTTAACAGATTGCTTTTCGGATTTCTTTTTAACAGATTCTTGCTTAAATAGTTTTATCATGTATTTGTCAACAGGATTTCAATTTATGTTTACAATTCACTATTAAGGTCATTATATAATTGCAAAATAATATATTTAGATAATATTTATAATCATTTTAAATTTAGATACATTTAATAACTAGATTTCTTCACAGTGACTTTCACAGGAACTTATGAATGAATAAATCCATCATTTCAAATACATTTTTAAATAATTTAATAAATATTTACGTATTTTGTTAAAGGCAGATACATGCTTTTCGCAAACATATGCATATATATTTCCTACTTTTCATTTTCGGCATGCGCAAATCTTTAATTTCTGCGCATTCACAATCATTTTCGAGTAAAGTAATTTACCATAATTTAGAATATACTCGAAAGTTTTACATAAGAAGTATGTATAAATATAGTTTGAATGAAAATTACATGCATTTTTTAATACCTACTCAAAGGTCAGTTTTTCTTCGAAATTCCTCTGCGATGGTATGTCTCCCTCTACGCAGATACCCTTTGCATGCCTTACTCTATTTAATAAAAACGTAACCTGACCTATGTGCCTAATTACAAATATTTTTATATACATAATTTTATATTTACATTTAGCCATCAAGTTTCAAACCTTTGACTTAAAACACGTTTTAAGATACATTCACTATTAAATTCAAATTTTCTAGTAAATGTATTTTGGCAGAGCCCTCAATACCTTCGCTGTTAATGATTTTCAGTTTCTCAGAGAAATCTTTAATCAAGGAGAGAATTAATTGAGAATCGAAAATTTCACCACTTTTTATTCACGATACTGAGAGCAAATATTGTAATACGCTCTCCTTAGCCAGTCTTCATCTATGAATGAGACCTGTAAAAGTATCGAATACTTTATCAAAGGTATAAAATTTTAAAGGTACCGTAAGGTATTTTTCATTCTTTAAGCATAACATTTTTGCTAAAATCTACATTTTTGTACTCAGAATTTCATAAAACAGATTCATGATCAAAATCGCTCTTGTTAGTTATGGAAAATAATAAAGATAATATAATAAAGTTATATTACCATCAATAATAAAAGATGCGCTTTCGCGTAAATGTTATTAACTAACACAAATTGCTATTATCCATCACAGGATGAATGCTTTTTTTATGCGGAACTATGATACTAAGATACTATTTTGTTTTGCCAGTAAAAAAAAAAAATATCATGCTATTACTGGCACCACAGATAATCCCGGCATGGGGTGACATCACGTGAATTACCACATGTTACTCTCCGAAGAGGGAGAATCATGTTATTAAAAGAATGGCCCTAGCCAATGTAGTTAAAGGAAGTAAGTGTGTTATCTTTGAGATTGTCATTATGGCATGTGACCCATCCAACTGATCGTGACTATGAGTGCTATAGGTACTATATATATGCAAAAAGAGTGTATGCAAGTATGAATATGTATGCAAATATGAAAAGAGACTTAGATGTCATAAGTGTGAGTAGTGTAAGGCCTAAGATTAATATCCTCCTCCAGAAGTTCATATTTGAAGTTATCGGCGTAATTTACTGTGTCATTGGTAGTTGCTTTTGTGTAGAAATTATTATTGAGCCTTCCAATGAATGTTTTGATTTCCTCAAGTTTTAGGTCTTTGTGTAGATCTGTGTTGCGAATAAACCAGGGGGCCCCAGTGATTTTTCTAAGAAAATTATTTTGGAAAGATTGAAGTTTGTTGAAATCTGCGGTTGAAGCAGTGCTCCAGGCAGGGGATGCATAGGTGAGTATAGGGCGAAGAATGGAGGTGTATACAAACCTCTTTCTTGCCAGATCTAGGGGTGATGTAGATGCGAGGATATTTTCAGGTTTTCGTGAGACCCTAGTGGCCTTACCTATGGCCCTGTTAATGTGGGGTTTCCAGGTTAAAGTGGAATTAAATTTCACAACCAGGTAGGTCGCCTTGTTGACAAGCGGGACTCTTTCTTCCCAAAAACGTTAGTGTGGAATCAATATTTTTGCTGCGGTGCCTTCCAATCAGAAGTAATTGAGACTTAAAGGCATTATTACAGGTCCTCCATTTTCTGCACCATTTATGCGGAAGCCTCCTGTTTTGCTATTTGTATGGAACTCTCATGTGTCGAAATACGCTTACATTCAGAAGCGCTGACAAGGAGCTTCTGAATGTAAACAAGAGTCACCCCATCTGGAGACAGAAGCGTTGGAGGAGTGTTTCATTTGTAGGGCAGGTTTTCTTACCTCCATGCCAGAGATAGCTTTGAATGGGGAGTTACCTAGTAAACCTAAGATTTGCCAAGACTGAGCGGGCTCGCACTATAGGAGAAAACCTTAACAATACCAGCAGTTAACGATATCGTTTCAATATTATTCAATGAAAAAGCTGCCAATGAACTTAATAATGTTCTGTTACGAAATGGTAAAGTAAGCCGACGAATTAATGAAAGGGCAATTTCCTCAAAAGAGAAAATTATTCACAAAATAAAGCATAATGAGTGTTTCGCTTTGCAATTGGATGAAAATACTGATATAACGAACTTCGTTCAATTATCAGTTTACATATGTTTCGAAGAAGATAAAAAAGAATTGCCGAAAAGTATTTGTTTTGCTAATTACTTCTTGACCAGTTAAATCCAAAACCTCTCCACTAATGATAACTCGCTACAGAAAGCCATTAAGATTTATACGAAATGCCACAATAACATTCTGCCTCTGAAAGGGCTTCAAAGGATCCACTACACTGAAATTGAGAGAGCAGAAATCTGAACACAGCATCTGGAATCTCAATTTCGCACCAACAACATTCATGATACTACAACAGAAAACACTGTTCTACAGTTTCACTCCACCTTCTCTCCAAGCCCCTGCACGGACAACATTATTCCAACCTTTCCATCAGAAGTCCTAGCTATCATAAAAAAACTCAAGAACAAAAAGAGCCCTGGATTAGATGCCATCGCTAGCATCATGTTCAAAAAGCTTTCCGTCAAATCTTTCTTCAGCTTTTACCAAGATATGCAACATCCTTCTTGACTGGCTGTACTTCTCCAAGTCTTGGAAGACTGCAAGAATTGTTCCAATACTCAAGCATGGAAAGTCTGCTACTAAACAAGAATCGTACAGGCCTATTAGTCTCCTTTCTTCAGTGAGCAAGATCTTTGAGGCTGTGCTACTCAAGCGCATCAACGATCATCTGGATGCCAACAACATCAATCCTCCTCATCAATTCGAATTTCGCAAACAGCTCTCCACGACTAATCAACTGTAAAGGGTTGTCGAGACCATCTCGGAGGGACTGGCTACCAAAAACGTCACTGGCGGACTATTTATTGACATAGCGAAGGCTTTTGATAGAGTCTGGTTGAAAGCACTCACTTACAAATTACACATCCTGGGTTTCCCAGGCTACATCATAAACATTACTAATTCCTACCTCACAGGTAGACACTTCGTCGTTTACATATCTGGTACAAACTCTGCCCTGCACCCTATCCTTACTGGGGTTCACCCAGGGATCCCTGCTCGGGCCCACATATTTCAATATCTATGCGAACGACATTTCTACCACACATGACACAACACTAGCTATGTATGCAGATGGTACAGCGATTCTTGCACAAAGCGTAATCATTGGTCCAGTTATACAACGGCTACAGAACTACATACATGCGTTGGAGATTTGGCTCACTAAGTGGAAAATCGCTGTTAATGTCGATAAAACCAAAGCTATTCTCTTCACCAGGAAGACTAAGATCAAGAAAAATCTACTATTCTACAACACCAGCGTTCCCTGGGCCAAGCATGTCCTTTATCTTGGGGTGAACCTCAATAATACTCTTACATGGTCCCAACACCTATTATCTATTATCCAGAAGTTCCGGGTTCGTAAAGCTCAACTCTACCAATTAATTGCTCGGAACAGTGTATTTTCTATAGACAATAAGCTACTTACTTACAAGTCCATTCTCAGACCATTACTCTGTTATGTTAGCCCACTTAGGGCCCACACTCGTAAGACCAATAGGCGAAAACTTCAGACCTGCCAGAATGGTGTGCTTAGACAAATCATCAGCGCAGAATGGTACATACGTAACAATAGGATCCACGAGGAACTGGGCGTCGAACAACTTAGGACTCACTACTACAAACTGCCCAAGAACTTTCATAATAGGCAGCAGACCATCAAAATTTTTGCATCAAAATCTGTAATTATGACTACTTTGATCTTAATAGTATGGACAGACCTCTTGCCCAGTTAAACACTTGGATAATGTAACCTCTCCATTCCTCTCTCACCAGTTGCTAAGCACCACCATGCTATCGCTCTGTATTTGTTTCGTGTTACTGTAATTATTTCTGTTTTATGTTATTTATTTGAAATTACATATCTCTTTCACTGTATTCTTTAATTGTGCTTATTTTTTAGTCATTTTATTGTGGGTTTAGTGCTACATTAATATTTGTACTTACATATGTTTTTTGCATTTACTCACCTGCTCGATAGTCTTTGTGCCTTCTTAGCTTTGCAGCGTTTTCCCACTAGTTTGGTTAGCTGAGTAATTTAGTAGGGTCACTGAATAACTTTAAGTATCTTTCATGCATTAATCATACAAAAAAATTATGTTTTAACCTGGTTAATGTTCCATCATTTTTCGAAGCGACTAACTCATTCTACAAGGAGTAGGGCCTAGATCCAGGCACCCTGGTGTTGCAAACATCGTTCCACAGGGTAGGATTCATGACAAAGTAATTGAAAATGAAATTTTCTAAGTGATTGGAAATTTTATGTCTGAGACTGATATTAGTCGGAATAAGTGCAATGCATCAGCAGTGATGGAGCTCGTGTTTAACAAAAAAAAAAAAAAAAAAC
>KK119154.1:22258-36098 GCA_000611955.2 Stegodyphus mimosarum
TTTTAAATAAAGAAAGTCTCGTCTGAAAATAAATTTACTCATTGCTCCATTTATTGCGAAGATTTAGTACTCAAAATAATCCCCGAAAACCTGAAAATTGTTTTGAATCAAGCTGTGAAGGTTATTACCGTATTTGTGCAGTATTAGACGCACTCCCTTTTTTATACACATTTTCGGAGGATAAAGCTTTTTTACTGATCATTATAATGAATTTCCACTATTTTAAATACAAAGTAATACTTTCTGAAAGTACCCAATCTCTCTTGGAAAGAACACCTTTTAAACTTCTTCGTCCACTACTTAAATGATTTAACCATTGTCTCTGTTTTCACAGCATCTCAAAAGCTTTGACTCATTCACAAACTTTGGAAATGCATACACTGATGAGTATTGACGCATAGGACTCGCGCCCCTTTTTTCACATCTGTTTTCAAAGACAAAAGTGCGTCTTCTACGTCGGCAAATACAGAAATTTTATGAAAGCCGAGCTTTAAGTTCACGAAGATTTACGATTTCTTGTCCAGAGATGGGCAGTGAACATGAAACGCTTTTGTCACATTCCGAAGTAAGGTAGTCATCCACAGGCAAAGTTTCAAATCGTCTTTTTGAACTTCGATAATTCAAATTTTCCTCTGTGGTTAAGTATTTGAATAGCAAAAATGTTTATTTAGGGAATTATTGTTGGCGCGTTTAGCATATTTAGCTGATATTTATGGAAGGTTAAATGAAATATATTTAGGAATGCAAGCACAAAGTGTTAATCTGTTTACCATTATAAATAAAATAAATGGAATTATAAAAATACCCGAGCTAATAATCAAAGAATTGGATAATAATATTTTAAGCTTTTCATCACTTTTAGAAAGTTCTCTAACAGAAAATAAATTGAAAATAAAAGAACAATTAGCATACATTAAAAATCACTGCTTTCATTGAAAAATAATTTCAACATGTACTTCCCTAGGATTACGAAAAAGAAAATTAGATCAGAAATCCATTTTGTTCAAATGTACCTGAAATTTTATTTCACTAAGTTGTAGGGATTTATATTTATGTTAAATAACCAGTTAATTTTAATTTTAAGTTACTTTCCTATAAGCCTTCCTCCCCTTCTTATACGCAACCTTCTGTTTAGCAGGTACTGCTGATTTTGACGTGGCTTAAGCTCTATTATCTTGCTGCCACTAGACTCCTCTACGCGCTCTAAGCTACAGGATTATATGAGCCCTGTAGGGTAGTTCTACTATTTGTGAATATCTCTTAAGTTTGATTCTACTGTTTCAGTTACCGCCCAAGCTGAGACGTAGTATGTTAGCGTCAAGTTTTACGCATTGTAAATAAGTTAAAGAGTTTATAAAGTGCAGTTTTAACCTTTCATCAGGGCAATCACTATCTCTAAAGGTTCTACACAACAGCAGGGACGTAGAACGTTATAAAGTAAAAGAACAACTGATAGAAATTTCCTGTATTCGAACTCCAGCTGAAGATTTCAAAAATAACACAATTGTAACCTTTGGGCAGAACCGAAAAAAAGAAATTAAAGGCATTTCGAATTAAGCAATAAATATTTATTGCCCTTTGCACAACCTAATTGTGTGAGTAAGGATTTTCTTCCACGTCATATGTAAAAAGTGAATTAAAAGTGAATCCTAATTTACGGTTGAAACAAAGTGAAATAAGACCAGACATAAAGAAATTCATCTTTCTTAAATAGGCCGAAATTCCTCACTAAATTTTAGAATTAAAGTATTATAACTTAAATTAAAATCTTAAAGATAATTAAAATGAAATCAAATTTTTAATCTAATATTTTTTGTATGCATTTTTAATACAGATAGCCAGTTTTTTAATATTTCTATTGAGAAATTAAAAAATAATTATTGTAATATGCACTGGTGATACTATACTTTTTCAATTTTTATTTAGATGGTACGCGTTAGTGAAAGGGTAGAGAACCTCTGATCTACAATATTCAGAAATAGTTGAATATTATTAGATTAATATGGGTATCGCATATTTCCATGAAATCTATTCTTAGCATTCTCAATTTAAGTTCCATGTGCTTTTAGGGAATCAGCATATTAATTATATTTTGTTAAAAATTACTTTATATGCAAGAATAGAGGGAAGAGTATTTTGCATCAGTTACATTTGAAATTTCTAAAATATCTGTATTAAAGGAAGCATATAGGAGTAGCGTCTTAATTTTAAAAATAAAAATGCAATTTTGAAATACGTACTTTTCGCTTGACTCAAATCTAAAAAAATGAGACAGTCATATTATAAGAATACCTTATCAGAAACAAGGTAAAATTAAATAATTTGATATTGGTATTGAACGGGTACTTAAATAAATCTAAATTGCGATAATCTAACAATTACAGTAACAATTAAATTCTTTTTGCAATTTTGCTTCGACAAAGGCATGTAAATGGCCAACAATATGTGGGAATGTGTGTTGCCTGTTATTTATCTCACTTTTTTTTTATCTGATAGTAACAACAGAACAATCCACGAAATTCATTGTGGCAAGGAATGCAATATTGCGTCTGTCGGTGGCAAGAGCTTTGAACAGCACGCAGACGACAGTCCGACTTCTCACTGTTCCGCCCTCAATTGGGATGGAGAGCACCCCTGGGAGACGGGTCAAGGTTACACCAAATTCATTTGAATTTCCGTTTGATTTAGAAACGCAACCTCTCAAATCAATAAATTTAAATTTAAAATTTCATATTGCTAACAAATACACAATAGCTGAAGTTATTGAAGTATTTTTAGAAAATCACCAAAATTCTAGAAATTGCTTTAAACTTCAGAAAAACGTACGTTAGGAAAATTTGTCTTCGATCAGTCCCACGATCAAAAGATCAAGCTTTTAGGAGGATTAGTTTGACTATTAGTGAAAAACTGGGTCGGTAAAAAAGGGTTAAAATTTAATTTCCCAAAATAAAATGGTCTAGCGTCTTGTTTCAATGACGTTTAAAATTTGCGTAGTAATTGAATGTCCGTGTCTAAATTCCAACTGATTGTTCTTGATGACATTGTTTCTCGAAATATAATCTTTGAGTTGGGTTTGGATAACTCTTTCGAAGATCTTGTCCAAACATAATAAAAAGCATATTGGGTGGTAACTAGTGCGAATTTTAAGATGTCTGTTGGGTTTAAGGAGGGTGATAATTATTGTGTGTTCATTGTGTGTTTTCATTGATGTGGAAAATACGATTTTCTTATACATGTATTGATGTTATTCATGATGAGAATTATTCATTTGCGTGAAAGTTCTTCGATAGCTTAATTTGAAATTCCATCAGAGCCGCGTGCTTTTTTTAAATTCAAATTTTTGATGATTTGTTGAATTTCTAGAGGAGAGGTGGGAAAGATAATTTGATCGTTAGAATTTTCTAAGTACTGCTTGATTTCTAAATTGATTTCGTCATCATGCTGCAGGTTTCCGATCATATGAGGAATAAATGTTTGTTCTAAAACTTCAGCAAACTCCTTTGTCATATCCTTTTCTGTATATGTGGTAGAATTATTGTGCTGAAGTGGCCTGATGGCGGAGAAACAGTTCGTTTTAAGAAAACGAATATTTTAAAATTAATATGAAATCTTATAAAATCAAATTAAACAAAAAATGGTAATTAATTCTTTGGAAATGCATTTGTAATAAAACGTTATTCTAAAATTATTGTAGACTGCTTCAGTTTGTGTTCATTTATAAAAATATTAATAAATATAAAACCAAATTATATATATTGTTTGGTTTAAAACATAATAGATTTTATTTTGAGTCAGTACTAACGTATATAAACCTGGTTCATTGATAAACATTGTAACATTTTTTCCCTAACCCGTCTGATAGACGGGGACATTATAATTTAATTCACTTTATTATTTTTATAACTTATAACTTTAAAGTCTCTAAAAATTTCTATAAAGTTACCTTTCAAAAAGTTTCTTTTTTGGGGACTTGTCAACTCTTTAATAAAATTTAACAAGGAATAATTTATACCTATCCGATTAAAGAAGACAAAACAAATTGATTCTCTCGGAATTTTTGTATATTTTTTTTACAAATCTTCTGAATTAAATAAAAATACTAAATATATTATACTAAATAAATTCTTATTTATTGCTTTCAAAACTTTAAAATCTTTATAAATAAGAAAAATTAATTTTAAATCCTATTTTTTAAAGATTAAAGACTTTAATAAGTTGTAAGATTTTATAGTGCTGATGCACCAATTAAACTTATTCAAATATATCAGTTTCTAGGCATTGCTGTTGTATGATAAAGGGTATAAATGGCATTAGTCCCTGACTATACTTAGTAGTATATTAGCTAGAATTATTTGATTTCATGTGGTGCTTCCGCGTGTTCTTCAGGAAGTGTAAGCAGAAGGATAAATATAAGGAGTTTAACTACAGCTAAAATGAATAGAGCTTGAAATTAACTTTATAAATAAAGTAAAGGAAAGTAAAATTTCGGGGATTTTTATAACAAAAGAATTTTTTATATTAATAGAAAACTGGTTGGAATAAAATAAAATATTAAACTGGTTCTATTTTGAAGACGTTCTGGTGTTTTTTTGCCATATGTTGCAATTAGGAAGAATGTTGGAATTAATGCAATCTCAAATTTAGTATGAAATATAAATAAATTTATTAAGAGAAAGTGAGAAATAGAAAATTTAAATAGGGGAGATAGTTTGAGTAATTTACCGTGAGTTTCATGATGAGATAAAAAACAATAATCATCAAAACACAAAATAACTCTGATAAAGAATAAGTTAGTTAAACCATCATTCTGAATTGCTAATTTGTTCACGAAACAAATGATTAAGCATTAGTTTCGTATATGAATTAATATGGCTAATTAATATATGTAATTCTTAACTATATTCATTTTGAAAAGCACGTGAAAACTCGTTAAAATATGCTTTGATTTTAGTCGTAAATAAAAAATAATTTCCTCCAAGCTTGAAATGGCGCTCGTGAGTTCTAATTAGCTTATAAAAAATAGGCGTGATTTTCAATTTTATATAAGTTTCGATGTTGTAATCTTTTGAGCAAGTAATAAGTTTCAAGATATAGGGATCTGATTTAAAAATTGTAGTATTTTGAAATCAATTAATAAGAAAAATTCCTTTAAAATCCGATTTTTCTAAAAATTAATTATTTTAATAAGCTGTAAGATTTTACAGTTTAAGAAAATGGGAACATTGTGAGTTTAAGATCCAAAACATAAATGAATAAAATATAACTGAAAAAAAGAATTAGGGGATAAACGTTATCCAACTTAGGTTTATGTGTATGTCACATCGAAATACTAGAAATTTTCCTTTAACTGAAAGCTTAGTCGTTGTAACAAGGATTAAAATAATTAGAGAGTGGAATATGTGGAGAAAGAAAAAAAATAAATCTCACTCATTGAATTGAGGTTAAAAATATTGCTGTATGCTACTAAGAAGTTTAATGCAAATCAATATAAAATCAATATTATATATATATATACCATCTCATTAAATCCTGACGCAAATTCTGTTTTTCTTTCAGTAAAGCCTGCAATTTACTTCCCTCTAAGCGTCTTATTATTAAAGTCTGATGTTCACTAATTTGAGTAATAGAAAATGAGAGCCTAAAATTGCAATAACTAGAGTAATTAAAAATAAAAAAACTTAATACGAAATTTTTTGACTGACACAGATAATAACATCAAGATAAGCATAGTTTGAATTCCTAGATCATTCAGTTAAAACAAAGGAGTAAACTGAAAGGCTAGACAGAATTAAATAAAGTTGATATATTTGGTTGTAGTGAAGGAAGGGAAAAAATAGAATGAAATAACTGGAATAATAATAAGAGAAATAAGTGAAACCCAAAGGGGGAAGTGGAATGAAAAAGTCACGTTCGCAATTTAAATTCATATTAAAATTTAATTAAAATATTCAACTACTTCACTAAATTATTGAAACGTTCTAAGAATATAAAAATTATCTGGACATTCTGAAATTTTAATTTGTTTTAAAAATCTACGTTCAAGGACAGCATAAAATGCTACTTTAGTTCATAGTCTACAGATACACAACAGACTGAATATATTTTCTAGATATTTCGAACTAAGAATAATAATAAGTAAATTGAAACCAACCAGGCTTATCCGGTTTTAATTCAAAACGTGCAATTAAATGAAATTCGAAACACACTTTCAATTAAAATGGTCGCACCAATGAGAAATGTTAATTGACCATCGGAGTCACAAGCCATTTATCAAAAAAAAAAAAAACTTAAAATATTTTGCTGTAATCCCTATGATACCTTGACCATTTGATCAATAGGATTTGGTAAATTCAGCTAAACTAAAGAATTAATGCCAGGATTTCAATAATTTTGAATTAGAATCTCCAAAAATTATCAGAAAGCCTATTTATTTGGAAAATTGGATTTACTTGAAGCTCTTCACTTTCAACAATTTATGTTGATTGATTAATAACAGTAGTTTCAATCTAGTCCTTCTAACATTTTAAAATCGTTATCTTAAAATTGTTATGTTTAAGTACAACTTCGGAACAAAGAAAGCGCTGCAGTATTGTCCCTTCATTCACTCGCTTTCGCAATACTAGGGCCATTTTTTTGGTTCTCGAAATTTCTTATCAACAAGTTTGCGTCCCTTACAGTAATTGTTGCTTACCAATTGACGCCGTGAGAAGAAAAATTTTCGGAAGTAGTTGAATTTCTCTTTGTCTTTAGTAGTTGACAGTTTTATCCCTGTTACGTTTTTTTGCGTACCCTTTCGCTGGTTCACGTAAGTTCAATAGGATAAAGTGGTCTCCCTTATAAGTAAGTATCGTTCGTAATTCAATAAATCTGAGAATGTGTTTAAATTAGATATCTGAACTAGAGAGACTTAAGTTAGGCCTACATGTGCAACTTATGAATACTGAGCGAATGATTTGGTATCCAGGAGTTTCCTTTTCTCTTTAGTAGTGCCTGGATATCATTAAAAATGTTCTGGATATTTATTTTGAAAATTACGAATTTTGATATTGTAAATTTCCTTTTTAATCATTTTAATAACATTGTTTTTCCATTCTAAAAAATTTATAATATTTTGAACTATGTAGTGACTGAAATTGTTGATAATGCTTTTCGAGCATCTTTCGTTATTGATTTTGGATCAGAATTAATAAAGTACTTTGTCAAAAACAGTTATTCAATTTTGATGCATTCTCACCGTATTGACACAAATTAACCTTATGAATTTTAAATGATATTTAGTGTTTTTTAAATTTTTACCACACAGGGTATATTTTTTCCGGGTGAGAGTTATGGAGAGTGATACTGGAGTGTTTCCTTTATTTAGAAGTATGTTTGCGACTTTACAAAGGAGGCGATCAGTAGCTGAGCAACGTCAAGATTTATTTGAGAGACAAAAAGCGACAAGATTCATTCAAGATGTTGGTCAATATTTAAATGTGTATCCTTTTATTATATTATAATATCTCATTATTTATTATTACTTTTTTTATATAATTTTGGTGTAAGAAATCTGCTATCAGTTTGTTTTGCCTCAAATTCCCATGTGGAATATGTGTTTAATATATTTAAAATCTAAAGCATTTGCTAAATTCATTTTATTAAAAAAAAGTTTGATACAATAATATGTCAGTTCCGCTTTATAATTCGAGTGAAATCAAAGGAAAATTGAAGTAATTTCCTTCAGATTTAATTATTCAGCAAAATATTTGAATAATTTGTTAAAAGACAGCCACGATTCTAGTTCAACGCACACGTGGCATGTCTAGCACAGGTAGTTAACGCAAGCGAATTTTATATTTGTTATAAGAAATGACTTTATTTTGATAAATTTACTGGTCTTATTTGCTTAGCATTCCTAAGTTTCTAGAGTGACTGGTAAACCAAATTGTTAATTTTTGTTCAATATCTTAAGAAGAAAAAGCTTTAATTTAGTTAATTAAAATCAATAAGATAAAAATTGTTTGAAAATTTTTTTGCATTGATTTTTACTTAAGATTTTATACGTTATATATAATATATAATTATCTGTACTTTAATGTGCATCTCCATTGGCAACTGATGCTGGCAATCGGAATTATATTTCTAAATTATGCTCCAAATATATGCCATTACATTTTTGTTCTATAATAGTACAGCATTAAAATGAAACTCAAAATTAATTTTAAAATCGTATAGTTACTAGTAGTTTTTCCAAAATTATGCTTTTCTCAAAATCTCCCTTTGTTCCTTGTGCTTGAGCGAACTAAATTTTTCCCCAGTATGAATATGGAATTTTTACTCTTAACTTTCCCAAAACGTAATTATGGATTTCCGGATTATTTGCAGAAATCAATTTCTTTTCAAAATTGTGCACGGCTACTTTTCCCTAAAGTTTTTTCTCTCTTCTCATATGTGAATTAGAGTTTCAGAAAACATTGCTTCGTTAAATTAGAGATCCTACAGTGTACATTAGAATGCTACATTAGCTTGTAAAATTTATATTTGTTCTTTTATTATGTTACAAAACATTTTTAGCATATTTTGTTACACAAATGTATTCACTTAACTCTTTCATAGCTCTCAGGTGTGCATTAACTCTGCAATTGTGTACATGCATAGATTTTATGTGTTGCATAAGTTCGCGGATATCGATAAATATGTAAGTACCTATTTTTTAAAAAAGTAATTGTGTAACTTAGAAAACCACACATGACACTTCTGGCGTTTATTAACAGTTTGCCGGAAGCGCCATGTGTGGTCAAGGTGATGTGACCATGTGAATCATGACAGCTTATGAAGAATTTTAAAATAGAGTTATGTCAGTGTTATTACCCGATATTTCAACACATTTTGTATATTGTCACATTCCGGATTATCTTGCAATATGTAAATTTCAGGTATTTGTGAATTTAAATCAATTAGTTGTTTTAACTGTTTCAAAAAAATGAAGCAATGTTGGTACTTAGAACAAGGCAATCAAGATTGTTAGCTGATGACAATGAGGTTAATGTTGAAATGCGAAATGGATAATTGTTATACTATCAGAGAATTAAACCAGATAAAATTTCTAAGAGAGGTTATGAATACTAGAAAATTTGAATTTTGTAATCTAGGTATCTAAAATCGTGTTTTAAGTCAGAAGTTTGAAATTTGTAATAACAGAAACAATCATAGACATGGAAGATTTCTGATATTTAACATATCAATAAGTCATCCAAATTACTAAAGAAGCTAAAGGATCATATCCAGAAGCTATTATCGTACATATTTCTCATCTTCAAATGTGTATTTTATACTTAAAAAATAATTTTACTCATATCTCCGCATCGGACTGAAGGACCAATCACTTGTACACGTCATGTGACTCACTTCACCTCTGGACGCCATGCATATAGCATGCACAACAATTGCTATATATAATTGTTTATCAATTACAAAAATTATCAATTCATGAGCATAACTCAATTATTGATCTCGCCTCTGCGCGTGGTGTTTAAACATCTTTAATTAAAACTTATGCTGTTAATGGCCATTGGTATAATATTTATGTACTGGTTATATCTTTAGTAGTTGACTGCCAGCAGCAAAATCAACATCCAATATTAAAATAAAAGGTGCTCTAAATGAAGCGAACAGAGTATTAATAATAAAGTGCTTTGATTTTTTATTTAAAAGTTGCCTCGGAAGCTAAAACTATCTCATATTTGAGAAAGATATTACAGGAAGAAGCTCTGTAAATAGAAACGAAATAATGCTTCAATTTTGTTATTAACAATACAATAAACTTTGATTTTAATTTTTGTAATCGTTAACCGAATAAAATCGAATTCCCTTAAAATTTCTTTCTAATGTAATTAACTAAAGCTTGTGAAAATATTTCATTAAAATCAAAAGTGCTCCGATCAAAGTATAGCATTTAATTCCGCTCAGAATAAAGTTTTGTTTAAAATGTATTCTTTCACATTTTTGGAGTTCTGCAATATTGTAGGAAATATATATATATATGCATTTATACGTTTATTTACGAAATTATTACAAAATATTTACCTATAATCATGTCGAAAATTATTGATCTCAATGGAGAGTGACTGCATATTTTAAACGAAAAGTGTTTCAAGAAAGGTGGGCCGCTATTTTAATGTAGAGCATAGAAGAAACCAGTTCGAGGCTTTTTCCTCTTATTTGCTACCTCTATTCGAAAGACTTAACAGGTGCAAAACAAAAGATCTGTCTAGTTTGTTTATCTTCTCTGTCTATTTTCATGTGCAAAAAATAAACTTTTAAACAGTATACGTAGACCAAAATGAATTTAGGCTTGTTTGAATTAAGAATTACTGATCCTGTATTAGATAAGCCCAGCTATGCGGGAATTAATTTACTCGGGATTAGAAAAAACATACGTGAAAATAGATGTTATTCTTTTTTCTCACTCGTGTGTATGATTTTGAATTTCTGTAAATTAATGCAGTAGGTTTCTATAACATTATTTCACCTTTATTTCGCAATTAATATATGTTTGATATTTTACTGCAAGCATAAAAGTTTCTCTTTTTACACTTATTTTATTTTTTGGATATTATTTATTTATTTCATTTTACACGTGATTTCTTGGATATTCTCTTTTAATTGGAGTTTGCTGTACTGGAATTTAAACTGGTCAGTTCATGGTGCAGAACAAATTAAAAAAAAAAAAACAGAGTTTAGAAAATAAAATAAGATACATCTAAATACAATTACGTACACGATCAAGGATAAAGCTTATATCCATAAGTTGTGGGTGAAAGTCAGAGAATGCAATAAATGTGAAATAATGTATCCTGATTTGCAGCTTTAAACTATTTAAGTTAAAACTTCACAGGTTTAGGATCTTTAAAAAATAATTGTAGAGGTACTTATTCTGAAAAAATATAATTATTCCTAAAAGATGATGGATGATGCACAAACGGCTTTTCTGAGGAGGGGATATAAAATATTAAAGTGTTATTTGCTAGGTTTGAAGTCTCGACCTATTACTCTGCAGTTCTGAGCTCTGTTGAAAGTGGGAAAAAATTGAAGACACCTAAAAAGAAGGAGATGTTCTTACATTCAAGAGCTATGCAGGACAAAAGATAATGTAAGCCAACAGATGTGTGTCTATGGTCTTGAAAAATAGTTTGGAATAATTTCTAATAGTTGAGATTTCAGGAAAATTTGCAGCCTGATATGTTTTGCCATTACATTAGAAATTTTTCTTTGGGGTAGCTTTTAATATAATCAATCTTTAAGTCTTAAGCAGATTCTAATTTATGGTAAACCAGTGACTTCCAGTACTAAGACAAAAATTATTTTGCAAATTCCATTGCTTGTTAATTTCTTTTTCCTTATACAGGGTGAAAGCTTCTATAATACGTATGCTAAATGTAACAAATAACTAAAGTATGATAATTCAGGATTAAGTTTTGCAGCATGACAAATATAGTGGAACAGCATGTCTTTAATTGCCAACAGTGTGTAGCAGACATCAGTCAATTACACCGGAAAATCATCATATTATAATGTGTGCTAAGGCGAGACCCTACAGCATGGAGCAAGATGTAATAGTTAAAAGCAGGTTTAATTAACAGTTTTATCATTAAAAAATCATTAAGTTAGGAGAATATGAGGCTATCCCCTGACTTCTCTAACGTTTTGATTTTGTAACAACAAAAAGCAGCAGTCCCTTCCATTAATCCAGACATGCTGATAATAATGTGGGAACTCCCCTGTATATGCACCACTTTGATGAGTGGTTCTCACACTGAATTGTAGAAATTTATGGATGGCTATAAGGCCTTACCCAAGATCGAAAAAATTTTAATTTTTTGATTAATTTTGCAGATAACTAAAATATTATGCAAACCTCATGTACTGTACAACTGTGAGTGTTACTGTTTCATTTCATGTTGATACATTACTATAAATTTGAGGTAGACTAACAAAGACAAAATGAAAATTTTGGTATTTTTTGTACACCCTGTTTATTATTTTAAAAGAAATTACATTGTCTCTCACAGATTTCTAGAAAAGGTAAATTAGGCCAGGGAGGTTTGAATCCTGCGAACGGGTTGTCTGCATGGTGTTTTCGTGGTTTTTTCCCATGTGTAGCATATATATGAGCCAGTTTTCCTTAGAAAATCCTCCACAAAGTCATCCCTTCCCTTAGTCAGATAGCCCTTGAGCGCATTGCCATGATCAAATAATCCAAACAGACCAAGATTTTTTAATTTAGGATTGATCTTTTCTTTCTTTTTCATCTTGGAGGGGAGGAATGGAATTCTTTTTTTCCCTCAGTAGTTCTCTAAGATCTGATGTGCTTATTTATTTATACAAACTTTAAACTATTTCTTTAAGCCTAAGGCATTTTCTTTTTAAATAGGTGTTACTTTTAACATAAGCATGTAGAATGAAGTAAAATTATTTACTTTACCTCATCGTAAAAGTTGGCAAATACTACAAACTACTTTTGAATTTCAGTAAGACATAAATCAGAAAGAATTCATGACTGTTTTAAAACTTAAAAAAAATTCCCCTAAGTTTCACCAATGTTAGAAACATTTGT
The DNA here is from genome assembly GCA_000611955.2 of Stegodyphus mimosarum. Lineage (NCBI taxonomy): Eukaryota > Metazoa > Arthropoda > Arachnida > Araneae > Eresidae > Stegodyphus > Stegodyphus mimosarum. The sequence goes on from KK119154.1 coordinate 34,854, forward strand.
ATAGTGTAGTGAGTCTTGTTATTTTAAGTTATATTTGCTTACAGGACATTTATATTTGATAGGTATTGCTGTTTCATTTGATATCAGATTTTTCATTCATCATCCACACTCTTCCAGGATAGCTAATTTTCATGTGTGCTGCTTTTTAGCATGATGCAAGATCGTCAACTGAAACAGCATACTGTAAAATGAGCAATTTGAAGACAAAATGTAAACACCATAATAATTAGATTTTGTCTTATATATTAATGTTATGTAATGTATAAGGCATGTAATTTATACCATTTATAATATTTCAACAGATAATTTATACACTTATATAGCATAAAAGATTTTTCTTATGTCATATACTGCAAACTTCATGACAGCAACAGTATTTGCTATGTGTCTAGGAATGAGTTTTTGTGCATTATATTAAAATAATGTATATGTTAGCTATATATTTCCACTAATAATTTAGATACAAGGAAATAATGTAGGAATACCTTGAATTTCTTCTTGTTTTTCCAAGATTTGATGTAGATTGATTTTACCGCATTTACCTTTAAAATATAAAGTAGTTTTTAATGTATTTTTAAAAGAAATTGATAGCTTTAAGGATTACCTGTTTATTCTTATTTTATGTATTTTTATCTTCTGAAGAATTTTTAAAAAGCTATACATTTTCATAATTTAAGCCGATTTTATTTGATTTAAAATCTGAGTAATCTATTTGTTATTTATATATTTTTGGGCTTTCTGTTTTTTCTTTTTAGAAACTATCCATTGCTGCTTTATTCCTAGCTACAAAAATTGAAGGACAGAATAAGAAGTTAGAGCATGTGATAAAAGTTGCTCAACAGTGCTTTGAACAAAATGCTACTCCACTGGATGTTAAATCATTGGTAAAGTTTTTATACATTTAATGTCAGTTTTGTGTTGTGATGTAGAATACCATTATGAAGCTAGTGCATGATATAAAGATGTAGCAAAAATAATAGCCAGTTGATAACCTTCTTTAATTTTGGCATAGCATTCTTGAAGGAAACATACAGAGCTAAACTGGCAAAAGACATGCACACTTTTCAAAAGTTACATGCCTACTTTTTGCATATTTACAGAAGTATAATTGGAGTAAGGTAAAGGGCAACAGACTACATGTTTGCAGAATAGAGTTTATTTTAAACTAGTATGGTGGTTTTTTTTTCCCTTAACCTCTAAAAATAACTACTGAATATATATATATATATATATAATATATGTCAT
>KK119154.1:36414-59130 GCA_000611955.2 Stegodyphus mimosarum
CGTTACATAAATTGCATGATTAATTTGAATGGCACAGCTTAGACTTATAATACTATTTCTAAGACAGAGGTCCCCAAATTAAATGAAACTAAAAGAGATTATAGCCAATTAAAATTAGAAGTTTGTTTCATGTTTTTTATCTTGCATATATATTTGAAGGTCATGCCAGTTGGAGAATTGATTTCCTGGTCTTAGGATTTCATGGGCATTCAGTTGGTCCTCACAGTGCTTGAATGATTGAGTTGTTGATCGGGAGTCTGTGGGCAATGCGGTAGGTCACTGGTGTCAGGCAGTGTGGAAAGCAGATACTTTGATATCAATGAATGTGTGTATGTAATCTGAGAGCTTATGAGAGAATGAAGAACTATTAGCCTCCCTGTTGTTCATAGACCTCTTAAGGTGCCAATTTCCTTCCTGCAAACTCATAAACACAGTGCAGATGTGGGACTACATGATAAGAGATGTGCTAGATGAGCTCAGTGGTTTCTTAGTGCCATGTGGTTGATGCACAGTGGCAGCACAGGATGAGTCAGTTTGGTGGTTGGCAGAAAAGTTCTATACTGTCCTCGCATTTGTATTGGCAACACCATTGTCTATATCTCACTTCTCACACATAAAAATATGATTCATATGGCATATTATTATATGCCCAGGCCTACCAATGCAAGGCTCTTAAAATAATAAAATTCATACATGGATATACTAAACTAAATTTAGTTTCATGAATCTTTTAACAAATTATTAATTCCATGAGGTTTTTCCAGAATGCAGAGCTGAAATCCAGGACAAATGGTCATGCTATTTATGATTCAAGTATAGGCTTCAATATTTCCACAATGCTGTGTGTTTTTTGGTATAGTAATCAGGTGCTATGGTGAATGAAGTATAATAATGTGGGAAAACAATGGTTATGATTAAAGTATTGAGTATTCATTGAGGCATTGCTTTCTTTTCTGATTTAAATAAGAAATGATTTTCACATTTGCGAAAATGACTTGTTTTGGGCAGTGTTTCTCACTCACCGTAGTCTTGCAGTAAGGAGGAATGCTGGTTTCATTTCAAATTTTTTTACTCAGATTATGAAAAAGTTCTTAGAAGAAAGAATGGCTACTGTATAGCTAAAATCACTTAATATAAAAGGGGAGGGGGAGAAGTTATATTTGAGTGTCATATCAAATGCAGCAAAATCAGTATAAATGTTTTCCTATTTATAGTTATAATAATATACATATTAAACATATAAATACTTATTTATTAAATAAATAAGCATTTAATTTATAAATACCTTTATTGCATAATTTTAAGTTATATTGCATTTCAAATTTTACTTTGAAATAGGCTATTGTAAAGAAAGGGGATGGCCTGTGAGCAGAGAATCATATTGTGCCATGTGATGAAAAGGGGGATGGAGTAACAATGTTTGAGCACCTGTGGTACAGGATAAATGTGTTGTGACCTAAATCTTGCAGCAATGAGTAATAATGGTGTTGGAATGTCCATTTTCAGTTTTCTGGAGAAGAGATGCCAGACGACCAAAAACACTTAGTTGAAACCTACACGTACTTTACAGAAGCTTGTACTGAAACTCAATCACACGTGAATTGAAAAGATTATCTATCAAAAATGATTCAGGTAGAGCATTGGTTCTCAACCTGTTATGCCCCATGCACCCCATTCAACACTACTAGAAGATCATCCCCCTCCTTTCCAGAACTAAAAAAATACATATACATTTATTTATATTTACATTATTTTTTAACATTTTGTATAAATTTACAACAAAATATACAAAAAAAAATCAATTATTGAAGAAGAAATAAATTGAAAAATAATAAAATAATAGAAAATTGATAAATAATAAAATTTGAAGGAAAAAGTAGTTTTTCATAATTATAAATTTAAACTAAATACTTAGCAGCTAAATAGAAGGCTGACTGCATTGTCCCTTAAAACTATGAAATTTCCACTGGTAGGGAAGGGAATTCCCGTCTGGTTACAAACTGAGTTATAGGGTGAATCTTGACAAATGGGTATAAGGTTGATTCTTAATATCAGTCCTGAGCTGGTTTAAGATTTTCATTAAATAATCATTGGTTCTGGTAAACAAGTAATAAAGGGCAATATAAGGTGTTAAGTAATCTATGCATAAGTCCTAACTAGTTACTGTTATCAACCCTAATGTTTTTGGGAACCTTTTGCCAAGAAAGTTTTATTGTATTCTGTATATAGATTGTGAGCTGCTGATTTCCAGTCAAATTATTACTATAGAGTGTTTTCAGTAACAATTCAGTGCAAAGCATTTAAACAGAAAATTTATGCAAAGCAAAGGATTAAGCAAGCCATTTTGTAACACTGTAGAATTAATTCATATGCCTCAAAGAGGATGAGGGATATTAGTTCATGTTTTAAGCTGTGTATTCTATATAGCTTTGTAGACAGTTACAGCGCCATCAGATTGCTACTTACTCTGGTTACTTCAACATTGACTGACTGATCATATTTCGAGACAGTGGAATAAATAAATGAGAAAAATTGAATTAACTCAGTACTACCAGTTTCAAGTGCAATTATACTGTTCATTTGCTGAATTGATAAGCAAAGCTCTACAAATAATTAACTTCACTTCAAGCATTATTTTTAAATATGACTTTTTTTTTTTTTTTTTTTTTTTTTTTAACTTTAAATTTGCATACCAGACATTTATCAACCTTGAAAATCAAATCTCATGCTGCACTGATTGTTTTCTCTTTTATAAGTGAATATAATTATTTTGGAGTGGAATAAGTTTGGTGGCTTGGTACGGGATACCTTGTTTTGCAATTGGTATTTTTCTGTTAATAGAGTACCACTTGCACCAGACATAAACATTGGTGCAAAATTTAACCAGATGGCAGTAACCCTAATGAATGTAATGTATATAATGTTTAATGTATGCAGTGCCAAATTTGTGCAGTTCTCGATTTTTTTCTAAAGCAAAAACAAGTTGTTTTGTATATAAGGAGAACAATATTATTGTTCTTCATATGTATACAATGAACTGTTTTTACTTATATGTCAGAGAACTACACCAATTGGGCATCACACACAGCTTTGGCATTGCACACTCTAAACATGTACATATTATCATTCCACAGCTATCCATGTTGCATTAACAGAAAAGTACCTCCCAGTCTTTTATTTTTTTGTATAATCCACCAATTTTAAAAACTAATGATGCTTTTGCCTATTCTGTAGATTTAATGACTGATTGATTTCTTCACGTTAAAATGCTCTGAGATTTATATGCAAGGTTTATTGTCTGTCACATTAATATTGCTGTTTAGTAGTTAAACTGTAAATTTCTGCTTTGCTTCCAGTTTTTGTAACATAAGCTAAGAGCTATAGCATATTCAGTGTTTGCAATTATATAAATTAATTCTACTGAATATCCAGCTTATATAAGTTCTTGAATGGGTGTTCATTGAATGGTGAAAATTTCCTTGCAACTATTTCCTGTAATTTCAGAATATATCTCCCAGTATAATTTCAAACATATGAGTTTGTTTGACATATTGTTTGAGTTCTGATTAAAAATGTTAAATATTTAGTGTGATTAGTATGATTATATTAAGTATTAAATTGGATGTTGGACTTTTATTTTAATGGATAGTTAAAAAAATTGGAATTTCTTTAAACAAGAATGACAAAAAATTATTGAAAATTGTTAAAAATGTTTCTAAACTATTCTAATTTTTTTTTCACTTTTGCAGGCATATTCAAAGAAACACAATGAAATAGTAATTCTTGAAAATATTTTACTTCAAACTATAGGTAAGTTTAATTGTTCAATAACTAGTTTTAGTTGACACAAAGTCCCCCCCCCCCCAAAGAAATCAATTTTTCTCCTTTCTTTCTTGACTTAAAGATTAGTACATGTTTCACATACACAATATGATTCTTATGTAGCATTTCACTTTTGCAGAATTGTACAGCCACTTTAGTAGAAATTGTAAATTTGTAGAATGCATTAGACTCTAGCTACCAGTATATAACAGTTCTAAATTTTGACAAGCAACATCACTAATCTGATATGCATTGCTTTTGTTGCCTTCCGAGTTCCAGCTGTTTATATACTTTAATTGGGATACTTTTTTCTCCTAAACTAAAATTTAAAAATATGTTTTTGGTTCCTGATGAAAATAAGGCTTTATAGTTATTTTTAAGCAGTTACGACAAAATTAAAAAAAAAAAAAAGGTGGGGGCTATGTAGGATTGGTGATCACATTTTAAGAAATATCAAATTAAAATGTATATAAAAATTTTTTTGCTATTATAAATCATCATTATTTTTCTTCTGTCAAAAATCACTAAATTTTGCTAAGATGATGGCGCTAATATGCATGCCTATGATATTTCTGTATACTGTATTCAGAAATAATAAGTCGTGAAAACACTTCTGTAAATTTATGTCTGTTTTTGAATATGTGTATTCATTATGGATTTGGCTGCATTCTCATCACAGGCATTAGGGCTCATCAGCGGCTGACCAGTGAAATCATCAAACACTGGTAATTCAGTCCAGAATTCAAATCCTAATGAAAGGGCGGGCTGTATAGGCATTTTCATGGCTTCCCCCTGTGTGACATGTATATAAGCCAGTTTGTCATATAAATTTGTTCTCCCCATGAAGGCATCCCTCCCCTTAGGCGAATAGACCTTGAATAATTTGCCAAAATCAAATAAACAAAACTAAACCATTACTGGTATTAAGTCATCATACTTCTATACCAATTAATTGTTAAGTTATCAAACTTCTCAGCTCACAAGTGCCAATAGTTGTCCTTAGATATACTCACTGCAATGGAGAGTAGAAGTGATTTCTTAAAACTGGCCAGTCAAAAAAGAAGTAGCTCTTCTGCTGTGTAGATTACTTTTTCATATCAGTGAAGTGCAAACATTGTGGTCTTCTCATTACAACTAATTAGCTTAATACATAAGATAATTAGCTTAATACATATGCAGTATTTAATATGGAAACATTACAGTTTATGGGGGAGAATGGAAGAGTAAAACATTGTTTTGTAAGCTTTGTTAAATAAATTTAAGAATATTTATTATTTATTCAAATAATAATGAATGCTTATTATTTAACACAGAAAAACTTGGCAAAAGATCATATATTGCCATTTTGTTAAAAGTCATGAATGGATGCCATTTAGTGCAATCCTTGTCCATATTCACATTTTTGCTTTTTAATTTTCATTCACCTTTTGCTATAAATAGATGTTATATGTTATTTAAATTTGACATTTAAAAGTCTTGTTTCCTAAACTTTTGCATCTGATGTGCTTGGCACACATCGCATGCAGGATAATCTGAAACATCTGTGAATTGCTCTCAACCATTAACAAACTTAATTTCATTTGTAAAAAAAAATCTTTTTTAAACTGAATTGTTAAAATGAGAGCCTTCAGAGGAATAGCAACAGATACAACTGTCTTTGAATAAACGTACAATATAACTGCCCAATTTTGATGAGTGGGGTGCAACTTGTTACTATGCCAAGCATTTTATCAAAATCGAGAAGCTTATCAATACTTTTATGAAGAGGATACTTCTTCCATTAAAGGTGTTCAGGAGTTATTTTGAACTCACATCCATAAAGAACAGTCTTGCATTCATATTTTAACATTTCTCTCTGATACCAGCTTCACTTGATTTCCTAAAGGAATGAAATCTGGATGTGTTGGCTTCTTTGTTTATGTTCAATGATATGATGAAAATTTGTCCAGTATCCATTATGAGAATTAAAGCTGTAATTTTAAAGAAAAACCATGACCTTCTGAAAATAAGGTTAGTTTATTTGAAAAGAGCAAAGTCATGGCAGCTGTCTAAGTGGAGAACTTTCTAAGGGAAACTGACTTATATTCACATTAGACATGGGGAAAACCAGCCAAGCAGCAAGTATGTTTGCCTGGGATCAACCCAACCCGGGTCAAACTACCAGCATTCAGCAGTCTAAACCATTCGGCTACTGTTGGGGAGCCTCAGAGCGTTAAAAGAACATTTTAAAAATTTTACAAGTTGAAAGTATCAGGTTTTAACGAAAGTTTCATGCCAGTGCACAAACATCTGAACAAACAGTTCACGTTGGCATGTTTAGTCATATTTTGTCAAACCATTTTTGGCATTTGAAAGAAAGAGATTTGCTTTAGAACACTGTGTTGTGAAATTTGTACAAAAATGTTGTTATCATTTAAATTTGAGGTGTCTGAAACAGAACTATCACACTACCAGATTAGAAATACCATTTACTTCCAGTTCTGTTGCAAAACATCAGCTAGAGAATGTCACCAAATCATGTGTACAGCTTCAGGTACTAATGTTGTATCATATGACACTGTGAAGGTTTGGTACCAAAAGTTCAAAAACAAGGATTATGACATTCAAGAAGCAGAGGGATTCTGGCAGGCCTACTGATGTTAATGAAGCCTGCCTGCAAGAACTTATGGAAGAAGATCAGTATGCAATCACTCGAGAGCTTGCTAAGGAGTTAGACATTAGTGCCATGTCTATTAGTCATGCTATGCTTCATATAAACCTGACATACAAATTCGATCTCTAGGTGCCGCATGAGCTGACTCGAGCAGGTAAGGATAGACATGTTTGGTCCTGCACTAATCTGCTTGGTTATCAATGCAAGGATAAGATTCTGGACTGGATTGTCACTTGTGGTAAAAAATGGATTTACTTCAACACAGAGAGAAAATATGGGTTGGTTTGTGTCCAGTGAGCCCACCGGCAGCATCACAAAGCACAATTTAAATAGCAAAAAGATCATGCTTTGTATCTGGTGGGATTGTTATGGTATTATCCACAAAGAATATCTGGGAAAAAGTAAAACCCTTGGCAGTAAAATGTACAGCGAGATGCTAGTCCAATGCTTTGAAAAGAAAGTTTCATAATTTTAAATTCTAGTTTAATACTAGAACTAGCAATGATTAATGTGTTACGCATTAATCATTTTTATTATCAAGAGGGAAAGTCGGGGATTTCGCACATCAGTCATTCTTCTGTTAAACTTCATGCTTAACCCTTTTATTTATTTAGTTAGTTAGTTATTTGAGAATATATAATAAGAACTTATTTCCTAGCCGGGAATTTTTTTTGCATGAAAATAAATCATATAAATTTTAATTATTTTTGCCTGCTTATTCTAAAGCAAAAAAATTTGTAAGTAATTTATATTAATTTATGAAGCACTTACAAGTTGCAGTATGAACCATTATTTATTACAATTTCTCATAGATATAGCTATTCATAATTAAATTCTGATTTTGCATGATTTTATTGGTGCATAATAATTTTAAATTAAAATTAAAACTTATCAATGTTACAGGATTTCATCTGGAAATTCAACATCCTCATGTTTTTGTAGAGAAAGTGTGCCATTTTGTTAAAGGTGAGTGTTTTTCTAAGTTGTATGATAAATTTTTAAAGTGAGGTAGAGATAATGTTTTATAATATATTTCATGCTTAAGGAGTGAATTTTTCTTGATAAATGTACGTGGCCTAACTAAAAAGTTTTTAAACCAGTTCTGTTTTTCAGAATCAGATGATTATGATTTTTCAAATTTGAGACCTTCACACTGAATTGCCCTTTTTGCAGCATTATACAAGTAATTTAAACACATGCAATAATTTTTTTGGGGGGGGAGGCATCCTATTTAGCACTGCAGTTTGGACATTTTTTATTTCTTCATCTGAAGAGGATTTCTTCACAAGCAAATTAAATTGCCTTTTTAATGTAGAGAAATCATGTGTTGTGTGTCGTCCACTTGACATGACGATTAGTGAAACATCCAAACTACTATAGATGAGAGCAAACTCCAAATCATACACCAAAGCTGTTCTAAGCTACAGACCATATGATTATATACATTAATGAGGCATAGTTGAACATAGAGATAAAGAGAGAAGCTGCTGCATATTCTAGTATTCATTCAGATTGATATCAGGCAGTGGTGTTAACTGCCACAGCAGCAATATGCAGTGTGTTATTATCCTAGAGCAATGATATTTAAACGTAAGGGCGCTGTAATATCATAAAAAAGCAAATGATCCCCAATCAGCACATCGACCCTCAGTTATATACCATCAATTAATATTTTTTAGGAATTTTATCCATCTTGCGACCGTTATAAAATCTTACCGCCTTAATTGGAATTGTGACCCATAGTTTGACTACCACTACCTTAGAGCAAAATTTTTTAAATAAAGGCAGTCTTTTTTTTTTTTTTTCCTTCTGTCTCTACACAAAGATTTTTAAGATGTTTTCGTAGTAGTTGCTGTCTGCTACAGATGCCCACTCTTACTTGTCACATTCACTGTCTGCCATGGACGACATCTGTAACTGCAGAGAATAACCTGCCAATTATCCTCTTTTCTCCCAACAAAGTTTTTCCCTTGTACTTATGTTTCATTTGTATATAAATGTATTTGAAAGTACACTAATTTTGTAATCAATAAATACTTATTAAATTGTTCCTAAAACAAAATTTTGCTAGCTATTAATGCTAAATTTTGCTAGTTATTAATGCTTGTAAATTATATTAGAAAAATTTTTATTCATATTTTTAATTGATTGTAATTTCTTATTTTTTACAGCTAGCCAAGAGCTTGCCCAAATCTCTTATTTCCTGGCTACAACTAGGTAATATTTTTATATTTAAGGAAGCATATTGCTGATCTTTATATAAAACTTCTAATATATTCAGTGAAAAGAGTTTATCCTTGTTTTTAGAAATACTTCCTCAAAATTTCACATCAGCACTGTAATTAGTACACATGCTAGAAATGTTTTTCTGTCAGTCTGCATTTGAAGACCTGTTAAAGAATTCAGGTGCCGTTTTCTCAATTTTAAAGTTTTTATTATTCAGGGTTTAAAAATTTGTTTCATTTACTCCTAATATTATGTATCTAAACTGTTGTTTTAAATTTAACAAGTAAAATGAAACTGGTTTTTTCAAAATATTGTCAAATAAAATTTTTTTAAAAATGTATATATTCAGTTTAGAAATAAGCCCAATTCAAAAAAGCCATTTTTTGAAAAGAATTAAATAAAATAGTATACTGAACAAGTTTTGAGCAGTACAAAATAATTATTTATGTTGCTTTTAAAATTTATCCTTTTCAAGTTTTTTCATGAATAAAAAATTTGAAATGTATTTTTTGTTGCTATTTCTTTCGCATTCCTTAGTTTGAAACACAGTGATAAGAAATATTTTTCATTTTTATTTTATACATTCTTTAGAACAATGAAAAAAATTTTTTAAATTAAAGTAATACATATCTTGTAATGTCTCATTAGGGATTTGGTGCCAAGATAAAGTGACAGCAGAGCTACTTTATAAGCAAAATTGTAGAAATTAAATGGTTTAATTTTTGTCACTAGTAAATTATTCATTGTGTAGTTCAGAAGCATGCTGATCTTATTTTATCACATCAAACCCTAAAAAAATGCTACCAATTATGTGACATTTTTAAAAAATTCATTTGGTTTTTTCAATTTTTTAATACTTTGTTCTGCGTTCTTTCTTTATTTTTGAGCTTTTTAATCTTTTGTTGTACTTTGATGTTTACTTTGAAGTTTTAGTTGTTTACTTAGAATTATTTTTATTTAGTTTTACTTAAAAGTACTACTTTCGTTTTACCTAAAAGTTTTAACTTTGAAGCTTTAGCTGATTTAGACAGTATGTTTTTAAAAAAAAGTTCTATTGTCTCTTAAAATATTTAATTTTTGTTTTTTCCCCCTTTCTTCTAGTTTGCATGTGACAACCATGTGTCTCCGGTATAAACCGTCTTTAGTAGCATGTGTTTGCTTCCACGTTGCTTGCAAATGGTCTAATTGGAAGGTAAATTTAATTTGTTACTGAATTTCAAGTTTCATTAATTTCATAACGATACATAAATATATGTTTTAATTTTGTAATATTAAAATATATTTAAAAATGCTGTCAATTTTATATTTTAGTTTTAAAAATCATCATATTGCTCTGCATGAGTGTGTTTTCCAGTTTTGTAATTTCAGTGCATTGTTTCAGTCTTTACAGCTATGTGATTAAATGTATATTTTAAGTAATAGAATGGACATGCTGATTTTGATTTTAAAGGAGGTTAATTAAAAATTATTTATTTTTCATTTAAATAAAAATGAAATGTAGTAAATGCTAAAATTATAAATATATATATAAATAAATAACAAAGAAACATCTAACCTTGAACTTGCCGAAAATGAACTCTGAATATTTCTAATAGATATTATTTTTACGGGTTTGGTAAATTTCGTTTATCATCATAAATTACAATATTATGAAAAGAATACATAAATTAGATAAACAAACAGAATTTTTTAATTAAATTAAACTTCATTTATTTATACAAAACCTTCAAAGTCTGACTCATCAATGTTAGAATTAAATAAATTTCACAAATGACCATCAAGGTCAGTTTCATCATTCTTTTCTAAATTGCTTCTTTCATTGTCGCTATTCTTTAGCTTTTTTTTTCGATGATTTCCAATTTAATGAAAGCTGATATGATCATATCAGCTCGGACTGAATGCCATGCATTATCAACCCATAAGGCAGCCTTCTACTACGAAGCTTTTTTCATTCATCTGGAATTTGTAAAGGAATGGAGTCCACTTTGCATCCATTCCTCCCACTGCTTTCATAGTTCATGCTTGAAAATTGTATTGATAGTGATCCGTGGCTATAAAATTTTTGTAAGCCCTTCTAGTATCACTGAGACATCGGTGCTAGGTTTTTTTGCTTTGGATCGTACTGTACCTGCTAAATGGGATCACATTGAATCCAGAAGGATGAATCCTCGGGGTTGGAAAAAAGGATCTTTCCTTTTTCAATAAATTTCTCTCAGCCAAAACAACATCACTTTTTCGCACATCCATCCTTTTTCATTGCCGTAAATAATAACTCCATTAGGGAAGTTTCCTTTCAGAATTGTTTTTTCTTTTGAAAATTACCAAAGGGATTGACTTCTGTCCATTGGCTACACAACCCAAAACACAAGTAAAAGAAGTCTTTTCATTCTTGGTTGTTAACACTGAAATAGTTTTTTTACCTCTTGAATGAATAGTTCTGCTTGGAGGACAGTCAATAGTAACAGGCACTTCATCCATATTATTTATTTGCCCTGAATTTTTTTCTAAATTTTGATTTTTCAAAGAATGGGTTAATGAAATAAGTTAAATATTTTATCAGAGCACTACTTTAAAACTTTTTTTAAACTTAAATTTGACATTGTAGTTTTTGCAGTTTGTGATTTTCAATAACAGTAGCCATCAAATATTTTCATGCTATGCTATAATTATAAGCACTTATATATGTATCTGTAATACATTCATTTTTTTCAGATTGAGCCATGTTCCGAGGGGAAAGAATGGTATTATTATATTGACAAAACACTTACCTTACAGTATCTTGAAAGTAAGTAAACTATTGTATTTAATCATCATCATTGCCATTTCTGATTGCCATCATTTTGATGCAGTCCTAAATGCATTTTCAAAAGCAATGTTACATATATATATACAGTGTTCAGCGATAAAGTTAGTGGACAATTTCTTACAAATAAGAAAAAGATTACTAAACTTCAAATGTGTATATCTCCTTCAACATTAGTGCCAATAGAGTCAGAGGAGTTTCTGCAGCCAGTGGAATCTATACAGTTTTTCTAGTGTTTTTTCAGGTCATCAAAACAATGTTTATAGGCAATGGAACTAACCACTTGCAAAATATGCATAGCATTTGATTTAAATTCCAAGATATTTTCAAATCTCTGTCTTTTCATCACTATCTTAAGCTTCAGGGAGAAAAAATCAGCTGGGGATAAGTCGAGAGAATATAGTGGATGATTTATCACTGCAGATGAATGTTTAGCAAGATGCTGTTGTACAGACAATACTGTCTTGGGTTTATCATTATCGAGTAAAAGAAATTATTGCCCAGAATAAAAAAGCCCTTCCTAACTTGCCTTATTCTATTTTTTAATCGAAAAAAAGCATGTCTTTTTTTTTATTTAAATGCTGATTAATTGATTGATTTGGGACAATTTCATGGTGAATGAATTCTTTGTAATAAGAAAAAAATGCAATCAGCCTCATCTTTGATTTCAACATATATACAATTTATATATTAGAAAACAGTTTTTTTCCACTATGCACTTTGCCTTTTTGTTTCTGGGTCATATTGTAGACACCAAGTCTCATCTCCCACTATTATGCGCTTTAAGAAATTGTTTCACAGTATTCAGCAAATTTCACAGCATGTCTTCTATTTTCTTTTTGCTGTTCTATCAAAATTCAAGGCACAAAGTAATGACAAACTTTCCTAATTTTGAGATTTTGAATTAAAATTAACCTACAGTTTTCTTTGCTTGTCCCAAATACATATATCAGCTTTCACCACAGAAAGAATTTTCTCCACAGAAAGAATTTTCTCCACTTCTTCTTCATTTTTTAAAGTTGAAGGGTACCTTATCTTTGGTTCATCTTCAATGATTTTGTACTCATATATAAAGTGGCTGTACCATTCTTGATAATAATGCAGCCATATACTGTTAGAATTATCTCTAAGGTTTTGGTAGCAGATTTACCTAATCTATCACAAAATTTAATGTTATAACATTGCTCCATCTCTAAGCAAATCGTTTTGTACAAGGTAAATGAAAATGACTCTGGCATGTTAATATGCAGACCACAAAATAACCAGTTTAAACTGCCTTTAACAAGAGATGAGATGTTAACCTTTCTAAACATAATGTTTATTCTTTCATTCTTAGCCCTAAAGGGCAATTTACTCAGAAGGGCTATTAATTCCATTTTCGTATTTTGTGTTGCCCCCTATAAAATGGTATTTCACTTTTCAAATTGTTGCCACCAAATGTTAGAGCCCTGCATTATATTTAAAGAAATTCAATAATGAAGAATCTGCAAGAATGTATGTGTGTTTCTCACATTGTGAAAAAAACGGTACCTAGAGACATAAAATTTTGAATAACATAGTCCTTCTCTCCAATATGGGCATCTGAAGCCTGAATTTGGAACTAGTTTTATTATTTGTATCATATTTTGTAAAACTTTAATGAATTTTTTATTAACAAACTTAACGATTTCAAAGCAAGTAATAGCAACACTGTACGAAAAAAAAAAATTTTTATCTCCAGCATGCAAGACCGTGTATAGGAAATTCTAGAGATATGCTCTCTTTAAATATTTTGTGATATTGCTGTTGAAATGAATTTTATAGTTTAAGTGCAAAGAACATAACATTTAATAAATTAAGGTAACACACAAAACATTTAAAAAATGCCCCTTTGGGTATAATATAAAATCTGAAAGCTTTCAGTTTTTTATTAATTTTTTAATTTCATGGTCTTTTAATTTGTTCAGTTACTTTATGGGCACTGTCAATAGCAATGATCCAGATCTGGTAACTTTATGGGCTTGTATAAAAGTCTTAAAAACCTGTCTGGGTTTCAGCTGTTTCTCTCTTTTGGCATGTTCATGAATATAACTGTAGTATGCTGTATTTATATGATACATGTAAAATGCACCTTTATTGTGTCAATTAATAATATTTATGTATTTCATATTTTCAAATATGAAACTTTTTTTTATAAATATTTTTTTAGATTACTGTTATGCAAATTTTTAATTTATTTCTGCCTTGTTCAGACATAATTATTGATAATGATTGCTTTATTACAAAAAATAATAATTTTTCGCATGCCTTTTTAAACAGATTGTGTGTGTGTCCACAAAAGTCCTTTTATTTTTGCAGCTATTGGTCATTGACATATACTTTTAGTTACAAAAATTTTTAAATGATGCGAAGATTCATGTTTATATACTTATAAATTAAAAAAGTTAATTTTCTGTGAAATGCAAAATCTAACTTTTTACACTTTCCTCTTATTCCCGCATATGTATATAGGAAAATTTTCTACTCTTTATAAAAAACAAAGCGTAAAGAATTTGACCCATACAACAAAAATTCATGGAGATATTCAATTTAAAAATTAATTACATTTCATGTCATCTTGAATTTGCATTGAAAGGTCACCTAAATAAATAAATAACATTAATTTAGGTTGATTTTTTTTCCTCCTTTAAATGCTATTTAGTAAAGTTCATTCTTTCCAAGCAACAACCAATTCTTAAATAATTTTTTTGTTGCCAAACTAGAAAACAATATCTTTTGAATCATGAAGTTACTATGCGTATGTATGACGTTATGATTTAAATTTAAAGTAATATAACAACTTTTTTGTCAATATCAATAAAAGAATTAATGTGGCAATAACATCATGTGTCGATTATCCTAACCTGAAACAAAAATGTTGCCATTAGCAACTATTTATTTCAAATACTGACATTAACGAAAAGTTTTGACATACAATGATGTCACATGCAATTGTGTGCTCAACGTCAGAATATAACATTATATTATAATAATAATGTATTTAATGTCTCACAGTGCTATTTTTATTTCATATTTTGTAAAGCATACAAATTTTTTATTAACAAACTCTACGATTTGAAAGCGATCAGTGGCAGCACTTTTTGAAATAAGGCATATTTGTATCTCCAGCATGCACAACTTTTGCCACTCAGAAAAAGTGAGTGTGAAAATTAGGGTTTTCGAGTTCTTAATTAATATCTCGACTGATTAAAATCATGCGAAGATGATAATGGTCGAAATGGATTCCCACGAATTTTTGGAATCCGGAGGTACCTCTTTTGAAACTCAGCTACCTGCCATTCCAGAGGAGATAGTACCACAAACAGACAAACAGACATGCAGAGATTTTAATAGTGTAGTTTCCTATGTTTGTCTAAATGCATGTTCATTTAGTGTCTTATTAAATGTTTTGTTGTTCCACCTGGACCATCTCTATTGATCATCTGCACTAATAAACATATTAAACTTTAATGGAGCCCTTTTGGGCAATTGTTAAAATATGAACGCTTTCAGTTTTTTATTATTATTTTTAAACAACTAGCAGTGTGAAAAATATAAGTGATAAAAATCATATTTATCAGTCATATGTATAAATTTTCTCAATTTTTTGTTATTAAAATAAAGTTTAGTGTTTATTCTAAATTAAATTGCTTTGCTTTGCATTTTGCATTGATAATTTTGTCATGCAAATTTGCTGAGTAATGTATTTATTCTGGGTGTCTCATTTCATATTTCTCTTGTAGCTTTAACACAGGAATTCATAGCAATACTGGAAGCAAGCCCACTTCGACTTAAAAAGAGCTTTATCAAGCAGAAAGTAAGTATGCATTTGAATTTTAGCTTTATTTACGAATAACATAATTTTACTTGTAATCAAATGAGTAAAATTGGTAAAAATGAATAAGAATTATGAACTTTTATTTTATGTTTAAACAATAGGAGATTTGTATAAGAATGTAACTTCCAAAAGTTGCTAATGGGAAGGGAAGTTTGTGTTTCTAATGGGAATTTTATTTTGGAGATTTTATGCCAAGAACTATTGAATATTGAAATAAATAATTCTCCTTTTGTGATGCACAAGATATTTTGACAAATGGTATAATTCTTTATTTCCTATTAATATTATCTGAAAATCTCATAAATAAAATATGGAAAGACTAATAATGATAGAATTTTTGGTGAGTGGCAGATTTAGTATTGAAGAAGTCATATTTTACAGGAATTTTAAGTAAGAAGAAAGGTAACAGAATGGAGCTCTCTTCTTATTTAAAATTCTTAAATAAACGTATAAAGCAGGAGAAGAGTGATTATTCCATTACTTTGTTTTGTCTGCAACTGCAACTGCAGTGAAGCGTATAATAGCCAAACATGATGTTAGTAATCAAATATTAAGTAAAGATAAAGATTAATAAGAATTTCCAGTAAGACTGGCAGAACAAAAAATAAGACAGCTCAAATTTAAGATCTGTCATGGTATATAGCAGATAAAGATGAGTTTATAT
Source organism: Stegodyphus mimosarum (assembly GCA_000611955.2). Taxonomy (NCBI): domain Eukaryota; kingdom Metazoa; phylum Arthropoda; class Arachnida; order Araneae; family Eresidae; genus Stegodyphus; species Stegodyphus mimosarum. The sequence goes on from KK119154.1 coordinate 52,439, forward strand.
TTTCTTAGATGGACAACCAAAACGAACTTCTCATATTATAGTGATTTATAAAGCACTTGTTAGTTGAATACTCTGATTAGTACTGTAATTTAATCTATTACATGATCTAATTCCACAGTGGTAGGCATCAAAGAAAAACTTCTGGAGACATTTAGGTCTTAATCAGAATGACCACGTAAAAAAATTATTTGGTATTAACTAATGCAAGAAAAAAGTAATAAATCTGAAAAGGAATACTACGTTTTAATTTAATTTTATTTCACTTCATTGAGAACATTTATCAATACTGTCTTAAACTGTATAGGAACTTAAGTGTAAAATCAGTGTTTTTAACATATGCAGCATAAATACTGAAATAAAAAAAAATCAAAACCCATCTCATTGTGATTATAAATCATCATAAAAGAAATCCTAAATTTAGCTTTAACTCCTTACATGTATATTAATTAATCATTTAATTTTAAATTTCAATTTAATTTAAAGTAATTTAAAATTTTCAGTTATGTGCTGTTTTCTTATATTCAGTATTCCTATTTGTACAAAAAGCACTTGAAATATTTATTCATTATTTTGAGTAAGGATTGCTAGATTAACTTTCTAATCAGAAAAAAAAAAAAAAAAAAAAAAAAAAAAAAAATCAGTTTCTTTCTTTTGTCAGTAAAAGTCCATTACTCAACAGATATTATAATTGATTTCTTTCTTTTCTCTTATTTCTATTGATAAACATATTCTTTTGCTTGCTGCTGATGACCGAGAAAAGCACCATATATACTTAACCTAGTAGCATTAAATTGGAGAGCATTTATTTTCCTACAACACTTTTTATTTGAAAAACATTACTTTCAAGCAGTTTTAATTTTCTTTCTAGTGTTTCTGTATGTTCAAAACTTGCCTTTCTCTACAACAAACTCTTTGAGACTATTTTTTCAGTATCATTCAACAAATTGTATTTTCAGAATTATGTTTATATTTTCAGAAAATGGCATCGCATTGTAAAAACATACTAAATTAAAAATTATATGTCAAAATCTTGACATATTTATTCAATTAAAGAAATATCACATCACCTACTTCTGAACAACTGTGAAATGAAGCTGAAATCTGAGATATTTTAAGTAGCTAACAGTTTGCATCACTACAAGTCCACATAAAATATTTTAGTTCTGATGTCCACATTACAGCAAGCATGCTGATACGGAAATAGTTATTTTTTCTTTTTGTTTCCTCTATGGTAACTAGATTGCAATATGTGAAAAATGCTTAAATAGCAAACATATTATTGGCTAATACAGTAATATTATATAATGTTGAAGTTAGCAAACAATGAGCTGGGAAAAGAGAAATCATGCTTTTTCATCACTGAATGATATATGGGTAGGTAAAAGAAGATGAAAATATTAAACTCATACTTTGAACTCTCACATTTTTGATAACATTATCTTTATTCAAAAATAATGTATTTGATTTGTTTATGAGTGTATTAGTACCCATCAAATTTCTAAAACATACTAGATCTACTCTAAAAGTACCAAAAGTGATCATGCTGCATAGAAAAGATTAAGTTAGGTTGTATTCATGTTAAAAATAGGGGAAACCATGAAAAAGTACCATACAGCCAGCTCCTTTGCCTATGATTAAACCCAAATCTGGTTGAACTACCAATATTCAAAGCTCTTCACTGGTGCGGCCTGCATACAAGAAATTTCAGAACATTAACCGCTTTACTATGTGTCTTAATGTGAAAACTATTACTATGAATTCCAATGCAGGTTCAATAGTTGGAGTCGGTTTACTCTACCACATTATAATATAAAATATCATCCATTTTCCGTAAATTTTCATTAATTTGAAGATTTTAAAAGCTTTTTACTTCTATTATTAATTGTCATATTATTTTGCATATAATGTTAGCATATTTGATATAGAAAAGACATTAGTCATGACTATTTTATTTAATCTTAATACTACCAATGTAGAAAACTACATTATAAGTACAGCTCATCAGTTTGTTTAGGATCATTTTTTTTATATCTCAGATTTTTAATGAATTCCTTGAAATGTTTGATTAAAAATTTTTTGTTATTTATTTTTAAATGCATATCTTTGTTACATTTTATTTGTTTTTTAACAGAATGCCTGTGAATCTAAAAGCATTTTGGACAAATCCTCTAACTCAGGAAATGCCTGTGAATCTAAAAGCATTTTGGATGAATCATCTAACTCAGGAAAACACTCATCTTTTTCATCAAGCAAGATAGATTTTTTAAGGAGAGGTAGTTCCTTGGGACTATCTTCTGTTTCTTTCAACCTGTGTACTGACATTAATGAAAAGTCAGTTGCAAAAGCTGAAGAAGTAGAAAAATCTACTGCTCCTGCACAACCTTCTCCTTGTAAAAAGAGAAAGCATAAAATGGAGCTTTCACATTCCATATCTACACTAACTGACCCTGAAGAAGGAAATAAAGAGGAGCTCAGACATACAAGTTCAGTTGATGCTAAAGAAAGTATGCATTCTTTGAACAATGTGTCAAGGAATTCTTCACATATATCAAATGACCCATTAGATGTTTTAGCAAGATGTGATGCTGAATTTAAAAGGAAGAATGTGAGCGTCATGAATTCTTCAAATAGTAAATTATCTGTCATTGACCATTCAGATGTTGTTATACAGAGGCATGTATGTCAGCAAGAAGCTGTGATTTCAGTAAAAGGGACAGTTGGATCTGATTATGAGAAAAAACCTATGCCTGAGTGTCCCAAAACTGTCAATCGTCTTTCTGCTTCTACTCCAATTAAAATAGTTATAAAGAAGGAGAAATCTGGCTTCTACCATATTCCTCAAAGCAATGAAAATTAGTGTATTGTGTTTGCAATACGTTCTTCCAATATTAAGTAAATTGTTGATTTTAAATTATGGAGTATGTTTTTTTCTTAATGTAAATATTGCTGTACAAAGATATAATGTAATGAATTTATTAAATTTGCCTAATATTAAATTTTATATTGCTCTATTTTTCTTCCATTCAAAATAATTCTATATTAAATAAAGCAATAGTACTTGCATAACATGCATATCTTCTTCAGTAACAATGGATAAAAAGTGATGCTTTTGTTTCAATAAGTAAGACAGCATTATTTTGATTAAGATATATTATTTGAATTAAAAACTTTATAAACTAAAGTATAAACTTTAAGTACACAATCAAATTCTCAGATCAAAGTTATACAAGTTAAAAAAAGCATCATTAATGAAGCCCATATTTTATATAAACACATTTTATTAACTATATTATTTTAACTATTGCAGTTGATGATATTACCAAGAAATCGTTACTTAAACACATGATAAAACCTTCTGTGGTTACCTATGTTTTTCATTTGAATATAATATCTGGATTTTGTTTAATAGAATGCAAAGGATTTTAAATATGTAGATCTGAAATAAGAATGAGGAAGAGGCTAATGAGATTTACTCATCGCAGGTTTTAAAATACAATTGCAGGCAAGTCCACCAAATGAGCAGGCTGCAACCTAAGCAAAATTTATAGGTTCTCTGTATCCCTGAAAAGAAAATGTATAAAAACATTTCACTATGAATGAAACCAGTTTATTCTTTTCAAACAACAATGACTTCATAATTTTTTGGGGGGTGGGGGAGGGTTGCTAAACCAGGGGTAAAAAAAACTTTTGACAGTTCGGGTTAATAATGTCATGATGTAAATTTAATGTAATATAACAACTTTTTTCAATATCGGTAAAAGAATTAACGTGGCAATAATTATACTACCTGAAACAAAAAAGACACCAACAACAGCTATTTATTTAAAATGCTGACATTAACGAAACATTTTTAACATTCAATGATGTCACATGCAATCACATACTTTCTTCAACATCAGAATGTGACATTATATAATAATATTATATTTAATGTTTGGCAATGCTATTTTTATTTCATATTTTGTAAAACTAACAAATTTTTTATTAACAAACTCTACAGTGTGAAAGTGATTAGTGGCAATACCCTATGAGAAATCTCTTTTATCAAAAGTACAGGCTAACTGCCTTTCACACACCATTTTTCTGACTCTAGCTGAAATTTAACAAAGAGATGCCAATAAAACTACTCAGAAATATAGACCACAACAAAATATTACCTAATGTTATCACTTTATTTAACTATGTAAACTTTCACATATTTGATAAAAATTAACAACAGATTTAACATTTACTCAAGTTGCAATTCTGCCACAAATATTACAAAACAAACCATTTTAACTTAATGAGAAATCTGAAGCTATAAAATTTTATAATCTAAGAGAATCCAGATATTGTATTTTTGATCGTGGTAGGATATTTTAAAAAACTCCGAATGTATCATACTACCAAAGTACCAATCTTTCCTAAAATTACTTATGTTAGTAAAAAAAAAAAAAGTTCACCAAAAAAATTTATTTTAAACTACATTAAAAAAAAATTACTATATATTGTTAAAACATGCATACAAAATGACAAAAAAAAAAGTTTGGTATCAGCAAGAAATTTTTATTGGTCACAGTTTGTATTTTCAAACCTACTGATAGTTAAATATTAAAATTTTCAGATTGACATTCATTCAAATAATGGTAAGATATTGAACTAACCATTAATAACTTACTTTTAATTTAAACTAGAGATAAATATATGAAAACTTCCGAAGACCAACAGAAGTTTAGAATACATTTTAGCAGCCTATTCTCTTTCTTTTATTTACTACATTTTCCCACACAGCATACAAAAAACTATATAATTGTAATAATGAGAAATAAGTATGAATTTTGTTTCTTACTATACCTTTCAGTTACAACACCTCACAGTGTTTCGATTTTCATGAAGAAATTGGATTAATATTGGAGGAAAGTTACTAGAAAGTATTTTTATTACAAATTTTAGATAATTATCGGCAGTCTTTCTTTCGTAGACCTAGTTATTAATTTTCAACTATGGAAAAAAACTTTTCACATATAAATGTACTCTTAAACCAAGAGATTATTACTCTTATTGCAAAAATTTGTAACTGAGGATATTTATCTTTTGATAAGAACTAATAAAAGTTAATCAAATTTGTATCTTCAAATATCACAGTTCAAATTAAATAACTCCATTTCTATATTTTTTGGATTTTCGTGAAGAAGATAATGTAAAAATTGGACTCCAAACCATTAAGATCTTAAACTTTTTCTTCATATATATTCTTGTCAAAATAATGCTGATTAATTTACGGAAATGTATTCAAGGCCGTATAAAATTGCTTTGGGAGCGGCCAGTTTGAGACCAGTGTTACAGGATATAAGATAAATATGCATTTAGACTAACATTCGAATGTTACATATCCTCCATATATTTAAAATGTGAAAAAAATATATAACGTAATCCTATAAAAATATTTAATGCTTTTAATTAGATATATCATGAATTAAATGCATTTTTACTTAAATCAATCAGATTAAAAAGTAAAAAAAAAAAATGGTGTTGTTAAAAATTGCATTTTTTAAACACTTTAGTTTGTTAATTAACAACAGACAGATTAAATGTGAAAGAATAATATCTTACATTTATCCAAATGGCAATAGACTCGAATGAAAAGTGAGACAGTGCCATTTTTTAAAACAGCGCTTTTGGGCTAATAATTAATTTTCTGTCAAAAATGTACTAAACATACCACATTGGCTAAAATTTTAGAGTATATGAAAACAGTTACAAAATAGATTCAAACGAATTTTCTGTTGAAAGAATCATAACATTATTACTATTAAGAAGATAAAAATTTTATGCAAACACCATGAACACATATACACAGAAAATAACAGCGAACGGTCTTTTGAAGTTAAACGACTAGTGGGTATTAGTCACATCTTATAAAGTGTTATTTCTGGAATTGCACTGCTTGAAATATTAATATAGTCAAGTAACGAAAATCCGCCAACTCCTGAAATCCGCATTGCCTCTCGAAATATAAACATTGAATTTATAGGTTCCAGAAATCGAAGAATGGAGAATGAAATACGGAAGAAAAAATATTTATCCAATAATGACGTCATAATTACGGAATAATAATGATTTTGTGTTAGTGGCAGAAAAAAATCTTAGTCCAGAAGAGGTTTTTAGTATGGATGACGGGTTCAGATGAGACAACACTGGCATATCAGGTGACCGATGATGAAATCATTTACTCTGTTTTGAATTCGCCACAGCAAGAAAACGATTCCGAACCGACACAGGTAGTGAATTTGATAGGAGTGAGAAAATATCTTTTAATGAGGGTTTGGAACTCGATGAAAAATACCTAAAATATTTAGAACAGAGCTGTGTCACAGGGCAAGAGATTATGACTGTATAGAATTTACAAAAAAAAAAAAAAAAAAAAACTTACTCTAGAGCACCCTAAAGTTTTAAAACAAACATCTGTCAGAAAAATGTTTGAAACATGTAAAAAAAAGGGGGGGGGAAGAAATATAAATATTTTATGCTTGATTAGTATCCCTCATTTTTACACGTCTCTATTCTATATGTCCTTAACGCTTTAAAATATTCCTGTAATCACTAATATAAATGAATATAGATATATTTTTAAAAGAGTAGATTAGTTCGCAGCAATATAAATTATTTATTTATAATTCATTTCTTTTATTAACTTTTTACAAATGAATAAA
>KK119154.1:59206-82068 GCA_000611955.2 Stegodyphus mimosarum
ATAATATAATTTAATGTATATAATAAAATAATGTAATAATGTATATTATTGTACATTAAAATTTAAGTAAATGTTTAATTTAAGTAAATGTAAAGTAAGTTTTCTTCCCCAAAGAATCCAGCTGCCGGCTAATCGGCCATGATTTCAGCGGTGTACAGTTAACTTTGATTATACTTAAGCATATAAATTAAAGATACATATTAAAGGCATATAAATTAAAGTTAGCAGAAAAAGACATAACATTAATAGGTTAAACATGATACAGCTTATAAATTAAAGTGTATATAGTAATACTTAGGCTTAGCAATATTTTATATTTCTTTTATTAAATTTGTATGACCTTGAAAAGGGCCTTTTTTTAACTGTGCAGTTAAAAAATTGTCGGAGACTTGTTGTCTTTTTCATTAAGAATTCTCATAGTCTTTTTCATTAAGTAAAGGATATCCTCAAAATTGTATCTAATAATGAGGGCTACTGTACATATAATAGATTAATGGATTCGTTGCTAAATAATACAATTAAAGCATTCATTTTACACAAGAAGTTTTTCAACTGTTTCAAACGCAAAGTTATTTTTTGAATTCACTTGTTGATATCTTAAAAAGCATTTTATTTTGAAACAACTGCCTTTTTCATAATAAATTTGGCAATGCCAAGAATCTTCAATAATATTCAAATCCTTTAGCTATCAACAAGTTGTATGGGTTTTTATGGGGTAACAGTTGTATGGGTTTTTATGGGGATTTGGCCAACGGGTACCCGCACAGCTGTACGAGTTTTATTCTACGAATTTTTACGGGGATTTGGCCTACGGGTACCCGTACGGTTGTACCGATTTCAGTCTGTGGGCTTTTACGGGGATTTGGCCTACGGATACCCGCAAAACTGTACGGGTACTCGTAGGCCATTTCCCAGTAAAAAAATTTTATGGGTTTCTACGGAGCATTTTTTGCAGGGATGAAAATTACTATAAATCGATTTAGGCCTGACCGATAAATATTTGAAATAATAATTTTATTTTAAATTAACATATTTCACTTCTTCAAACAAGATATTTTATTTTGTTATTAGAAATTTAAAAATTACATCTAACCTTCTAATTACGTCTAATTTAATTATCTAACCTAATCACATCTAGTTTTGCTTTAACGTATCACTTGCAGAAATAGACAATGAAAAGATATTAATTTTTGCAATCATATTTAAAAAACTCAGAAAAATTAAGAAAGGAATCTTTTATAAAGGAATTGAAAAATTGCATTCTGATCAATTGGAAATTCGCGTATTATGAAACATTGATTCTGTAAGGTTTATCCTAAGTTTATTAACAGCTATTTTAAGTTTATTAACAGTTATTTTAAGCATTGTAAATAAAACTAGAACATTATACATTTTACCTTTCAAGAGTCATTCAAACTTTGATTATTACACAAGGCAATGGTTTGCTAACTTTGAAATCTCTGGGAATATATAAAACTACCAGCTCAGTGTGTTTACGTCAGATGCACATTGCATTCTACTAAAACTGTATTTTTGAAAATTTGGTTTTTGATTATAATTTAGAAATACTTTTTAAAGCTTTTTCAAGAAGGTCTTTATCATTTGAGTATTATGTACTAATAAATTTGAGCATCCCTTATTTAAAAAATATCTTGCATGATTCAATGTGATGTAGTTGAGCAGATGGAATATCTTTTTATGTCTTAAAAATGTACTCATTATACTTCGCAAAGGAAAAAGGTAAGTTTTTTTCAAATGAAGTAAACATTGCAATATTTAATGTGTGTGGTACTTATTGAATGAGGTAGGCAAGACGAAGAAGCTAAGGAATCATTTTTGCGTTACTAAAAATATGTGAAAATTTAGATGACTATAGTAGCTTACGTTGTTTTTCTTCTTTTTGGTCTATATTTCTGTACAAGTATGAGACTAAAGCCACGTTGTTATATTAAATACTTTGTGCTATTTTGTTAAAACACAGATACTCAAACATTTTTATGCATATTTTAATTTTCATCGTCATTAATTTCATGAATTTCAAATTTTTTTTCATAAATTATTTTTGAAATAGAGTTGTGAATAATTAATAGAGTTCATGTAATATTAAATGCGCTAGTGTTGGGAATATAAAATATGAATTATTTATTGGAAAAAAAATTGCATTGAGTGAAACCTCCTATAGTGGTATTTTCTTAGATAACCACCTCTGACAGTGACACATTTGTCAGGAACATAATTAAATAACAGTACTTAAAATCACTGATAGTTTTGTAAGACTACAAGGAAATGGCATTATCTGGAATTGTGGAGTTAATTGTTTCAGGAAAGTTTCACCCTATAACCAGTTGATTTAGGTATACTAATTTTTATGCGGATATGAATTTTGCATAAGTAATTAAAAGATTTTACAAGACAGTTAAAACCAAAGCTTTTCAAATCATGAGTCTTGTAAGGGCACTGTTTTAGCGTTACTTTCAAATATAGTTAGAGTAATATTTAAGCATTATTTTCTTTCATTAGTTATATTTTGGAAATGGACGTTAGAATTTTCGGCACTAAATTTATCTGGTTGTATAGATATTAAAGTAAAAACTGTTTGTAAACAAATGTAACTATATGTGCTATATCTGCTTAATTGCGATGACAGTAATTTTTAACTGCATTTATAAGACTGTGTAGAAGATTTATTTATATTGCTAAATACTGCACTATATAAAATTCATTTGGTAGTCTAAATACAGGAAATGGTCAGCACGAAGTGGTATTTTTATAGTACATAATCCACTGTCAATAGCAATAACTATGTTTTCAGTACTTTAAATTTTACTATTTAGAAATTTTATAGTTCAAAATAATATTTCTATACAGTTTTTAAGTATTTTTTCTGCAATAGAAATCTAAATAACTTTCACCTAAAACACCGACTTAAATTTATTCCAATAATGCATGGCGTTTACTAAATTTATGTTCCTTGGAGATGATATATGAAACACCTTTTATAATAATAAATTATTAATATATAATAATATATACAGTATGAAAGTTAATAAAGTATTTTTACGTCAAGAACTACATATTGTATAAATACCTATCATGTTATAAATTTCATTTTGTGGAAGATTATAAAGCACTAAAAGTGAGATACAGAATAAGATATTATACGCAGCGAGATATTTCCTCAATTCTCGAACTGTGGGTTGAGAATCGGTATTTTTTGAGTCTTGTAAATGTTTTAAACTTTGTTTTGTTACAATATAATTTATTGCATTTTCGGTATTATTAAGTTTATATTCTTATAGTGATGTTTCATTTATATTCTGACAGATACAGGTAACGTTCAAAGTACTGTAAAAAGATGGTTGACACAGTACTTGTATATTATTATTCCTTCACTACATTATATTCTAGGATTCAAATTCTATGCAAAACATCTATGTGTATGTGTATTATAATAAGCTGCAGGGTGTTGCTATCAGTAACATCCTGCAGCTTATTATGTATCAGTAACATACTGCAGCTTATTAAATCGATTGGTAAGCGAGTTTTAAGGAGATAGCACGTATGCTAAATTTGAACTCTTTGTTAAATTTCTAATAATCAAGTCCCTCATCCTTTTTGCTTGCTTGTTTATTTAATATTTTTACTTGTAATAGTGTTTCTCTTCCTGAAAATAAGGCTTTTGTCTAGTTTTGTTTCAATTTGGTTTAGTGCATTGCAGGTAACTTAAAATTTAAGCAGATGCTAGAAAAGCACCATCATTTAGCAATGCATTTCTCGTTAGGTTTAAGCAAGCTGATGTGATTAAATTCCATTGTTTAATTTCCCAATTAAAGAACTGAAATGCAATGGAATACGTATATATGCAATTAGATACAGTAGTATGTGTATACATTTATAATCAAATCAATAGTATATATATATAATCAAAATCATGATTTGAAACCATCAAATGAATAGATGTATATATATATATATCATTCGATGTTTGTGAAACAAGACTTTGATTATTATCTTTCTATTAATTTTATTTCAAAATTATATAAGGGAAGTTTAAAATTTTGTAAAGAGAATTTATGTAAATATTTTGGAATATGTTTATAGGTACTGACATGCATAGAGAAGGACAGGGGCTTGTAGGCTTCTAGATATTTATAAAATTTTATTAAGTTTCTTCGCATTGAATTTTATTTAAAATTACTCTGTGCCCTTCCCCCCTACTTAGGTCTATACATTTCATCACTGGTAACTGTGTACTTTTGCTGGTTTATGCTTATAATTATTAGTTTTTATGGAAATTTGATTTACAGTTCTATTTTTGTGTATTATTATTTATAGGGAATCTGTGCTTGGATGCTTCACTATTGTATAATTCTATTGGTTTTGTTTATGGGTTTTTGTCTACTGTTTTGTGCAGTAATTTTTTGCAATGAGTACCTGTATTAGTCTGTAGATTTTTGTATACTGGCTTTTACAGAGATTTGGCGTATGGGTATCCGCATAGGTCTGAGTTTTTGTCAACTGGTTTTTATGGGGAATTGACCTACGGAATATCGGTTTTTTTAAAAAAAATTTGGCCTATGGATACGCATAAAATTCTCGTCCTGACCATGGGTCTTTACAGGCATTTCGTTTATAGTACCCATATGTTCTACAGGTTTCTGCTTATGGGTTTTTATGGGGATTTGGCCTACGGGTACCCGTACAGCTGTACGGGTTTCCTTCTATGGGTTTTTACGGGGATTTAGTCTACGGGTACCCGTACAGCTGTGCAAGTCTTTTTCTACGGGGTTTTACGAAGATTTGGCCTACGGTACCCGTACAGCTGCGCGGTTTTCTTTCTACAAATTTTTACGGGCATTTGGCCTACGGGTACCCGTACGGTTGTACGGATTTCAGTCTGTGGGCTTTTACGGAGGTTTGGCCTACGGATACCCGCAAAACTGTACGGGTACTCGTAGGTCAATTCCCAGTAAAAACATTTTATGGGTTTCTACGGGGCATTTTTTGCAAGGATGAAAATTACTATAAATCGATTTAGGCCTGACCGATAAATATTTGAAATAATAATTTTATTTTAAATTTACATATTTCACTTCTTCAAACAAGAGGTTTTATTTTGTTATTAGAAATTTAAAAATTACATGTAACCCTCTAATTACGTTTAATTTAATTATCTAACCTAATCACATCTAGTTTTGCTTTAACGTATCACTTGCAGAAATACACAATGAAAATTTTTGCAATCGTATTTAAAAAGCTTAGAAAAAACAAGAAAGGAATCTTTTACAAAGGAATTTAAAAATTTCATTGTGATCAATTGGAAATTCGCGTATTATGAAACATTGATTCTGTAAGGTTTATTAACAGTTATTTTAAGTTACGATTCTTTCCCATTTACTTTAATTTCAGCTTACAATTTTTTGTCAGAATGTAAATTCAGAAACGCAGTTAATGCAAATGAGAAAGAGTACTATTTAAGTCCATACTTCACCGACTTCGAGAGAGAGAGAGAGAGTCTGATTCCCTGACTACCGCGCGCTTGTCTTTTGGCTACGTCTCTCTTAGCTATTGCTACGCTTAGCCATACCTTAGGCCCTTGCTTGGCTTCGCCGATTTAATTAATACTTAAGGACCAACTAGTTAGATCTCTGATAGTTTCGATTATATCTTTCAGATAGCTTTAGTTAAGCTTAGTTACTCATAGTTATTTAACTTCAAGCCCAAGTACAGGCTCTGTGTAAAGTTCCAAGTAGGAACAGATTGTAAATATACTGAAAAATAAAGGGTTGTAAATCCTCTTTAAGTCTTATGTGTTGTATGTATTACTTATGTGTTGCTTAAACGAAAAACGACTAGGTTCACATGGACAACGGAGGCGAACATGGCGTTTGAAGAATTGAAACACGCCTTAATTAATGCCCCTGCTCTTAAATTCCTGGAACGGGATCAAAGTTTAGAGATTGCAGCAGACGCATCAGACTACGCAGTTGGCGCAGTTCTTTCCCAAAATGGGCAACTGACAGCTTTTTTTAGAAAGACGCTTAATGAAACTCAGCGAAATTATACTGCAACTGAACGGGAAACTCTCGCAGTCCTGCTATCGGTGGAAAAATTTCGGGTGTTCTTTGGGAATGCCCGAATAACTGTGTATTTAGATCACGTGGCAGTTGGTTGCCTATACTCAGGAAAAAATCTTTCGCCTCGGCTCATACGTTGGACACTAAAACCGCAAGAGTTTAACTCAATTATAAAACACAAGCCGGGGAAAGAAAATATATTTGCAGATGCCCTTTCGAGGATTAAGATCGATAAAGACGGAAATACAATTAAATGTACGATGCTAACTGCGAAAATAAACGGGAAACAATAATTGCCGAGTTAAAAACAGACCCAGAATTTAAAGATATTTACGCTTACCTGAAAGATCCCGAAAATTTTGAGCATGTAGAATTAACGGCTATTCGCAGTAGGCCGGCCCATTATGAAATTATAGATAAATTGCTCTTTTACACGAAAACTACCAACGATAATAAAAAAATTCGGCCGGTAGTCCCAATGAGTCTACGCTTAAGTATTCTAGATGAGCTCCATGACGCGAAATTAGGAGCACATCTTGGTGTTAGGAAAATCCTGCAAAGGGTCCGCGAAGCGATGTATTTTCCGCAGTTATACAAAGTTCTGACGGCGTATGTCAGGTCATGTCACTTGTGTCAATTAATTAACTACATTGATTACAACCCGGCCGGGTACTTAAATAGCATAAAAACCACTTTCCCAAATGAATTGGTTGGCATTGATTTGCTTGGTCATTACCCTAGAACAAAGATAAATAAAAACAGATACTTGTTACCCATCGTCGATCATTTCTCAAAATGGGTGCAAGTAATTCCGCTTAAACAGGCTTCATTCAAAAATAGTAGCAGATTCATTTCTAAATAAATATATTTTAAAATACGGGGCCCCAGTAAAAGTAATATCAGATAATGGTAGGCATTTCGTAAGTAATTTATTTGAAAACCTGTGCACAGGCCTTGGCATATGCCATCTAAAAATGGTACCTTACAGACCGCAATCAAATACTGCGGAACGCGAAAATAAAAATATAGTTAAAATTATTCGGGGATATGTTAAGAATTATCATGACGGTTGGGACATCTGCGTCAATGAATTAGGCTTTGCCTTGCGAACAGCAAAACATGATACCACGCAAAAAAACCCCGCTGAATTGTTCCTAGGAAGAAAAATTTGAAAGCTTCTAGATAAGCTATTTTTTGTTCAACAAAGACAGGAAGAGTTTAAATTGAATGATATTCAGGAAATTATTAACGAGGCCATCAAAAGTACTGATGCGGCGAGGTCGAAACAAAAGTTATACTACAATAGAAAGAGACGCGACGTGGAATATACGGTAGGCCAGAAAGTATTAAAGGTAAAACATTCATTATCGTCTGCACCCGAAAATAGGGTAGCCAAATTTGAGCCCAGGTTTGAAGGCCCGTATACAATACGGAAGCTAAAATTTTCAAAGGTTTCCTTAAAAACAGAAAATAGGCAACAATCTATCGCGAACATCGATCAGCTGAAATCATATTATAGTCGTACGGATTTTCTAATCTTAAAAGATTTATTGTAAGCTCTTGAAACAGCGCCAAGAATATTAATTTCATCGTCTCCCAGCAAGGCTTCCCAGCAACGAAAAGAAAGGCCAATAAGAGTGTAGAAAGCACAGCGAAACGAAAGCAGCTTCAACAAGATTCAAGCTCCGCCAGAACGAGGAGTACTAAACAAATAAAAGTTCCCCTTGAACAGAAACGAGCGCCTATAGGACAGCGGAAAAGGCTCTTGCGAGATAAGCAAAGAAAACAGCAAACTACAGAACCCAAGCCACAAGAAGATGCCACAAGAATGTGCCAGCCGAAAGCTATGGAAAGAAAACAACCCGACGACGCTAAGTCTATTCTTTTTCAGGAACCCAGAAGAACTAAGAGGGTTTTTAAAGATTTAGCAACAAGGTCGGCAAGTTACAAACCAAACAGGAAACTGTAGTTCCAAAATCCTCAACCCACAAGGAAAGCTTCCTGTTTTATCGCCCGAGGAATGAAAAGAAAAGAATGTCCAGAACCGAATACCAGCCGCCCGAGACGACTTAGAGTCCTAAATTTGGAATCTCCAACATTTCAAGAGTTCTGCGACAAGAGAACGCACGAGTATAGAAGCCCAAAAATAAGTGAAAATTTTCCTTGTTTTCTATTTTGTATTGAAAGTTCGATTTATGTCATGTGTTTAAAGTTGCTAAATACTGTTTAAAGCATGAAATTGAATTCGAAAGTCTGCGAGAATGTATTTGTAACTATCTGTTAAACAGAAAAGAAATTGAATTCGCAAGTTGGCGAAAATTTATTTTGTAAATACATTTTTTTTTAGAATTCTCAAGTTCCGAGAAACTAATTTCTGAATATGTTTAGTCGAAAGACTTCAGTTGTGTTAGCTTAAAGATTGTAGCCAAGCTTTGTGAATTTTGTATAGCAGCTATAACGAAAGATGTAAAATGAATTTTAAAGTATTACGTATTAAAATGTTTTATTGAATGTTAAATGCTAATGTTAGTTTTTAAACTATTGTAAAAGTTAAACTGATACATATGTAAGTTTTGGTCAAGCATGACTCTATCTTGTATAAAAGATGAATTGAATGAAAGTATAGAATGAATGTGCTTAAAGTTAGGCTCTCCAGGCTTCACTTAAGAATTTTAAAATTAAGCTCTATTTTAGGTCATTAGGTCTAATTTTGTGTTTAAGGAGTCTTCTAAGGTCTTGAGTGTTAAGCTTTAACACATAGTAATTGCTGCGTAGGCGGTAGAAATCGCCGAAACATAACAGTAACACCCCTCGTCTCAGTCAGAATTTCTGAAGAGCATGGGGGGGGAGAAGAATTAGTTTCGTGTGAATGAAAATGTTTGACCAAAATAATTTCAAGAAAGAGTATTGATAAAACATTCTGTTATGAAAAGAACTAATACTTTTTCCTTCGAAAGGACTGGAAGGTGAAGACTGACGTCTGATGGAAAGAAAAGATGAAGTAGATGCACGTAAAACTATTCAAATTGTGAATCTGTATTTTTCTTAATTTTAATCTAGCTTTAGATAATTGTATAAAGTTGGCCCTAAACAGGAAAAGTTTTAATGGTGGAATTCTTTCAAGAAAGCACAATTTCTAGAAGTTTAAAATTTTGATATTAAATACTTCTTATCTAGAATTTAAACTCTTAAACAAGATCGTTCTGAGACCTTATTATTCGAGTAGTTAAATTCTGGTGAGGAAAGATGTAAGGTTTATCCTAAGTTTATTAACAGTGATTTTAAGTTTTGTATCTTTCCAATCTTATTTTAATTTCAGCTTACAATGTCCTGCCAGAATGTAATTTAAGAAACGCAGTTAATGCAAATGAGAAAGAGTACTATTTAAGTCCATACTTCACTGACTTCGAGAGAGAGAGAGAGAGTCTGATTCCCTGACTACCGCGCGCTTGTCTTTTGGCTGCGTCTCTCTTAGCTATTGCTACGCTCGGCCATACCTTGGGCCCTTGCTTGGCTTCGCCAATTTAATTAATACTTAGGGGCCAACTAGTTAGATCTCTGATAGCTTCGGCTATACCTTTCAAATAGCTTAGTCAAGCTAGTTTAGTTTAAATTATTATTGTTTTAAGTTCAACTACGAGTGGAGGCTTTGTGTAAAGTTCCAAGTAGGAACAGATTGTAAATATACCGAAAAATAAAGGGTTGTAAACCCTTTATTTTAAGTCTTACGTGTTCTGTTGACACACTTAAGCGATTATTCGCGTGTCAGTGTTCGTGGGGTTCTAAGTTAGAACCTTAGGATTAAATAAGTAAAACCTCATAAAACCTTAATCAGAGCATAACAGCAACATAATTCAATCACTTTTAAAGCAAAACCTGCACAATTTACCAGCATATAAGAATAAAAAAATGAGTTCACCGAAGCACGTAACAGAGGGGAGATATTTATATACATAGAGAGAGATATATAGATATTTATATACTTTAGGTGCGACCGATTGCAACCCAAAAGGAAGGTACACAACTGCGTGTTACAGCAGTCCCATACACAAAATTTCTATTTTCTAACGCTCCTCTTTTTTGAGTTATGCGAAATACAAACATACGTAAGTACGTACAAACGTCGCGAAAAAAATCTGCTCTGAAAATATTTTAAATCCATTTTTCAATACATTTTTGGAAAAAGAGTTCTTTATTCTGTCCTTACGCACAGATGTTACTCAAAAACATAGTTTAAATGGATTCGAGAGCAGTCAATATGGGTATTTTCATTGAAATATGACACTCGAAATTTTTCGCGGTTACAATACTTCATTTACTTCGTACAAGGAAGTAAAAAGTAAAAGAGCTTAATTACACTCATGTCCATAAATTAAGGATAATTCGAAGTCACGCGGAAATCGAACTCTAAAATAAATATATCACCTGTAAAATCACTACACACATCTTCAAGAATCATATGCAAATTACGGGAAGTAACCAGATGACACCGATGGTACATTACAATGACGAGAGTGTAAGAGAGTGATATATAAGGAATACAGGCAAAGAAGTAAAATTGTTGGTAGGCGCTCTATAAGCATTTAAGTGCAATAACCGAATAGTTATGACTCAAAGGACGCATTTGGATGATTTTTTACGTGGTAGAATTATCGGCCATCTGGAATGTGGACGTACTCAACTGGAAGTATCAGACGAACTTGGAATTGCCCAGAGTGTCATCTCCAGGCTTTGGCAACAATTCCAAGATGATGGTAATGTGAGTAGACGTTACAGCACCGGTCGCCCCAGAGTTACAACGCCGAATGAGGACCGGTATTCGGCAGTTACTGCCAAAAGAAACAGGCGGAGCATAGCCTCAGATCTGTCTCGGCAGCTCTCTTCAGCCACTGGTACGACAAGTTCAAGGCAGACCGTGTACAAACGCTTAGGGCAGATTGGTCTATATGCTCGTAGACCTGTCAAATGCGTTCCACTTACTGCAACTCACTGTCGCCTGCGGTTAGCCTGGAGTAGAGAGTATGCATTGTGGACACCGCAAAAGTGGGCTTGTGTGATGTTTTCCGACGAGTCCAGGTTTAGCTTGCAGTCTGATTCACGCCGGACTTTCATGTGGAGAGCTCCAGGTACCCGTTACCGCCAAGAAAACATCATTGAACGACACCGTTACGGTGGTGCAGGAGTGCTCGTTTGGGGTGGAATTATTCTGGGTTCCAGAACTGACCTGCATGTTCAAATTGGGACCATGACAAGCCAAATCTATCGGGACGTCATTCTGGAACAACATGTACGTTTGCTTCGGGGAGCCATGGGCTCACAATTTGTGTTTATGGATGACAACGCCCGTCCTCACCGTGCAAACATCATAAGCGAATGCCTTCAATCGGAGGATATCACCCGTATGGACTGGCCAGCATTCTCAACGGACTTGAATCCAGTAGAGCACGTGTGGGACATGCTTGGCCGACAAGTTGCAGCCCGTCAACCTCCTTCTACATGTCTACCCGAACTTCTGAGAGCATCGCTTTTTGAGTGGTGTAATATCCCCCAGGATCTGATCGATAATTTGATACTCAGCATGCTTAGGCGTTGTACGGACTGTATTGCATTGTCTGGGAGACATACAATGTATTAACAATCATACCAACCATGTAATATTGTTTTTCTGTAAATAAGTTTTTTTTTTGTAATTTGCTCCAGGGAGAAAAAATCGCTATTTTTTTTAATAATATCAAACATATAGCGTCTTTTTTTGCTCTTTACCTTTTGTTTAATAAATAAGCTTTACATATAAGTCAAATTTGTTTTGCCTCTAACTCTTCCTTTGCCTGATTTTGCATTATCCCTAATTTATGGACATGAGTGTATTTAAGTCGCAAATTTGCATTTATTTTATTGGTTTGCTTTTGCACGGAGATTGCAATAAATATTTTCCTCAGGTGGCAACACTTTCTGTTTTGACAGGATGCGAAACCCACGAGCTGAAAGCTATAAGCACTTCTAAAGGTTTCTCCGAAGTTATTATATTTTTTGGAGGAAGTCAAACTTTAAATAGCAATTATTCCTTAAAAATTTAACAATAAATATGTGATTACTTCATTTATTAACAGTAGTTGTGATGCAAAAAATATGTTAATTTATATTCTTTCTCTAATTGATGTAATTTTAAAATATCATAAAAAATTAAACGTAATGATCGTGGCATCGTTTGCCAAATCGTGGAATAAATATAATAAAAAAACAAAAGAGCTTAAATACTTATGTAGATTTCTCACTTGAAGCTTAGCAACAAGTACTAAATTAGTTACGTGACCTTTACTTATATCATTAGATCAATTTGATGTTTTCGTATCATATCGTTAAGCTTCTAAACGATAAGTGAGAGATTATCGCTGACTGGATGCTCTAAATTAAGCTTACAGAAGATCAACAAGACTTGCTGTCACGAAAATCTTTCAAAGATAACAAATTATTTCTGGCAATCTATTTTCAGATCTCTGAAATCTTATCGAGTAAACCGATGAAAAAAGATTACCTAAAACTGTATCAAAGTAGAAAAAGGAATAATTGATGGCATGCCTCAAAATATGTACTTGATTTTTATTGCAATGCCATTTACCATTTGAGGATTATTTTAAAAAGAAAAATCTGAAAGGTTTCAGATATTAAAATTACGTCCAAAGAAGCGTTTTTTTTAATGATTTGTGTATTACCTTTATTTATTGGATATTATGTTCTTTGCACTTAGACCTTAAAATTTAGTTCAAGAGCAATATCGCAAAATAATTTTTAAATGAGCATATCTTTAGATTTTCTGATACACAGTCTCACGCGGTGGAGATAATTTTTTTTTTTTTTTTTTTTTTTTAAGACTTCCCTTTTTCTTTTTTTAATAAGTTTGTTAACCAAAAATTCGTTTTACAAAAATTTTACAGAATAAAAAATCGATAATAATACAAATTCCAAATTTCGAATTTGGACTTCCAGATGCCCATATTTGGGTGGAAACGTTCAATATTCAAAATTGGATGGCTCTGGGTACCGTTGTTTTATCACAACATACATACATTTATGCAGATTCTTTATTATTTAATTTCTTTAAATATAATACACGGAGCTAATATTTGGTGATAACAATTTGAAAAATGAAACAACGCTTTTAATGCATCGATGCAAAATGCCAAAAGGAAATTAATAGTCGTTTTGGGCGCAATTTGCCCCCCCCCCACCTTTGAACTAATAATTATTATGAGTCCAACTAGTGTCATTTCACAGGTCTAGGTAGCAATAAATAACAACAGAGATAAGAAGCTGCATGTTTTACGTTTAAATCGCTTAATTTGATGACCAATAACAGAAAGATTAAATTTGACAGAAAAATTAAACTTCTAACATTTTGCGAAATGGCAGTAACCGGCAGTGCATGGACTGTTTTATTTCGGGCAGTAGCGACACATTTCTTTTAAATTACTGAAGTTGTTGATTAAATTTGGAACGTAACTATCTTATGCGTTGCCCAGTGTCAACACGTTGTTTTCCCGTTGTTGAGTTTGTTATTTAACGATTCATTAAATTCGCAGAAAATAGGAAATAAATTTAAAAAAAAATCCAAAATTCAGAATACGGGCTTTACGCATGTTCGGGTAAAGATTCACGTGAGGTCAAAGTTGGGTGGCTCTAGGTGCCACCATTTGTTCTCAGTGCGAAGAACATAAATACGTACATTCCTACACATATAAATACTACGTACAATTTCTTCGCTACTTAATAAGTAGGCGTTTGCGCGACCAACCGCTTAAATACATTTATTGCAATATATATTGACGATTTTAATGATTTCAGCTGGTATAATTTTATAAAAATATTTAGTGTTTTTAATTAGATATGTTATGAAGTAAATATGCATTTTTATTAAAATAACTAAGATTAAAAGTAAAAAGAAATATAATTAAGAGCAACGTTTATTGCTTTTAAATCACTTAATTTGTTACTCGAGAACAGACAGATTAAATTTGAAGGTTAAGTATATTACAATTTGCCAAACAGCAAGATGCTGCCGCATGGAGAATAAAACTATTTTACTTCTGGCAGTGGCAACGCATTACTTTTAAAAAGCCCAAGCTGAGATCAGATGATGTAACACCAGGAGCACCAGTGGAGGAGCACTATTATAGTCTAACAATTTACGATTGCGAACCGTTTCCTGAAAAATGAAAGGGTTCGGTTTACGATTGCGAACCGTTTCCTGAACTATATGTAATTAGTACCACATATATTTCTTAATCACAAGTATGGATACTTGTGACTTGAACTTGGAGAGTTCTTCAGTTGCTTACATAAAGCGTAAAAAAGCTGTTGATAAATTGATGGTAAATATGATAAATTAATAAACAACCTAATGATACCAGCCAAGTAGCACATATTTAATTAATTACAGCAAAAATTTGAAATAAAATGAAAAAAATCACATGTAGATGTCAGGATTTAGGAATGCCTTAGGTCTATTAGCACTAACAGGATCATTAATATTGTCATGTGAGTATGGGTTCGTAATGAATTGAATCGATGATGCAGATCGATCAGATACAGAATCGATGGTTCAGTAATGAAATTTATTTTCGCAACAGAAACCCTTTACAATTCTGGAACTTTTTACAAGAGTACTCGTAGAGCTGTTCTCAATACAACAGAATACAATCAGTAGTTACCACTTCAAAATATTCCGAACGTTGAACGCAAAACAGTATAAAAGAACTCAAAGGCGTTAAACTCACGCAATGATCTCTCAGTACTTTGAATTAAACTCTGAACTCAGCTTTGAACTAAACTAAGAACAGATACTTTGAGACTTACTAAGAACTGATGCTCTCTCCGGTCTTATATAGCTTTTCCACATCTGTGGAAAAATTTCCAGCACCTTCGATTTCTCGAAATTTTTGGAAGGCAAATATAGTTACATTTACATACGGCTGGTTAGTTTAGTTACATACGGATCGGACTAGTTAAAGTTGTACAGGGATCAGATACAAAACCGATAAAGCTTGATAAAATTTATTTTCCCAAAAGAAACGCCTATTTAGCGAGATAGCCATTGCACCTGTAAACTTATTTTTCTGGAGGAGCTTTGCATTCTTGAGTTCTTTCATGTTACATTATACAAGAGATATTACGTATGAATTTCAGTAAAATTCATACGTATAAAATTCGGAACATTAGCATATCTGCAAATTTTAATTACATTACAATCAATGCTGTTTTGTTTTTCATGAAAATTTCCTCCAACGGGGTAAAAGAAGGTGCAAAGTTGTACCATATTCAGTTAGCATGGAATTTCATATTCCAAACACAGTAGTAGTCTAACACAAATCAAAGTTTTGCCCCTCCTTTTAGGAAGCTTTTTCTGATTAAATTAGAAAATAAATATCTTAACTTTGTCCAATGGCATCATATCGTTTCTGAATCTGTGGTTTTCTTAATGAAAAATTCATTAAATTCACACATAACATAAAATAAATAAAAAAGCAAATTCAAAATTCGGGCTTCGATATGCATATATTCGGGTGCAAGACCACTCGTGTTCCAGATTCGATGACTTAAGGTGATGCCTTTCCTACAATGCTAGGAGCATACAAATATATACACAGACAGACATACAGATTCTTCATTGTTGAATAATATCTAGAGACATTAGGTATTTTTTTTTAAACAGGAGAGATGAAAAATGAGCAGTACCCTCGCTGGGACTCGAACCACGGACCTGTCGAATACGCGACTAGGCTGCTTGACCACTACACCACAAATGCATACGGAGGCGGGAGAAATACCTTATACACTCCTCCTTTTGAAGGGCGACTGGGGATTAGGGGTCCCAATCGCCAAATCATGGCGGTGGAGAATCATCATCCGCCACCTTTTAATTCAGGAGCCAGTGTAGAGACGTTAGGATTTTTGAAGCAGGAGATGTGATAAATGCCCTCGCCAGGACTCGAACTACGGACCTTTCGAATACTCCCCGAGAGTGCTGACCACTACAAAGGTATGCTAAGAAGACGGGAGAAATACCTTATAAATACAGAGCAGAAATAGAGATTATGAAGTTTTTCAATTCTCTCAGGTCAAACGAAAGAAATGTATAATTATTTTCCTGTGTATTTTGTCAGCCACAGTTTTAATTATTCTAATTTTTTAAAAAATATTTAATCTAAATTAAAAATTTAAATTAAAATTAATTCTAAATTAATCGAAAATTAGATTAGGAGAGATGAATGAAAGTTCACTCTGACTGTTACGACATATCTATGAGTTCAATATACAGGGTGTTTATAAAGTTCCGGACCCATTTTGATGTTTAACAACTGATAAAATAATAAAGATAGATTAATATTAATAACATAAATTGTTAGATATACTCAAAAAGTTTCATGACCCTTGTCAATGAACTTCCACGTGTGCCCCCTTCGTAGCACGAAGACTGTCAAGTCGATATTCAATTTCACGCCAAGCGTGTCGGCATCCACAGAGACTATTGCGGTTGTAATTCTGGCTTTTAGGTCATCAATATTCGACACTCTCCTCCTGTAAACGTTGCCTTTTACAAATCCCCAAAGGAAAAAGTCAAAGAGGATCTTTCCTTTGGGGATTACAATCCCCAAAGGAAAAGAGAGAAAAATGCAATGAATAAGCAGACGATATTTAGAAAAGTACAGATATTTAGACTGGAAAATGAAATTATCTGAAATTAACCACACACGCAGACGATATTTACGAAAGTAAAGTTATTCAAACCTGAAAAGGAAAATATATAAGTTATTCCATTCATAAATGCCATGAGTTTGTTTATATCTTCATTATTTTATGAGTTATTAAACATCGAAATGGGTCTGGGACTTTATAAACACTCTGTATTACTAAGATGTCTCCAATGGCATTAAGGTATTTCTCCTATTGAACGAACTAAGATAATGATACTTAATGCGTATAAAGTGAACCATTATCCTGGCTTATTTAATACGCAAATGCATATCGATATCTGTTTATATTCTCATCTAGCAAATATTTGTTATTTTAATGATATTCTTCGTCAGTTGAGGACTTACGTTATGTTTTTATTATATTGTAGGACTTCTGTTGTAACTAAAAGCGAGAGTTTAAATCCTGCTCACCCTACTAGACTAATACTGAGTTATCGTTACATCTGAAACAACTCACAAAATACTGAAGAAGGTTAAAATAACTTTTTTGTTTAGTTTTAAGTTGAACAAAAGAGGCATAATTTGTGCTACAGATGAAACTCCCACTGCTTCTGAATATATAAATTAAACAGAACGAGAGTTAAATTCAAATGTATAAACGTATACTAAGAATACATAGAATAGACTAAACTAAGCTGGTTCAGAATTTTATGGGCATCGGCTAGCCAAAACTCTAAAGCCGGGATATGACGTTTCAGTAGAACTGGCGGAAATAACTGTAAGACGCAGTTGCCATAAGCTCTAATCTAAAGATTCTAAACTCTGAACTTAATATATATAAAACTTGCTTTCTAATAAGGAATACGGAAAGGAGAAGTTACAGTAAAGAAAAGGAGGAAAGGAGAAGTTACAGTAATAGTAACTTGTTAATGAACATAAGATACCTTACAGTGCCATGTTTTAGTTATGGTATGGTATTGGCTTGTGTTATGTTTTATATTTGATTCTAATCAAACAGGAAAGTACACCAAGCATTATCATTGAAGTTTCCCTAATTCTGTGCATATGCAGTTCGGGATAAAGCTTAAAGAAAATTTCACGAGAAAAAGGTGATGGTGTGAAGCGAAGAGGACAATGTTTTTAAACCACTATTTTTCCACGGATCTGTAAATGGTGCCGTTTATTTAAATTAGTGCATGAAAAAGGTTTTAGTGCATCTAACAGCATTAGTAAAAAGAAGGTATTCTGTTTAATGAGAATATGTATTGAAGTCCGAGGCCTACGCTGGTGCAACAAGTACGGCAGAACTCAGAAACAGTTAAGTTTTTACAATTTTGGAATGGACAAGGCGGCAGAATTTGATAGAGAATGCTCCGAGTGACAAATTCAATTTTTTTTAGCGGCGACCCTGTAGTATCAGCCATCGTACGAAAGTTGCCAAGTACTTAAATACAAACAGAAAATTGATTTCATATCTTAAACGAATAATGGCTTCAACGTACTAGACGTAGACTAGAAGTACCGAAACATTTTGCAATATTAAAAACAAGCACACCAACGAAAAGTGAGCCTAAAAATTTGACTAAGCTCAAGAAAATTTACCTTCGATATTAAAGTCAATTATGAGTAAAAGAACTCGCCGGAAATCATATGTTAAAGATAATATAGCAACAAGAATAAATCCTAATTTCAGTCTTATATTTCGCCTTCTCAGTTCTACTTTCGCTGAGATCTATATGGATTACTACAAATTCAAATTATATGAAATATTCAACATTTCATTTTGGATCTACTACCATGATAACACGTTTCGTTTGATGGTTAAAAGAAGATTTAAATAAAATTCTGTCAATAAAGAAATTCATTAATCCTGCTGTTCAGTTCACTTTATAACTTCCAGTTCTCTCTTGTCCTTAGCATTCGGGTTGCATATAATATGTAGTACAATCTCAGTACTGCTGCATATAGTAAACCTTCATCTGTTTGCTTTCCGCCACACTTCATACCTTGTCATTCTAATAAACAGAAGTCGGTTTTATTTTATTCTTTCGTTTCCTTTGCACACCGCCTTTGTTGCTCCAATTCATAGCTGGATCGAGAACTCAACTACTTAAAAGCAACTGCAATTAAGAGATGTTTTTCACCACGTATTATTGACCAAGAGGAAAAATTTTCTTATCAACAACTAAAGACATTAGGTATTTTTTGAAAGTAGGAGATGTGAAAAATGAACAATGCCTTAGCCAGGGCTCGAACCACGAACATTTCGAATACTGGCTGAGCCTGCTGATTACTATACCAAGCAGGTATGCTAAGAAGGCTGGAGAAATACCTTATAAACGCAATGAAAAACATGCGTTTTATATTGTGTTCTTTTTATCGTTTTAAGAATTCAGGAGTCATGTCTCCATATAACATTCGTAGTTGGATACTTAAAGACTCCATTCATAATATGAACTTTTTGATGTCTACAGTACTTTTTTCCAATGTGTCTTAGTATGCACTAGTCAAACAAGGAAAGCCGTGAAATTTCCAAGTACCCTGAGACATACGTTGGAAGGGAAGGAAAAGAAACTTATAAATCTTCTATTGCCTTTCATTGCTGGTCAAAAAGCATGTTTTCCATTTCTCTGTAATCAAAATATTCGAAAAATATCTTCCGTTGGCGAATTAGATTTCCTAGAAGCGTTTCACATTCATAAAGATACTTTAGTTCTTGGTCCCATTTCTAGTCCATCTTTACCTTCAGCTTTCATAGAAATTATTTCTATTTGTTTCCCCTTTTCCCAATAAATGGAACCTGTGGCTTTTTTTTCCGCTTTCTTAGCTAGAACTTTCCCAAATCTTTTGTATATTGTTATCACGATAGCACATGTTTCCCCTTCGTCATTTTCTCTCCTACAGCTGAAGGAGAAATTCTAATTAACCTTCAAAACTATAATCCTGGAAATTTACGGACGTTACTCTAATTCTTATTGCTTAAGTATCATCAATATTTATTAAAATGCCCTCCCAAAAAACAGAAGACTGTATAAGGAAATTGGTAAGATAAGCCAAAAAGAATTTTACGAAGCAAGTTAAATATGTACATCATAAAGGAATAAACTGAGTAATATTTTGTTCTAAATTTTAATTTTATATAAATTATATATTACCTTCAAAAATCTAAAAAAAATTGTCTCATTCATATACAGGACACGCTTTAGTCGTACATGTCACTAACGAACACGTGAAATAACTTGTTTAGAAAAATGCCCTTTGAAACCAGTGTTTGTAGAATTTTCGTCCGGTCAGGGGCTCATCGGTAAAGTCACTGAACACTGGTAAATCGGTCAGTGGTTCGAATCCCGCGATCGGACTGGCTGCATGGGCGGTTTCCCTATGTGAACCGTGTATATGAGCCAGTTTGCATTAGAAAGTCCTCCAAAAAAGGCATCCTTACCCTTAGACAGGCATCCTTACCTTTAAGCTTGAGACTTCCTTACCTTTAAGCTTGGCATCCTTACCTAAAAAGGCATCCTTACCTTTAAGCTTGAGGCTTTGCCTGAATCACATAAACCAAACAAAACCTTTGTAGCATTTTCGCCTTCACTTAGTTGAATAAAGCATATTCAGAAAAGAATGAGCTGAAAGTCCTTCTTTTTAAATCTCTGACTCATTGTTCAAAAGGTTTTCTAAATTTGTAACACAATGAAAGTTTTATGTACATATGAATTTTTATCTATATGAAATATTTTGACATTCTGCCATTTCTTTCCTAATTATAAATAAGAATATATAGCGTATTGCAGTTTCGAAAAGCAGCCTCTCTAATTCTTTCCAGATAGCAAAGTACATATTATAATCCAGCAGTAGGAAGTCCGTCAGAAACATTGAATTTTTTTTTGGTGTGTTTTTATTTGTGTAAGGATTAGTAATAGATTGATTACATGCAGAACGATCATAGCTTCACCAAATTTATTTTTCACCAAATCCAAACACATTTTACTTTTGGAACTCTTCACAAAAGAATATTCTTAAAACTCTTCTCAGTATGACAGAGCATAGTCAATTGTTACCACTTCAAACTACTCAGAACTTTGACTACAAAGTAATTGCAAGAGTCTCAAAAGCATAAGCTCTTACAATACTCTCTCACCACTCAATACTCTAAGCTAAACTCTGAACTAAGTAAACATTGATACTTTGATACAGATGTTTTTACTCTCCATGGTCTTCTATAGTTCTCCTCCGACGACCGAGAAATTTCCAATATCTACAATTTCTCGAAACCGCTAGAAAGCATACACAGTTACAGTTACAAAGGACCACATACAGTTACATAGGAATCGGAATAGTTACAATTACATAGGTGTAAGACAAAAATGTCGCCAGATGGTTGCTATGGCGGCTTTTGGCTATTTCTCGCCAAATTTAGCAAAACAAAATTAAACAGATGATCATCGATGTAACGGTTTGTTTTGTTTTTTGTTTTAAAGTCCAAGGGGGTAATTTGGCCATAAGGACTATTAATTACATTTTGGCATTTAGCGTTCATTTACTAAAAGCGTTGTTTCACTTTTCAAATTCTTGCCACCAAATACTATCGCCCTGTATTATATTTAAAGAAATTAAATAATGAAGAATCTGCAAAAATGTATGTATGTTTCTCGCATTGTGATAAAACAACGGTACCTAGAGCCATCAAACTTTGAACATTGATCATTTCCACTCGAATATGAGCATCTGGAAGCCCAAATTTGAAATTTAGAATTTGTTTTATTACCAATTTCATATTTTGTAAAACTTTAATGAATTTTTGATTAACAAACTCAAGAATTTCAAAGCGAGCAATGGCAACGTTGTACAGAAAAAACATTTTTATCTCCAGCGCGTGAGACTGTGTATAGGAAACTAAAGATATGCTCAGTTTAAAATTATTTTGCGATATTGTTTTTTAACTGAATTTTATTAATGAATTTATATTTACAAGTGAATTTATATTTACAAGTGATTTATATTTACAAGAAATTGAATCATGAAAATATTGATCAGTACATAACACGAGCTCAAGGTCTTTCAAGAGCAATTTCGCAGTCAGGAAAAGAAATTACTGAAAGAGAGTTGTTAGATATATTGTCGAAGGTTTACCTGAAAAATAGAATGTGATAACAGCAAACCTTATAGCAAATAGAGGAAAAACGTTGTCTCATCTTACACAGACACTGCTTGATTTTGAAAAGAAAATTCAGAAACCTAGTAATAATTTATCTGTATTCCATACTTTTACACCCAAAACTAAAAAATGTCACATTTGCCATAAACCAGGCCATTTGTAAAATAAATGCTCATTTAACCCTCAGAATGAAGCAAATAAAGGAAAAAATAAATTTAATAAAAGGCCAGTTAGTAGATATGAAGAGTTTAAAATTTCAAAAGAACAAAACAGAAATAAAGAATTTGCACTTTTTACAAATTTTAATTGTAATAAAAATGAAGTTTTAGAATGGCATCTTCATTTCGCATGCACATCTCACGTAACTAATAATGAAGCTATTTTTGCTACTAAAAAAGACTGTCAGAAAAATATAAAAATTACTGGAAAAGAAAGAAGTATACATTGACTCTGCGAAGAAAATAGTCTAGTATCCTTATGCGAAAATCCTACAAAATTGAAATTAGGAAATGCGTTGTACTCGTATGTTCCAAATTTAAGTGGAAATTTGCTGTCTGTATCAAGTATACTTGAAAAATGCAATAACGTCTATTTTGGTCAAGATGGTGTTGAAATATATTCAAGAAACTGTATTCTTCTTTTTAAAGGAAAATTAATTCACAGACTATTTACTCTCAAGCTTACACCAAGAGAAACGACAAAAATACCTATTATACTGTTGCAAAACTTCTGTGAATCAAGTTGATTTATGGCATAAAAAATTTTGGCTTATGAATATTAGCTACTTACAACTATCAGAAAAACATGAAATCGTACATAGACTGGATAAATTAAGTGGAGAACTAAATATTTGAAATAGCTATTCAAAAGAAAAAATTGCAAGAAAGGAAGGAGTTTTTATGTACACTGCACCAGAGAAAAAAAAAAAAAAAAAAAGAA
>KK119154.1:92683-106993 GCA_000611955.2 Stegodyphus mimosarum
TGGAAATTATGAAAGTTAAAATGTATGAAAGTAGTTACAAATGGGATGTATATTATGCGAAAATATAGCAAATTAGTTAAACTTTAGAGTATGTTGGGAAGTAAAAACATTAAAAATCGGAAAGAAGGTTAAAAGATTACATCTAAAATTAAATAAAAGTCAGTGTGTATAGTGTGATAATATAATAAATAAGCTTAAGATTTACGAAATAAATTAAAAATTTTACATCTAAATTAAGTGAAGGTCATGTAAACGATCAGAAAATATCAGAAATAAGTTAAAATATATAATATGTTGAAGATCGCAAACGTTAGAAAGTATGAAAAAAAAGATTGAAATTATATATAAAATTAAATGATATAATAAATAGAAACATATATTTCAATAATTACGCTCGTAACATATAGCAAATAAGTTATAAATTGTAGTACATTAAACATTACGAAGGTTAGAAAGAAGGAAAAAAAGTTAAAATTGGTTCTAAAATTAAAATCATATGATAAATTAAAATGTATATCTGAATAATTACACTCCTAAAACTTAATACGTGAAATAAAATTATGAGTATATGGTTAAACGATATGAAGAACGTCCTGTGTAAAATGAGTAATGTAATTAAGATAAAGGAAAATGAATATGCTCTAATGAAATAAAAAATCGTAAGGCATACGTTAAAACTAAGAGTGCATAGGACATTATAATTCTTGAAATATGGGGCAAAAATTAAAAATTTACATCTACCTGCCAGTCATTTAATTCCAGGCGTTTAGAGAACATAGGAAATAACCATTATATGCCTAGTAAAGACGAAGAAAAATGCAAAGGAAAAAAAAAATCCTAAAATTAGAAATTACCGCTGGAAAATCAACAAAAGATAATCTCTTATCAATGTGTGAGGACACCTTATCAGCTAAATTCAAACTCCTACAACCCTCCTCCTTATCAGTTAGTTTGCTCATCCGCAATCCGCCTCCCAACTTGCACCGCCTCACCTGCTTCCGGGCTCATCCGCAATCCGCCTCCTGGCCGTGAACTCTCCGTTTCACACTTACTTACGTGGTTGAAATGCCACTCAAGCCAGAATCTTAGAAAACAATGTTAGGAAATTCTAAAGAAATCGCACTGAAAGGAGTAGATCAGTTGTGGACACGCTTGGAACGGGATACTACCTTGAAAACACTTTACGTAGAATTTCTTAACGAATATGAAAATCTGCATCATATGGTTGAGGTGAAAGAAGATACACTTATAGATGAAGTGTATTATCTGCCGCACCACGGCGTACTCTGTCCCACCAGCAAAAGAACTAAACTACGCGTGGTCTTCAACGCGAGTTCGAAAACGTCCAGCGGGCATTCATTAAATGATTTTTTGTGCACAGGAGGAGTGCTTTAAGAAGACCTCTTCTCGATTCTAGTTAGATTTAGAAAATACATTTTCGCCTTTACTGCTGACATCGAACAGATGTTCAGAATAATTGAAGTTAATCCTTCGCAAACTAAGCTTCAAAAAATCTTACGGAAAGATAGCAAATTCGCGCCGATTAAGGTTTACCAATTACGAACTGTAACGTATGGGACCGAGTCCACCCCATACTTAGCCACTAAAGTTTTACAACAAATTGTCCTAGATGAGGGAAAGGACTTTCCTTTAGCTTCAAGAGCAGTTTTTCAAGATTTCTACACGGATGATCGCCTTTCTGGTTCCTCAGGATTCAACGAGTTAGAAAAACTTATGTCAGAATTAAAACAGCTTCTCCAAAGGGAAGGAATGACTTTGCACAAGTGGTGCAATACTAAGGTACCATCCACTGAACTGCAAGAGTTCACGCTTGATCGAAATTCTGAAGAAATAATAGTTAAAACGCTAGGAATGTTTTGGAGTAGTTTAAGTGACTCCTTTACGCATAAAGTAAGGATTAGCACTAATCCTAACTTCACCAAGAGAGATGTGCTATCTAAAATAGCACGCATCTATGATCCAATCGGACTTTTGGGTTCTGTTAAGGCAAAAATCTTTATGCAACAGTTATGATTCCTTAAGTTAGATTGGTTAAGTTAGATACCAAGTTGTTAGAACTTCAAGGTTTCTCAGACCCATCTTCAAAGGCTTACGGTACAGCGATATACATCCAAATTGTGTCCAGCACCGGTGAAGTAAGGAGTACACTTCTTTGCAGGAAATCAAGCGTTGCCCCTACAAAATTCACTACAATTCAACGCCTAGAACTTTCCGCATGCCTTCTTCTCGCAAAACTAACGAAAAGGTCCTAACAGCTGTTAAAATTAAAATAAACTCTGTGAAATTGTACTCTTATTCTACAATAGCCCTATCATGGATCAAGACTCCTTCATATCTGCTTAAGACATTTGTAGGCAACCGAGTATCACAAATCCAGCAGATATCCAAGAAGTTCGAATGGCATCATATTTCTTCAGAGTTCAACCCAGCAGACCTGATCTCCAGAGGACTGGAAGTTAAAGCCCTTGCCGCTAGTGAACTTTGGTGGAAAGGACCAGACCTTTCAAAATTAAATTCACGTATTCCTCAGACTTTGCAAAACTCCAATAGTACA
Organism: Stegodyphus mimosarum; assembly: GCA_000611955.2. NCBI lineage: Eukaryota > Metazoa > Arthropoda > Arachnida > Araneae > Eresidae > Stegodyphus > Stegodyphus mimosarum. Next base: position 95,259 of record KK119154.1, read on the forward strand.
ACTGACAAACTTTACACTGATTAACTCAAAACTGTTTCTAAAATGACATTAAGTTTAAATAAGGACTCTTTTTTTAATAGCTTACTTAATATCAGTAAAAATTTTCATAAACTTATTTCATAATTAGAATTTTAGCCCTTATTTTTAGATTTTGCAGAAGGTGCAGATCTCTTAAAACGCACAGAAGAGAACCACATGCGAAGAAAATGAAGGAGCCAAAAATTATCTGCTAAAACACATACAGGTAAAGTATTTTCCCGCGGAGATATCAGCTTTAGAAAGGGAATCTTCAGTTCCGCCTACGAGAGAGCTTAAATTTTTGAACCCCTTTTGAATCCCTTTCCATCCAATGGATTAAGAAGAGTTGGTGGTAGACTTTCACATTCTGATTTAAATTTCAACCATAAACATCCGGTTATTCTGCCGACTGGAAATAAACTACGAAATCTAATATTTCAATACTATCACAAGCGAGATTTTCACGTCCTCAAGCCCAACTAAATACTGTTCGTTTTAAATATTGGCCACTTGGTGGTAGAAATATGGCATGAAAGGTCGTCCATGAGTGTGTGGAGTGCTTCAAGAATAAACCAACTGTTGCAACCCACATTATGGGAGATCTTCCCTCAGAAGAGTAACGCCTATTCCCCATTTTTAAATGTAGGAATAGATTTATGAGGACCCTTTGAAATTAAATACAAAGGCCAGAGAAAGGGCACCTTTCAAAAAATCTGTGTAGCCATATTTCTATGTATGGCGACTAAAGCTATTCACATGGAATTTGTGTCAGATCTTTCTTCAAAATCTCTAATTGCTGCCTTAATGAGATTTTTTGCACGGCGCGGCACGAATTAAATAATTTTTAGCGATAACGCAGCGAACTTCACTGGAGCTTCTGAAGAATTAAAATGTTTGCATAAATTAATGATAAACATTGAGGACATTTCGAGCCTGTTAGCATCAGAAGGTATCAGGCGAAAATTTTTGCTTCCTAGGGCACCCAATTTCGGCGGCGTTTGGGAGGCGGGTGTAAAGGCCTTCAAGTACCATCTAAAGAGAGTGGGGAGTTCCGCTAAGCTAACTCTAAAAGAATTTCTATCAGTAATGCTTCAAATCGAGGGCATCCTCAATTCACGGCCACTCTCACATTTATCTACTGATACAGATGATTTTCAAGCATTAACTCCTGGACATTTTCTGATAGGGAAACCGATAAATGCCATCCCAGAACCAAATTTAATTGACAAAAGAGATGATCTTTGTCAATTAAATTTCTATCAGTAATGGTTCAAATCGAGGGCATCCTCAATTCACAGCCACTCTCACCCTTATCTACTGATACAGATGATTTTCAAGCATTAACTCCTGGACATTTTCTGATAGGGAAACCGATAAATGCCATCCCAGAACCAAATTTAATTGACAAAAGAGATAATCTTCTAAATAGGTGGCAGAGGACTCAAAAATTAGTTCAAAATATTTGGAAATGCTGGCAAAACAGCTATCTAAGCCATCTGCAACAGCGCTCTAAGTGGGTGCTTAAAAAGCCAAATATAATTCCTGGCATGCTCATTTTATTAAAGGACTCTCAACTTCCCATTTGCAATTGGTCTTTGGGTCGATTTATTAAGGTAATTCCAGGCTCTGACGGAAATGTCAGAGTTGTAGACGCACGCCAAAGGGTGTTTTCAGAATTTCAAATTTAAAAAATTTGTATTTTACCCATTATGAATAACTATATTTCGACTGTTGGATAATTTATTTTATTTTCATTGAATTATTAATTAATGTATTTGTTGTACGTTATGTTATTATAAGTTTGTTTTCACAGTTTGTTTCTTTAATTTTGAAATAATGTAATATTTCAACGCCGGGCGGAGTGTTCCGTGCTTGTAACTTTATCGTTTGGCTGATGGACCACTTTCCCATCGCATTTTTGTTGCTGTGCATTTATTATGTTAATTTGTAAAATCTGGCAACTGGAAATTAATGTAATGTTTAGTCTTTAATAATTGACAACTGATATTCAACTACGCAGAAGAAGAACGCTGACTCGCAAATCTACTTGTTGTCGTAACTGTTCCTACTTTGTAATAATAAATAATTAAATGATATCGTTGGTAACGCATTTCTTTACTACGATGAAATACGCACACTACCTACGCACATCGTGAACAAAAACATATGTACCTCAGTTAGACAGATGTTGTTACGCAGAATTATGTAAAGTCCTCAAAAAAAAGAAAATTTAGCAAGATTAAATTCAGATCCATGCATTTATATTTATCAAGATCAATATACTCCTCATCTTATTATAGCGGTATACGTCGATGATTTAATGGTTATTAGAATCACAGATTCTATATCATAAATGATATTTTCTCCCACCTTTCTGCATGCGTTCGTGGTGTAACGGTAACACACTCGGCGCGTATACGAGAGGTCCAGGTTTGAGTCCCGGCGAGGGCATTGCTCATTTTTTGTGTTTCCTACGTCAACGATCCTAATGACTCTACATTGGCGCCTGAACTAAAAGGTGGTGGATGATGATTCTTCACCACCAGGATTTGGCGACTGGGTATCCTAATCCCCAGTCGCCCTTTGAAAAGGGGAGTATGTAAGGTATTTTCTCCCACCTTTCTGCATGCCTTCGTGGTGTAACGGTAGCATACTCGGAGCATATTCGAGAGGTCCAGGTTCGAGTCCCGACGAGGACATTGTTCATTTTCCGTGTTTCCTACTTCAAAAATCCTAATGATTCTACAGATTTATTTCAATACGAGAAGTTACTGGAACAAATAAATTTGGGGGAATTGAAATTAAACCAAAAAGTGGAAAATAAATTAAGTCTAGAAAAAAAATACATAAGCAAAATTTTTAAAAGATTCGAAATGGATAGTTGTGACCTTGTAAATGTTCCTGGAACATTAGGCGAAGACCTTGATGATGTGTTATGTTCTCCATCAGTCTCAAAATGATTTATTGAGACGCAGTAAAGACCACAGAAAGAAACACTGAAAAGCAATTAAAAGAATATTTAAGTACATTAAAGGAACACAAAAAGCATGCCTTATATATATACATCAGATAGTGGAAAATTACTAAATGCCATTTCCGATGCAAGTTGATGTACTACTAAAGACGGAAAATCTTGGATGCTAGTTCATAGAAAAGCAGTAAGCAAAGAATAGTTGCACTATCTACAGTGGAAGCCGAACTTCTGCCTTTCTCTGAAACTACATGTGAAATTAAATGGTATATCATGCTCGAAGAACTGAAACATTAAGACCTAATAAATAAACCTATACAAATTAAAACGGACAGTCAGGCTATATATAAGCTGGATACAGAATCCACAACAAAGTGGTAATTGAAGACATATTAATAAGAAATATTTTCTGAAAGATGAATTTGAAATGGAGATTGTTATACCAACATTTGATTACTCTGAAAATCAGGAAGCCGATATTTTAACTAATTATTTACCTGCTGTGAAAATGAAAAATGAACTTTTAAAGTTAGAAAGCAAATAACGCAATGAAAGAGTCTTTCAAAACAAATAAAGAAGGAATTGATAAACTTATAACAGATTATTTCATATTTGTGTGTTGGCAATATGAAATAATCTGTTATAATTGTATTGATGGATATTGTATTGATGGATGTAGCGTTGTATTGATGGATGTAGCGTTGTATTGATGGATGTAGCGTTGTATTGATGGATGTAGCGTTGTATTGATGGATGTAGCGTTGTATTGATGGATGTAGCGTTGTATTGATGGAGCTGTAACTTGTAATTTTTATTTGTATTGTATTTCTTGCTGATTATTAAAAGCTTGCATCCTAACAAGTGTACTGTGTTCTATAGTTCAAACAATAAAACCATTGCCAGCTTGGCGCTTTCTCGCCACTTTGGAGAGAGAATAATTTACCTCAACGTTAAATGGACTGTCTTGTAACTTTGTTTTTTCGGTGATGTTTCTGTAACCTTTCTTTCCAATTCTCGAGGCCTTTCCTGTTACATTATACATGAGATTCTACAATTTACACATAATTTCACTAAATTATTCATATGTACGCAAAATTAATGGCATGAAGACAGGAAGGTTAATAAAATGAACTTAAAATTGTGTTAATTGTTGCAAAAAAAGCTCGGTACGCGTGATTTTTTTTGTCATAGTTCAGAATTTTGAATTTAGGAAAAACTGTGAGCAGTTTTGGAAATGCACTTTTTTATGCTTTCTGTTTTTAAATCAGTTTGTAATCTTCTATTCCTAATAAACCAAGAAGTATTAGTTATTTCCCTACTAGCTTTATTTTCCAGAATTTGGATTTATAGATATTTGTTTTTACAACATGTTCCTGTCTGGTGAAGGCGTAAATTAAGGCTAAATTCTGTAATCATTGACACATCTCTTCTCATAGCTTCCCTTCACAGAATAATAATTTTCAACTTTGGAGCTGCAATACTTTATTGCATTTAGCTTCCAAATTGGAATAATTTTACTACATTACTGAACCATGAGAAAGGTATTTCTATGTTTGTAAAATCGTTAGGTTTCTTTATGAGCAGAAATCATAAAATCTTGCAATAACCAGGAACCGATTTCTCATATTTTAATTTCAGGAGCGTAAAAATTATCGTATCATTCAAATCAAACAGCCGAAGTTTGTGCAAGTTATTTTGGAATATTTCATTGTAGAATTATTGTAAAAGGATTAGTGGTCCTTTAGCAGGAATTATGAAAGTGGTTGCGATGTTCATGAAACCCTTCTCGTATTAAATAACCCTTATAGTTCATCTATTAATGTAAAACCTAATTTCGATTACTTACTATGGTTTTCTAATCCATTTTACTTTTTATTCAAATTAAAAGTTAATTAATTTTAGACTCAATGAAGATATATATGTGTGTTTGTGTATGTAAGATAAAACATTTGTAAATCCGGATCCGAATTTTAACCCTCCATTTTTATTAAGCTATTTTTCCTTTCTATTACATTTTCCCTTTCTATTCTAAAAATAGTAACTGCTTATAATAAACCTCTTTGCACCGCGTCACTTTAAAATTAATCCACTGTCAGAATATTCTTACATAGAAATAATGCCGCTGATTCTTACATAAGGCTTCAACTAATAACAGCTAGTGGAAAAATCATAAATCAAAACTATTCACTTTGAACTAAGACTCTATATTGAACATGTCATAATTTTCCTCTCACCTCTCTGTATGAAATCGCTTTGTTACTGCAAATATATTTAAAAATCCTGTGCTGCACCGTAGCTCTTCACCGTTCTATGTAGATCTTCAAGAACAGGCATTTACGACGCAAATTTATCCGTGTTGGCTTAACAATGTTTGTGAATGAGAATTTGCTCTTTTTGTCTGACTTCACTGCTCAGTGCTAAGCCTCGTCTTGTGCCAATAATTGCTATCTGCCATAACTTGCTATCTTCTTGCCTATGATTGCTGGTCGTGATTTATTTGACAATGCAATTACAATTTACTCTTATTGATTTGGTGAGCGTTTAATTACTGAACTAATGTCATTTTACTTAGCTTATTTTTTGCGTATTTTGACTTGGTCTGATTACCCCGTATAGTTACCCCCAAACTTTTGCTTCAGGTGACTATCAGAGGCCTTGCGGGGTTCCCTCCTGCACATCTGTCTGTTGGGACGCCATCGAGCGAACCCAATTCCAGGGTGCAAGACTCCGAATTTATGGGCGCTGGATCTTGATTTTCTTGCGAAGATGGACGCTGTTTTAGGAGAAGTAAAGGAACACATTAGCGACCTTGAAAAGCTCAGGGAGGAAAATAGATTTTTCTCAGATACGGAAAATAAATTATTTAATTTTCTCTTAAGCATGTTAGGTATGTTAGAAGCGCTGCATACAAAACACAAATAGAGAAAAAAAACCTGATAATAAGTTAGCATCTGTCAAAATGACTAGCACTCATGATACAAAACACACATTAAAGAATAATGAGAGAGGGCGTCGCCTAATTAAACTTCATGGATTTTCATCGGCTGATTCAGAAATTTAAAAACCCACTCGATCAAGACACTAGTTCTGAGAACGAGAATCTATGAAGAAAAAAGTGATCAGTCTGTCAGAACACGTATAAATCGCAATAATTTCAAAAAGATGAAATTAAGCAGTCTGAATGAAACTACTCTTATAATTTCACAATGTACAAATGGCACTAACAGTACTGATAGACAGTTAAACATTTAGCTGAAAAATTTGATAATACTCACTTAGAAAACTCAAATATGGAAACTAATAAGCCCGAACCGGAACAAAGCAATGATATTTCAAAAATTGCTCAAAACAATGATGACGCAGCACAAAAATCAAAAGTTCCACCGATTACCTTAAGCAAACACGCATGCACTGGAATGCAATCAAAAACGTTTTTCATCAGAATAAACTAATATTTTATGGGCAGTAAATACCCGACGATATCAAAGTTTACGAAGATACTCTAGAACATTATAGACCTATTTCTAAAATTTTAACTGATATTAACGTGGAACATCATTCGTATGCATTGCCTGAGGACCGCAACATCAAAGTTGTTATTCGCGGACTCACGTCTAAAACAGAATTAGATAACATAAAAGTAGACCTAAAAAGCTTAAACTTCAAAGTAATCGATGTTAAGCAAATGACACGCCGTAGATATGATGAGGTCGAAAAACTGCCACTATTTATTGTGAGGCTGCCCAAAATTGAGGACTCAAAGCGTATATTTAGTGACTATGACTTATGTGACATGAGAGTCAAGTTTCAATAAAATAAAGGTAGGCAGGGACCCCTGCAATGTTTAAGGTGTCAGGGGTTTAATCACACCCAAGCCGGGTGTAATTAAGCCCCTGAATGTGTATGATGTGCAAAAGACCATTTTTCTAAAGATTGTCTTGATAAAGGTAAAGCTGAAGTACCTTTATGTTGGGTAAACTGCGGATGTTCTCACGCCGCTAGTTTTAAAGAAGGGGAGAAGTTCCCCCCAAAAAATTGGAAAAGGAAAATTCTTCTCTAGCACAGTCGTAGGACTTATGCTACAGATCTCTCGGCTGAGATTTACACAGATACTCTTCAGAAAGCCAAAAACGTTTTCGCTGACCTGGCAGAACTCGTAACTGTCATAAAAAACGGAAGACTTCAAATTACCCAAGTATCTCAATTTTCACAAATAAATCAGAAAAACAAACTCGTAAATAGTACCGATAATCGGCAGAAGTAACCCACTTAGATCGTCTATTAAATCACTGATTGTGAATGTTTGTAGCATGCAAAATAAGTTACACGAACTTGCAAATTTCTTACTTGCACATGAAATTGACATAGCAATGATCACGGAAACTCATGCGTCGCCGAATTTTAGCAGAAATGAAAATTTAAAAAAATATTTTTGTTATCACTGCAATCGTCTGAGTCACCGAGGTGGCGGGTCGCCACTTATGTTAAAAGATCCTTGTAATCCTCTTATCCAGGAATATAAAAATAATATTATATTACGGTTCCAATTTTATTGCCCTGCTATGGCATTACTTACTTCAGTACTTAGATGAAAATATGCTGGCGGATATTTTAAATAAAGACAAGCCTGTAATTTTAACCGGAGACTTCAACACCCAAAACACGCAGTGGAACTGCAGAAGGACTAACAAAAATAGGGAAAACATATTTGAATACATAAATAACTATCTTGTTTACTCCACGCGCCGAGCGAAATTTTTTATCTTCCAGAAGACCCTAACAAAGGTAATATTCTAGACTTACTAATTTCTACATCACCCATTCCCGTTTATCTAGATGTGTTTCACGACTTTAGCTCCGACTATGTTCCTGTAATAGCCATGCTTGGTACGATAAAAGCTATGACTAATGAAAACAAAAATGTTAATGACTGGAGTTTGTTTTATGAACTGCCATTTGCGGTCTTAGAAACCTGCGAGAAATTGATCTTGCAGTACCTGAACTCACAAGATCAATAATGCCTACAACAGTACTACGAAAAAGATCCCAAGAAATAACGACGCGACCAAGCTCCCGTCTCATATTCGAGAGTTAATAAAGGAACGTAATAGATACTGCGAGGTTGGCCCCTCCTTGTATTCTTACTTATATGGATGTATATATATCACGCACGAATAATACAGAGTGTTTATAAAGTTCCGGACCCATTTTGATGTTTAATAACTCATAAAATAATAAAGATAGATTAAAATTAATAACATAAAAGGTTAGATAGACTCAAAAAGTTTCATGACTCTTGTCAATGAACTTCCACGTGTGCCCCCTTCGTTGCACGGAGAATATCGAGTCAATATTCAATTTCACGCCAGGTACCGGCAAGCATGTCGGTATTCACAGAGGCTATTGCGGTTGTAATTCTGGCTTTTAGGTCATCAATGTTCGATACTCTCCTCCTGTAAACGTTGTCCTTTACAAATCCCCAAAGGAAAAAGTCCAGCGGAGTTATATCACGTAATCTGGGTGGCCAAGGAATTGGACCTCCTCGCCCAATCCATCTTCCTGTAAAATGGTCATTCAAAGAACTACGAACGATGGTACCCCAAAGAGGCGGTGCACCATTTCTCTGAAGTTCTTCTAGTTGTGGAAATATGAAGTTTTCCAACATGTCTAAGTATACGATTGATGAGACCGCCTTTCCTGTAAAAAAGAAAGGCCCAATGACTTGGTCGTGCATTAGTCCACACCACACATTAACCTTTGAAGAATCCCTTTGTGCCTCACGGTATAGTTGCCAAAAACAAAAGAGAGAAAAATGCAATTAATAAGCAGACAATATTTAGAAAAGTACAGATATTTAGACTGGAAAATGAAATTATCTGAAATTAACCACAAGCGCAGACGATATTTACGAAAGTAAAGATATTGAAACCTGAAAAGGAAAATATATAAGTTATTCCACCAATAAATGCCATAAGTTTGTTTATATCTTCATTATTTTATGAGTTATTAAACATCAAAATGGGTCCGGGACTTAATAAACACCCTGTATTTTATTTTCTGGGACGCAAACGCAAATTCTAATAATTCATAGTTAAGAGACTCGATAACTGCATTTTGATAAGAGGCTCAATAAATGCATCGCGATATCTATCGAAACTTGAAGAGTTTTAATATTTGAGACTACCTTCATGTTAAAGGGTATAAATTTTTTTTTGGCAGCACTGCTAGAATTAATTCATGAAAGTGTCCGGTTAGTGGCCGGATGGTAGTTTGACTGCAAAAAATGAATATTGTTCAAATCTTAGCGAATGTATTCGTTACCTAAATGTTTTCTTTCTTTTCCTATAAGTAATGTGACTATAAGCCAATTTTCCACACGTGTAACGTGAATATGAACCAGTTTCCCTCACAGCGTCATCCAGGAAGCTTTAACCATTTTAGATTAATTCTTTAAAGTGAATGGCATACCATCCACACACGACACAACATTAGCTATGTATGCAGACGACACTGCGATCCTAGCGCAAAGGGCATTCGTAGGTGCAGTTATTCAACGATTACAAAACTACATCCATACATTAGAGACTTGGCTTACAAAATGGAAAATTCAAGTCATTGTGGATAAAACACTGGCCATTATGTTCACCAAAAAAAAAAAGCAAATTCAAGAAAAATCTCATCTTCAGTGGCACCCTTATTCTCTGGGCTAAGCAGGTCCCTTATCTTCAGGTGATCTTCAACAAAACTCTTACATGGGCCTCACACATTAGATCTATTAACCAAAACTTTCGTGTTCGTAAAGTTAAACTTACCTTAATTGCTCGAAACAGTGTTTTATCAATTGACAACAAGTTACTCATTTATAAGCCCGTTCTCCGTCCATTACTATGTTATGTTAGTCCAGTTTGATCCTATACCAAAAAATATAGTAGGAAAAATTAGAGACTTGCCAAAATTCTGTTCTTAGGCAAATAGTTAAAGCGGAATGGTATACCCGCAACAATAGATAATTTCGGGAAGAACTGGATATGGAGCAACTACGCTCACAGTATTATAAACTTGCTAAAAGCTTTCATGAAAGACAAAAAACAATTAACAGCCCGGCCATTAAGATTTGCGATTATGTCTACAATGACCTAGCAAATATGGACAGGGCCATGGCTCAACTGAATGTATATATTATGCAACATTTATTATAATGCCGTTACGGTTTATATTAACCTTCTCGTATTGTAGTTGCTATGCATTCTTTTTATTCTTAAGTTCATAATATTTATATCTTACTTATCGGATTCAAATTACCAGTGTTCGCCTAATCTTGCCTTTATTCACACGATCACCAGCTCGATTACTTCTGGCCTGCATTCATTTGACATCGCTTAATACTTTAATTAGCATTCTCTAACTTCTGGCTTAAATATGAATTCTAAATTATTCACTTTAAAAATTTTACTATAAAAAAAATACCTTAGACATCTTTTAGGTCATTTATCATACTACTCGCAATTCTTAAACTGTTCCACAAGGGGTACAGCCTTGTCGCTCAGGTACCCTGGTGTACTAAACACCGTTCCATGGATGCTAACATAAACAAAAATCCCAGTAGGTGATTCTGTCCATCGACATCCTTGTCTCTTCATAGGCTCCAAAGAAAGTTCATTTTAGTTATACTGTTCTTCTACAGTTATAAATTTTCCCGGAACTAATGATGCGAAAGCCTTCGCTGCCAAATTAAATGGAAACGCCTTACTAAAGTCACAGGTTCAAATCGTACTGGTTAACAACCAGACAAATATCTAACATCAAATTTGACGCATTTAAAATATGTAAAACTACAGAAAGCATCCGCTCTTCGAGTTAACCAATTAGATAAGGCGTTATATATTCCTAATCTGTAAAACTCACCAATCATGCGCAAGAATCGCTATCGATGCAAAGCTGTCGCGAAGTTCAAACTCATCGATTAAAGGTCGTTCTGCTTGGGCTGTGTCTACCTGTCCGACGTCGGACGGTTAGCCGACACACAGTGGAAGAGCTAACTGTCCGACTAGTTGCGCAGAGACACTTTTGTGATGTCTGCGCATTCCGACCAGTCGTGCAAATGTATTTGTTTACATGTTAATTTCGTATGGGGATGGGGAGATCTGTAAAGGCATGGAGAAGTGTTTATTTTAATGAATGATTGTTTCCTTTTATTGACAAATTTCTGAGACACTTTTCTATAAATTTATTCTGTTTTTAACTCTCTGTTTCATTTGAAAAATATTTGGGTAATTTATGGGAAGAAACGGCGTTCGCCAAAGTCCTCAGCTCTCTACTTGTTGCTAAGCAAGATTGTATTGTATTTAAGTAAACATTACATTGTTTTGATTTTCAGAAGTTAGTTATTTTTGGTATCATTTCAAATACTTTTCATTATTGTGTACAGAAATATCAAAATTTTTATATTTTTATTCGCTTAATGTAATTTGTAAATAATGTAAAAATTGATACGTAAATATGAATACGTTAGACGTTCTGATCTTTTAAAGTAATAACTTCCGCTCTAGTGTAGAATTGGGTGCCCCTTGTTTTTTGGCGAAAAATTGGGTTCAGTTTTGGCGATGAAACCCCATTTCTGTTTTACCATGAGAGTTTTAACATGGTTTTAGCTTCTTGATTTATTTAATTGAAAATAAATCGATGTGCACATGGACAAAGTCGAAATGTGCAATGACTAGTTTGTGCAATTCTCTGATGTTTTTTT
>KK119155.1:0-26595 GCA_000611955.2 Stegodyphus mimosarum
ATCATTTTCTTCGCACTTAAACCATAAAATTCAGTTCAAGAGCAATATCTCAAAATAATTTTAGATTGAGCACATCTTCAGAATTTCCGATACACAGTCTCACGCCCTGGGAATAAAAATGTTTTTTTCTGTACAACGTTGCGATTGCTCGCTTTGAAATCCTTGAGCTTGTTAATCAAAAATTCGTTTTAAAATTTTACAAAATATGAAATCGATAATAAAACAAATTCCAAATTTGAGCTTTCAGATGTCCATATTCACAGTAAGATTACGTTATTCAACATTTTATGACTCTAGGTAGCATTGTTTTATCACAATGCGAGGATACATACACTTATGCAGATTCTTCATTATTTATTTCTTCAAATATAATACAGGGCGATAATATTTGGTAGCAACAATATGAAAAGTTTAACGGACATTCAGAGTGATTCGATGCAAAATCGCAAAATGAAATTTTTTTTCATTTCTCATTTTTCACATCTCCTGCTTCGAAACAGCCTAATGTTTCTACAACCTAAAAATGTTTAAAACAACCTTTTTATTTAAATATAACTTGAATATAACTTTACGTCTTGCGCTTAACAAAATCAGTCATCTCTAGAGGCGATGAAATTGAAATAACAGTCAAATTCAAATTTAAAACATGATAGAGTTGTCAAAGACAGCACAATTATATTTAAATCTAAGCTGGCTCAGAAAGCTCTAATCGGGGTATCTGTGTAAATGTCGTCAGAAAATAACGCAAAACCGAATAATTACGAACTTACAAGAGATGGCAGAACTAAAATAACATGGTCCCAACAGGCAGAAACAGGCTTTGTCTTACAATTCCGAAAATACTATCTAACTGATTTTCATTCTGGTGAGTAAACGGAAAGGAGAAATTGTAGTAAAAAAGCTGAAAATATAAATAACTAAATAATTTGAAATAAGAACCCTGATAATTATTAATTTAATTTCCTTATATTATAAAAAAGAATATACTACTTTTAGTCACCAAATCAATGAAACAAATACGCACTTTTCATAAATTAAAAAAAATTAATCAGATGATTTATTTGATATTCTATAAAAAGTCCAAAATATTAAAAAAAGTAAGCAAACGTTCTTTTTGCCACTTCGGTAAAATTTTCGTAAATTTAGTAAGATCTAAAGAAGTAAGATAAAACTATCATGTATGCTCTATTCCAAAATAATTAAACATGACTGAACAACAAAATCATTTGAAGGTATCTTTACCAATTTAAATACCTCTTAACCAATTTATAAAATTTCGGCATTTATCAACGACAGAATTTTAAAAAATTACCACTAAGAAAAAGACCAATTATGCCAATTTCAAATCGAAAATTTGTTGAAAAGGGCTTGCTGAGGCCAGCATTTATGACTTAAAAATGAAACTGAATTAACTAAGTAAATGTTAGTTAGCTGAACGGCTACACAATTAAATAAAGCTCTCTGACTGAAGTTGGCGTGTCAAACCTAATGGCGAAAATAACGCAATATCAAAGAATGCTGCCATCATGACCGTCAGATAACAAACGTGGCCTTCAGCAGGCGGAACACGCTATGATTCTACCCTCTAAAACCTTCCTTTATATACTGTTTCCTTTCCAACATTTCATTTGAATACACGCGAAATAGAAATTTACATTCTGCCAAGAAAATGGAAAATGACAAAGACAATAAAGCAAATTAGCATAAAATTAAGTGGTTAATAAAAATAACTATATGGTCTACAATTTTAACGTTTCATACATATTAATTATTTTCAACTTTTATCGTAAAATAATCTTAATTTTTCAAATTTTTTCCAACATATTCGGCTTTACATTTTGAATATATTTCAAGGTATAGTAAACAGTAAATATTAATAGTGATAATAAGTGACTAAACTAACCACAATAACATTGTTTAAACGTATGAAGTAGGATTCTGGAAAAGCAGAAATACTTTACGGAGTGCGCATTTCTTATTGGTAGGTTTAAATTTGAAATTTGCGTCATTTGCGCATATAGCTTTTGAATATTCTTCCTCATTACCATTACTTGCCTATTTGCTCTTACTCTAGCGCCACTGTGTTTATTTGCTAATGACATAGTACGACTAGTCTTGCTTGGTTTCGTGTTATCGTTTTTAATTGCCATGAACTGCAGACGAAAGCAGATACGTGGCGATATAAAGGAAAAATGTTGCCACTCTTAATTTAAATCTACACTGCTTTATATTCAAATCATTTCTCGAAACGGCATTTTTCGATGAATCACTACAAATGGAGTATCACTTTTCAAATTGTTGCCATCAAATATTAACGCCCTGTATTATATTTAAAGAAACTAAATAATAAAGAATCTGCATGAATATATGCATGTTTCTCAAAATGTGAAAAAACAAGCGTCCCTAGAACCATCAAATCTCGAATAACGTAGTCTTCTAACAGAGCATGGACACGGGGAAGACCGAATTTTGGATTTTGAATTTGTTTTATTGTTTATTCAACACTATCAAAACACTTATTATTTGTTTTATTGTTTTAAGAAAAAAATCATTTTTAGCTCTGGCCCGCGAGACTGTCTATCTGGTGAATTGTATATAGCATAAGTGCGAAGAAAATTATGCTTGATAATGAAGCTAAAAAGATACGGGTTACTACGAGTGAGTGTAACAGTAGATTGGTAGAATTCGAGCTCAGCGAGAGCGTAAGAAACCTTAACAAATCTTTTAGGGCAATCGTTAAAATCTGAAATCTTTCAGAGGTTTTTTTTTCTTTAAAGAAATTTTAATCTTCGAAATGACTTCCTGTTGGCCTTTCCCCTTGAAAGAATATTTTTTTAATTTGATAAATCTCAGATTAAATCTTTAAGGGCTTAATAGAAAGAAGAAGAACTGCTCTTGACAAAAATTAGGCAAAGTCTGTTATATTTGCATAGTTGTTTAGTAATATGAGCTTTCATTAATCTTTAAATCCATATCAAAACTATATATGTGTATTTCCAGGAAATTGAATCAGCTTATAAAATTTGATTTGTTTAAGAGAAATAAATAGCTGGAACATAAAATATTGATAAAACATTGTAAGCTTCATGGCGGAAAAGAGATGAAATTCTATGAAATATTACCCATACCTCTTTGAAAATCTATTCTGAAGCCAATACGTCGAGGCAGATCGATATTCCCGTTATACTGAAGTGACTTAAGCCTACTTCCATTGTTTACTGATGTCTTTTGATAGTGACGAATACAGCTGTGCGCTGTGTAGGCAAGCTTTCACAGTTTATAGCGTTCTAAAAGATTCGAGCTGGAATTGGATGCGATGTTGTGTAAGTAGCATATCGTAAAAGAACATTTGGTATAAGGATAATGATTTTAAATCACATTTTTATTGCGTGTCATTCAGAAAGAATTTTGGAGGAAGCTTGCACTCATGAATATCTTGAATTTTAGCAAGGAAACATAAAACGTGTGTTTCAGTTTTATATGAAAAATTTCAATTCACTGCAACTGCTATCTATAAATTTTAGTATAAAAAGGAAACATACAATGCTAATGATAGCAGGATGAATAAATATTACTATGATTCATTCTTCGTGCTTAAAATTGTTTAATTATTTTTTTGAATAACGACGGATAACTTTAGTTTTGCTTTCTTAGAAGTATTATAAATCTCTAGCTTAAAAGTTGTGAATTAAGATTGTGGTTAAACTGACTTAACAATTTTAAAATACTCTTCTCGCTCTTATTTTTAATCCTTCTCCTTTGATCCAGATGTACTTAATTTAAATATTTAGATAATATTTTCTCTTTGCTAACTTTCTTTCTTGAAGGAACCGAATAGTGGTGACTGGCTAGAAGCAAGCCTTTGGTAACTGGTTCCTGGTATCAATGTCGACATGAGCAGTTAACCTGTGTAGTTACGTATAATATCTTCAGCCACTTCCTGATAGTAATGCTAGTGTAAACACACGCCAGTTATCAGATGGCTGTATGTTCGTATCACGGTCGGGTAACCACTTGGGCGTCATGAGGGATTTTAAAGAAATATCCATTGACATGGTTTTCAGATTTCACCTATCATTTTTATGTCAAAGAATATAAATTATAACAATCGAACTTGCGACTTTGATCTTCTGATAGTTTGTGATTTTTAAATGCAGTTAAAGAAAAAAAAACTTCTTTATTTAACTAAGCATGTACATTTTACCCTACAATGCAGCGAGCAATCACCTCAATTCTTAGATAAATCCTTCATGGAAGTATATTTTCTACCTGGTAAACAACCAATAAATGCTTTATCTTATTTTAAAACAAAATCCAGCCCTTCGACTAAGAATCTGCCTCAATCTTTTAGAACTGAGATAAGAACTGGAAATTTATAGGCAGCTCATTATATGTAGGGTAGTGACAGTGCACTGCGCCGTTGGAGCGACTCCATGCAAGAATTAGTAACTGGCTAGTTAGTGATTTGTTTAAGCTGTGTACTACTTAGTGCATATAGAATAAAAACGCATTTATTATAAATTTTTGAAAAGGCCTATTAACACTATATAACGACACTGTAGTAAAGTAAGTATACTAAGTAAGTAAAATAAGTAAAGTAGTAAAGTAAGCATATTTTAAAATAAATAAAGCAAAATAAATATGTTGTAATGTAAATATGCTATAATAATGTAATTAAATATGAAATAAATCAATCATTGTTTTATTTATTATTAAATATAAAAAATATTTATTATTAAATATAAAATAAAAGTTGTAAAATCATAGTTATTAATAGTGTTATGATTTATATCTTCGCTGCAAAATTCTTCAGATGCGCTGCACGCAATCCTTCAACTTAATTTCTAGATCTATGGTACCAGGGTGACTAGTATTTAAAATAATGCATTTAGAATTATTAATATATATTGCTATTTTCAGATATGCACCGAGATGACATTAAACAAAAATTACACCGTAAAAATTAATATTAAATTTTCATATGCAGTTATCAAACTCTGCTGGCCAGCATAAAAATACACAGGAAATTTAATGAATCACCGAGCATGGTGTCTTAAGGGCTTACCAATATTGATAAAGATTACTTAGTTCAAAGAAATTTCTTAATTTACTCAGGTAAAAATTACATACATCAATTAAGCAATCCCTTAGGCAGTTAGAAAATATTTCATATTCATGTAGACCCGTTGGAGAAAAATGACTACATTTATTCCTACATTCAATTACTCAATTAAAGGTAAAGTAGAATTTAAATTTTTTTATTTGTTCCTTATCTCGCAAAAGTTAAAGTTAATTCTCAACAAAAGTAGTAACAACTTAAAAGTAAAAGGTAAAATTTAGATACGTTAACAAATTTAATATCTGTCTTAATTCATTGTATATAATTTAAATTACATTCCAAGTTAAAGGTAAAAGGTCCTAAATAGAGTAATAGTGCAACAGTTGCTTAATTAAACATTGACTTATCTTGTAAATTCTTCTCCGGATGACCAATCCATAGCAGGTGTTGAACAAGGCTCTCCTGACGACCAATCCTTAGCAGATGTTGAACGAGGGACTCCGAGGAGAAATCTGGACACTTCGGTCAGACAATATGAAGATGGTAAATTCGGAAGGGTTCACGGATCGTCACGTCTCTTCCGTCAGCATGTAAATGATGGTAAAGTGCGTTTGTGCAGCATAACAGATCTCCTAAAGGTACCTCCCTTTCCGACTGCACGCAAATCTTGCGAGCAGGAGAATCAGGCTCATCCTGGCGAGTTGATGGTAGTACTCGGATCTAAAGGAGAAGGACCGATCAGGAAGAAGCCGGATTAAGCTGGATTCAAGTTGCATCCACTATAGAGTTAACGCATTGTTTCGATGAGAAAGAAACAACATTCTAGACTCCTACACGGGGATGGTAAGGTGCGGAGAAGTAGACGTTCAACCGATCTTCTTAGATGTACATCTTTTTCTTATTCCACATCTCCCCCTTAAATGGAAGCCAGCAAGACATAAACATGTCCACTACAGGACACCCTGGGTCAACATCGGCTCTTACAGCTACAAATCCGAGGCAAAAAAGGCTGAGAATCGGAATTGCACGCCGTTTTTAATCGTCCAGAATCGAGAATTTTCGAAAATCACCAAATTTGGTGAATTAGTATGCGAATCTCGCCAAACACAAAACAGTGCTGCAAAAACTTAGTTTTTCCTTCTTCACACCAAAAAAAAATTCCACCCTCGCCACCCCCTTCGCCAACAAGGAGGGGTGAGGGAAAAAATGCGATAACCCTACCACGCCCTTACCACGCAACCGGAAGCAGTACATGACCTTGACGAAAAAGTGCTCAAAAACGACTCTTATAGCAGAATAAATTTTTGGACACGAAATTCAACAATTTTAGCAATTAAATGGGCATAATTCTCCAACGGGGCAACGTACAGTCATGAAAGTAGGTTCATAAGAAGAGTTTTCTCTCTAAGAGGTATAAATTTCATCTATGTAAATAAAAAAGAAGTATTTTTAAATTTCAAATATTACGCAGAAAGCAACCGATTTCCCATTGTCTCCTTTTCCCGAAAGCTATTACTATCGAACGCGTAACGTAAGAATGAGAACTCTGTTTAGCTCGCATAAAAATAATTGATTCAATAACGTAAGCGGCACAACTAGTGAAGAAAAATTTAGAATAAAGCATAAATTAATGCATATAATTTTACTCACTCAATAATTAATTAACAAATAAACTGCAATTAACTACATATTAATCCACAATTCTAAACTAGCTAAAATCGCTACATAACACCATGGCCTGATAGAATAAAGTCTAATTGTTGAGTAGCTATAAGTCTATTAGGTGACTTTATAAAAAGTCCCGGACCCATTTTGATGTTTAATAACTCATAAAATAATAAAGATAGATTAAAATTAATAACATAAATGGTTAGATAGGCTCAAAAAGTTTCATGACTCTTGTCAATGAACTTCCACGTTTGCCACCTTTGTCGCACGGAGAATATCAAGTCGATATTCAGTTTCACCCCAAGTACCGGCAAGCATGTCGGCATCCACAGAGGCTATTGCGGTTGTAATTCTGGCTTTTAGGTCATCCATGTTCGACACTCTCCTCCTGTAAACGTTGTTCTTTACAAATCCCCAAAGGAAAAAGTCCAGCGGCGTTATAGCAGGTGGTCTGAGGGGCTAAGGAATTGTACTTCCTCGCCCAATCCATCTTCCTGTAAAATGGTCATTCAAAGAACTACGAAGGATGGTACCCCAATGAGGTGGTGTACCATCTTGTTGCAAAAAGACATGAGACTCATCAAAAGTACACATCAAAAGTAAACATAACATTGCAATAGTTGCGAAAAACAAAAGAGAGAAAAATGCAATTAATAAGCAGACGATATTTAGAAAAGTACAGATATTTAGACTGGAAAGTGAAATTATCTGAAATTAACCACACGCGCAAACGATATTTACAAAAGTAAAGATACTGAAACATGAAAAGAAAAATATATAAGTTATTCCATCAATAAATGCCATAACGTTGTATATATCTTCATTATTTTATGAGTTATTAAACATCAAAATGGGTCCGGGACTTTATAAACACCTTGTATATTGATGGTCATCCTTCCAATTTGTATGATATCCGATTCCTGTTTCTATGCTGTCATTGCTATTTGTTGCAGATTAATAGTGAGATGACGTCTTGGTCATGGTATGTATAATATGTTTGTATTTACTGTTGTTGTGTCTTGTGCAGCTTCTTTCGCAAGATTATCTGCTTATTTCCAAGAATTATTTGATCCGTGAAAAACTAATCCCTGTTGTTTGCATCTTCTTAAACATTGTTGAACTTTGTTCACAATTGGACAACTGTGTTGCATGTTTCTAATGCTCATTGGGGCAGTGGAAATGCAATTTTTTTTATGTTTCGCCTTCTTTCATATTATAGTAACTTCAGTACTGAAAATTACTCTGCTTGGAATATATTGCCCGTGTTAAAATAATTTTGTGCCTCATAAGCAGATAGGCATAGGCTGCATTTAATCTATTTTGGAACCTAAATGAAACTAACTTAAACCTAACTTAACTTGGAACCTAACTTGAACCTAAATGATACAGGAAATCGAAAACCTTTCTGATAAATGCAGAGAATATCTATGTGTAGTAAAGATCAGCTTCGCTTTGTACAGTATAAATGGTCATGGTATGCTTTTAAGGTGACTTGAATTTTTCCAGCAACCTAATGATTAATAATTTATATATTTACACATTGCCTGTAATAATTGAAAAATATGTATATATTAAATCTATCCTTCGTCCACTGAAATCAAATTATTTATTTCATTTCTATTCTTTACTATTTTTACTCCCTTCTACGAAGTGAAAAGGAAGTATTGTAATTGCCAAAAAATTCGAGTATCATATTTCAAAGAAAATATCTATTTTGACAGCTATAGTACGTACGTATGTATCTTACGTAACTCAAAAACGAGTAGCCTCAGAACGGTGAAATTTTGTATATAGGACTGCTATAACATGTAGATGTGCACCTCTCTTTTTGGTTGCAATCGGCCGCATCAAAAGTATATAAATATATATATACCCACTCTGTTATTCGGCTGAGCGAGCTCAGATTTTTTTCTTATATGTTCAATAATTGAGCATTTTTTGCTTCAAAAAGGAATGAATTATGTTTTTCTTATCTCCCGTTTAAGGTTTTTATGCATTTAGTAAATCTGCATGCAATATTTATAGAATTATAAACAATTTAAAAGTTGTTTAAGTGCGGCTAAGCCTAATTATGTTTACGAAAGCAGCCATATTTGTTTATATTTACAGCTTAGCAGAATAGTGGATTTGTTACCAATCTAGAGCAACTAAGCTTCGTAAGAACAAAGATAACGCCTTCTTTTTTTATTGCCAATTAAATGATGGTTGACCCATTCTGGAATTCATTCCAGGAAAAAGGTGTTCAAGATTTACATCGTAATTTTTAATGTAGATATTTTAAGTTTTTATGTACTTTTGCCTTGTCACGAAGTGAGAAAGGAATTAATTGAATGAGAAATACTGAATAGTCTGTGAAAAACTGTTTCTTTTTTTTTTTTTTTTTCTTTTTTTTTTTTTTTTTTTGACAGTCCAAAGGGGCGATTTGCTTAGAATGACTATTAAATTCGTTTTGGCATTTTGCGTTGATTCACTATAGCGTTGTTTCACTTTTCAAATTGTTGCCACTAAATGTTATCGCCCTGTATTATATTTAAAGAAATTAAATAATGAAGAATATGCATAAATGTATCTATGTTTCTCGCATTGTGATAAAACAACGTAATCCAGATCCATCAACTTTTGAATAACGTAATCACTCTGCGAGTATGGGCACCTGGAAGCCCAAATTTTAAATTTGGAATTCGTTTTATTATCAATTTCATATTTGCAAAACTTAACGAATTTTTGATTAACAAACTGAAGGATTTCAAAACGAGCAAGGGCAACGTTTTACCGGAAAAAAAAAAAGAAAAAAAAACATTTTTACTTAGATCGCTCGAGACTATGTATCGGAAATTCTAAAGATATGCTCATTTTAAAATTATTTTGCGGTATTGCTGTTGAACTGAATTTTGGGGTTTAAGTGCCAAGAACATGATATTTAATGAATTAAGGTAATACAGAAACTGTTAAAAAAACCGCCCCTTTGGACGTAATTTAAAATCTGAAACCTTTCAGATTTTTTTAATTTTTTGTTTGTTTAATTTCTTTTATACATCGTTTTAGATTTATTATAGTATTTGTATAGAACATGTGGGAACTATTAGATAATTCTTGATGCGTAATTATATACGTTATTTTTGTGCATTCCGAGTTATAAAATGAATGAGATGTAACGCTGTGAACCTTACGCCAAAGTGTTGCTATGGTAAAAAAATATAGTGAATTTTAAAGAGTGCATTGATTCTATTGTGGTTTATGCGCTGTCGACGAAGTAGATTTAATTCCATCCAATAAGTTTAAATGAAATGCAAGAAAAAATGCGGATAATTTAATATCCCGTACATGGAAGTCATGGGGTGTACACATAATATTTTTTAATTGTTACGAAACTGTCAATAGCCAGAAAAAAAATTTCGAATGAGTCATTGTCTACTCTGTTCTTTAGGTAGATAGCTCTTGATTGGTTTGTCATAAGTAGAATTAAAAACCACCATACTCAACCAACATTGATCTTTTTAATAAAACCTTCAGTTTTATCATTCGAAGGAAATATATTGCAGGAGATAAGTTGAGATCGGTTAGTTTCTGAAAAATATCTGAAAAAAAGTGCAGTTTTGATAGCCCTAAATTGTTGTGAAAAAAAATGCAATATCAGATTTTTATGCAGTTAAAAATGTTATAATTTCGTCTTTTAATAACGATGATCCTAACCTTCGCCCTCTGGAACAGCGGTTATCAACCTTTTGATTAACGCGTACCATCTAAACAAAAACTGAGAAACTTCAGTACCACCACTGCATTTTACAATGATTAATTTTCAATTTCTCAAAAGAAGTATTAAAAAACTGTATTTTGCCATTTGCAAAACCTATTGGCTTTTTGTAGTAAATATGGACACATAAATAGATATTAGATTAAATATTGGTTATCATTTTAATTATCAAAACTTAAGTTAGAAAACTTTTAAGTCTAAGATTTAGTGCGAAATTTTGGCCTGTTTAAAAGACATCAATTTCTTTATGTGTGGTCTTATTTCACTTGTTTTAACCGTAATTTAGGATTTACTTTTAATTTATTTAAAAAATATAACAGGGAAAAAAATCCTCGTTCACGCAAATGAGTTGTGCAAAAAGGCAATAAAAATTTAATAGTTCTATTTGAAGTGCCTTTAAATTCTTTTTTTTTTCGGCCAAAAGTTAACAAGTGAGCTATTTTTGAAAACTTCGGTTAGAGTTCGATCGCAGGAAATTTCTAGTATTTGTTCTTTTTTCTTCACGAGATAAAATTTCAGGCATATTTGACCAAAAAAAGATATCTAATCAAATTTTATTTTTCATAATCCTTGGAAAAATACATATTGAAATTATTTGACAATGAAAAACAATGATTTTTAATGTCGGATGTTAATTCTTCTTTTATTTAAGATTAAAAATTTTTTTACAAGTGGTAAAAACTAAAAATATTATTATCCAATTTTTTGATTATAAGCTCGAGTTTTTTTGTCATTACATTTATTTTATCTCTAATGGTAAATAAATTAACACTTTGTCCTTGCAATCCTAAATTTAATTCATTTAACTTTCAACTAACTTAACCACCTTACTTCAGGAATGTAACAAAAGCGTTTCATGTTCACTGCCCATCTCTTGGCATGAAATCGTTAATATTCTTGCATTTTAATCTTGACTTTTAACAAAATTAACAATTTCCACAGCTTGATTCAGAACGATTTTCACGTTTTCGGGGATTGTTTTGAATAAATTTAGTTTCACGTGCAACTTTCTTTATTTGAAAAATAACATCAGAATGTTTTCCTTTTAAAGTCCGAACTCGATCTCTGCATATGGCAATGCACTTATTTCAAGGAATATCATTCTCAGACATAAAATTGTCAATTACTTTGAAAACTTTATTTGCAATTCCTTTATCATGAAGAAATTCATAAAATCATCGTCAATTCGTTTATCTTCTTCGAAACGTATGTAAACCAATAATTGGACAAAGTTCGTTATATCAACACTTTCATAGAATTGCAATGCGAAATACTCAGTGTGTTTTATTTTTTGAATAAATGTCTCCAGCATGAAATTTGCCATTTTACGAATTCGTCGACTTACTGTATCATTTGATAACGGAATATTATTTAGTTCATTAGCCGCTTTTCGTCGAATAATGTTAAATCGATATTTTTAGCTGCTGGTACGATAAGGTTTTCTCCAGTAGTGTGAACCTGTTCAGTCTTGGCAATTCTTAGGCTTACTATGTAACTAGCTTTCAACGCTTTTTCACTTGAAGTACCAAAACCTTTCATTACTTGTTTACTATTTTTGAACTCCGATAACTTCCTTTTAAAATAGTCTTCAGATTTATCCTTTTAATTGCCATGCTTAGAGTCAAGATGTCTTTTAAGAAACGATGGTTTCATACTTTGATTGGATAACAGTTGATCGCAAACATCACATTGAGGTTGAGGGACCATTTCACCTCTATTTGAAATAAACTCAAAACATAAATAACTTTCATTATATTTTCTAGAAGCAATTTTTCTATTCTATTATTAGTGCTAGTACATTGCCCATGGATCTATCATCTGTGAATAATTACTTTTCCGCTTCGTCAATCCTAGCCATTTTTCCATTTTGAAAATTTTTTCAGTTTGTTGTATTATTTTTTCACAAATATTTAAATGCGCAATACATTACGAGGTCTTCAAAAACAAACGACGATATTCTCAAATCGCATAGAAAAGTAAGGAATACAAAGCAAGAAGAAGACAAAATAGCTGCCGTTAGAGATAAGCAAATCGATATAAAAAATTATTCTAATTGAAAATAGAGCAATTTAAGCCCAGAAATGGTGGCATGTATAGACCTGCTAATAAATCAATCATTTCTAAAAGAATTAATGAGATATCTTTATGGGAACTTACTTTTTTCCCTGTTAAATAGAATATCCATTTCTATTAATCCCTTTAAAAACACCATTGGTGACAAATTATATTATGTCTATAGGTAAAAGAATATTTGTGAAAATAAAAACGGATTACTTTGCTAAAGTCTGTGAGCGGCTATTAACATTGAACAAAGTTCAGATCGCATAAAATTACGATTGTTAGAGAAAAAAACTTGAACAGGATGTTGGTATATTTAATTTTTGAATTTAATAGTTAAAATATTTTGCTTCTTATCGTACTACCGGTTGAGAATCGCTGCTCTTAAGGACACGGATATTAATAAAGTTAATCATTTTGACAGCATCCTCAAGGACATCGTTCATTTACGTTAGTGGTAAGTTTCTTTCAATGGATCAGATAGCGTATAAAAATTCCATGATAATTATCAGCAGCTTTAACAAACAATTTAAAACCAGGTATTTTCTTATTGCTTTTGCGCCATTGCTTACTCAAATGCAATATTTTTATTCTAAATCCTCAGTTTAAAAAAGATCATCATCATCTTTACTACACGTGTTCTCTTGCATGTTCATTCAAAGGATAACAAAATGACAGTTCTTCATTGACGTTTTTTTTTATAAATGTATCTGAAAACTAACAATCACATCTAACAACTGAGCTACTTTTGAAGTACCAGTTATTTCGTCCAAATGAATTCTTAATTCTGAGCTGCCTTTAAATCTTGTAATAAATTGCTCGAATTGGTCATTGATCTCTACATATAATAAAACAAAGAGTCTGTGTGTGTGTGGGTGGGTGTGTCTTTCGTTCGTGTTGCGAGTAAGCTAATAGACCCAGGGCCACGAAATTTGGTACATAGGTGTATCTACACAAGAGCCAGTGCACCTCGAAGCGATTTTTTCGAAATTCGAATTAGAATATTTTTTATTTTATGTTTTGTGACCAAATGGCGTCATTTTGAGACATAATGGGCTACAGGAAAGCGAGATTTCACTCTATACATTTCATTTTTACATCGTCGTGAAGCGTAGACACTTAGCTATTTTACGAACTTAAAATAAATTTCGTATTTCAATAAATCGATTAAATACGAATTTATTTAGGAAGATGAGCTTAACACCTTTTCAGCGGAATGTTTTAAAAAAAAACTTATTTTAAAAAATGTGCTGTTTATTTTCCTTTGATTTTTGGACACGTTGAACTTTAATCCTTTCGACTCCTTTTAAAAAAAGAATTTTGGAAAAATAATAATATTTTGTATTTTTTTAAAATTTTTTAAATGAAGCTTCCGAATACACTTCTCACATCTCAGATATTTTAAAATGTAGTTTTGGCAACAATTTTCCTTTCTTATTGTTGTTGATAGATTTTTGATGAAATTGCATCATTTTGAATAGTTTCATTCTTTTAAAAATTTCGGTTTGGCAACAATTTTTCATCGTATTTCTTATGTTACTGTTTTTAAGAGACTGAAAAGTTTAAGAAATTAAAAAGTTGTTTCTTTTTGCAACGGTAAATTGTTTAATTACTTTATTAGGATAATTAACATTTGTATCAAGGGATATTGCTTATTTCATTGTAATATTATGTTTTAATTATATATAATTTTAATTATAAAAAAGTTTTGCATGATATTTTTTAATCTGTTTAAGTTCTTAATCTGTTTATACCATTTGAGTTCTTAAGATTTTGCAAAGGGAAGTTGGTTAATTTATTTATTAGGATAAGTAATATTTGTATTAAGGGATACTGCATATTTCATTGTCATTTTTTATATATATAATACATTTTTATTGATTTCTTTTTTGATAAAGTTGTTCTGCAGAGTAAAATTCTGCGCGAAATGTTTTGTTTTTTGAGTTTCTTTCATGTTATTTTTTGCTTATTTCACTGTTTGTAAGATATTGAAAAGTTTTGCATGATTTTTTTGCATGAGCCAGTGCACCTCGAAGCGAGTTTTTCGAAATTCGAATTAGATTTTTTTTTTTTTTAATTTTGTGTTTTCTGACGAAATCGCGTCCTTTTAAGACATAATGGGCTATAGCAAAGCGAGATTTTACTCTATTGAACAGTTTAAGAAATTGAAAGATTGTTTCTTTTTGCAAAGGTAAATTGTTTAATTAATTTATAGATCTATATTTAAAAGGGCGAGTCTTTCTGTGTGTGTAGGTGTCTTTCGTTCGTACTGCGCGTAAGCTAATAGACCCAGGCCTATGAAATCTGGTACACAAGATGCATCTAGACAAGATGAAATAGTATCAAATTGATAATTTTCTCTCATTATATGAACAACAATGGCACACAGCCATTGTTGCTGATATCAGCACGGAAAAATGAGGGCGATAATTCTGTGCTGTTTTTAAATTTAATGTTTCTCTTGGATACTGGACGTTTGTCTAGAGAAGGCAGCAGGAAGTTGGTTAATTTATTTATTAGGATGATTAATATTTGTATTAAGGGATATTGCTTATTTCATTGTATGCTTTTTATATGTAATGCATTTTCAACTGAATTTTTTTAACGTTGTTCTTTCTTTCTTTTTCGATAAAATTGTTATGCAGAGTAAAATTCTGTGCAGTTTTCAAATTTAATGTTTGGTGTTCTCTTTAGGCATTTTTCCGGTACACTTAAAAGCCAGACGAAGGCTGGCCGCGCAGCGGTTAGTAATTTAATAAATTAGCAAACGGTAGTGTTGTTTTGCGAAGGAATATTGCGAATTTCATCACCATACTCACCTCCATGAAGTATTTCTAATATTTTAATAGCAGCATGTAATACAAGATCTTTTCCAATGGCGTATAAATTTTTACTTTTAACACTCAAAAATGAAACTCCGTATGGCATGAATAAATATTTTTTGCCAGTAGTAATAAATTTCTCACAATGTTGTTTTGAGAACAATCGTTCGAAATATTCTTTTCGTTTATTGACGCTTGGATGGAAGGAGGTTTGGATTCAAGGTGCCTTTTTATTTTTTTGGTTTCTTACTTCGCATATCCAAAATCTCATTCCATATTAAAGAAAGGCCATCAGAGTTGATGAAAATAAATCATCACGATCCCAGTTGCTGAAAGTAAATCATCAATTATCATTAGTATCATAGTTGATGAAAATAAAGCAAAATTGGAGAAATATTCCAATATATTTTCTTTACATGTAATATCCATATATCTTGATAAAGAACATCCACTGCCACCAGCACTGCCATCAGAGTCACTTCCTTTGTTATTCAAGTTCATCGATTGGTAAAAAATATTTTTATTCTAAAATATAGTTGTAAAGTAGCTTATGATAATTAACCGTTATTATAATTTAAGTCTTTTCGATAACTTTTCGTATTTCTCAACAGAATGAAAATTAGCTTTGTGTGTATTTAAACTGGAAGTTTTGAATCTTTAGATAAGAGATTCTGGCAATTGCGTCTGGCTGTTAATATTTTCACCAGCTCTGATTAAATTTGTATCCCGATTTTTTTCATTCTCGCTAGCTGATGTTTTGAATATGAGAAAAGTAAAATACCTAAGCCACCTTATTCTATTTAATATATACTATTAAACTACGTTATCAATGTTTGAATTTAATTATATGTTACTGATAAGTTAAACATCCACAAACGGTGGAAATTTCGTCTGTAGACACAAGTTTATGCCTTTATATTCAATTTAAGATTAAAAGGTAATTTTAATTTTATTCTATATTTTGTGAGTTGTTTAAGATGTAGCGATAACTCGCTATTTGTCTCGTAGAGTTATAAGATAATTCTTCTCCCTTCTTAGCACACCTTCTTGGTGTAGTGGTCAGCACGCTCGGCCCGTATTCGAGAGGTCCGTGGTTCGAGTCCCGCCGAGGGCATTGCTCATTTCCTCGATTTTCATGTTTCGAAAAAAGTCTGTCTCTACAGTGGCCCCCGAACTAAAAAAGGTGATGGATGATGATTCTCCACCACCAGGATTTGGCGATTAGGTCCCCTAATCCCCAGTCACCCTTTAAAAGGGGGAGTATATAAGATATTTCTCCCGCCTTCTTAACATGCCTTCGTGGTGTAGTAGTCAGCACGCTCGGCACGTATTCGAGAGGTCCGTGCTTCGAGTTCCGGCGAGGCCACTGTTCATTTCTTCGATTTCCTTGTTTCGAAAAACCCTAATGTCCTTACAGAGTTTGCAGGACTTAGCTTCCAAATACAATAGGAATCCTAGAAAGTAAAATAACATTTTTAATAATTATTATTCAAACAAATAACAACTTTCGTCGAGTGAAACAGTTAAATAAAAGATTGTATTGCCCTTGAAATGAAACAGAAACAGCTGCTTATACTGGGAAAGCATTATCAGTGCACTAGTAGCAGCGGTTCCGACCTCATACGCTGGTCCGGCGCAGGACATTACGTATTATGTGTTTGTGAAATATTTTGAATTTGAATTAACTTATATGCAGAAATTGCAGTGCTGCACCGGTATTATAATACACTTATTTTTAAATATATAAATTTAATTTAGAGCTCAGTTTGGTCAGCATTACGATTTTAAAAGGTCGCTGTACAGAAAATGTAATACAGTAAAGTAATGGTAAAAAAGGGATTGCGAATATTTTTTTTTTAAATTCATGTATTTGAATTAAATTTCCGGAGGCGGAGGATAATTAAAGCGTTCATTAAACGGAGGTGTCCATCTGAGAAAGTTTAATTTTATATAATTTTTGTCCTTAATTGCTTATATCAAAGACCAGTACGGAATTCTTGAAGGCACACCATCATCACTGCCAACACCAGTACCAACGATGAATTTTTTCGCAGAAAAATAGGCCATGTGCAATTAAATATATTTACACTCAATTGTAAAATCTAGATCACAATTTGCTTATTAGCAAAACGTATGCTTCGGAATCATTATCGTGAAATTAGTAACTTCATAATTTTGGGATATTTATATACATGTTTATCACTTGTTTTAATGCAGTTCAAATTAATCAATAATCAGCTGCAAATGCTAGTCATTGAAAGAGCTCGCTACCTTCTTTCTTTCTGAATTAATTATAACTTTTGATAATTTTTTATAATATTTCAAAATTAAGTTAATTTTTTTCATAGAAAATAACCTATTAAACAAGTTTTGGAGGCCGTATATTTTGAGTAAAAAGTCAATATCCATACAGCAAAAATTTTAAAAGCAATCTTCTACTATAATTGGCCTATATGTTTTAGATTTTAGAGCACTGGTGTAATGTATTCTATACCTTGTTTAGAGATTTTAAGAGAATATTTCCAAATTTTTTTGCGTAAATTTTCTTCTAAAGGAATTAGAAACTGAGAACACAGTGAAGCATTTCCATCCACGTAATTCAGGAAGACGATTCTTTTTTGCAGTGTTCTGTTTACTCCTATCTATTTGTTTGTAGATATTCAGTGAAAAATAATTACTATCAGAAAACTGGCTGTAGAAAAAAGGAAAAAAAGGTACTAGAAAAAGTTTTAGTTCTCCTTTCAAAAGTATTGAAACATTTCGTACGTTTGTATATAAAGACATGCTATGAAACTTTAAGAACTAAAAAATATTTCAGAATATAACAAAACAACAAATTTTTCTTCTGTGTGGAGACTGGTGAAAGCAGCCTTGTCCTCTTCAATAATTCGTGATAACAGCATGAAAAATTTCGAGGATATTTATCCTTTTTTTCACTGCAAAGATATTTCTTTGCATATATATATATATATATATTTGTATTCGATATTTTTTTAATGTTGTTTATTCATTAATGAACGGATATCTTTTCAATTCCTGTTAAACAGTCATAAAGAAAATTTTTATTTTGTGGCTATATGTTTTGTCGTTTTCTGTTGGGTATCTAAACGAATTCGATTTTGGGAGAAGAGGAGAAAAGATGTAAGTTGGAAGTTAAACGAAGTGTTAGATGAAATTAATTGAAATTTTGATATAAGTTTGATTCACCGTCTTAAAAATTAGACATTTTCATGAAAAATACCTTTGAATAATGACATTATTGGAATATAATTTGACGTTAAAAAATATCAGATAGTATTTTCTGTATTAAATGCTATGAAGCTTGAAGTTTTCTTACTAACCATACTCTATTGGTTATAAGAAAATTTAGGACATCGTCTATAATTAGCCTTATGAGGGCCTTGGCAGTACAGCACTTGATGTTATTGACCCTTTTGGCCTCACAATCATTACTTTTGTGAGATCCACCACATTTCAGACAGCGAGATTTAATTGCACAGACTTAAACGAATGACTGAAATGATGGTAATTGTGACACTGTACAACATTCCTTGACGTTATAAGGTTCCACGATAATAGCAAAATGTAGTAGATTTGTTAGATCATAAATTTTATCAATATCAGGGGTATTAGAAATTTGGATCTTGTAGAGCGGAAGTTGCTCCAATGTTCGAATATTAATTTTGCCCATCTGGGCAATATTTTTAACTTAAAAACCTTATTCAGTTAAGTCCTGTTCAGTATCACTAACGGGATAATCTATGGCTAACCTTCTGATGCCAATTTTTATGGGGTTTTCCATTTTAGTGCGCACAACACAATGCTCTACAGTTTCATTTGATAGAAATTTAGAAACGGAGCCACGTGCCGCCTTATCTTTGGAAGATTTTCAGAAATTCACTATTTATTCTTGAGATAGTTTTAACTTTGGTTTTATCATTTAAAATGTTTACAAATTCATTAAATATAATGCTAGGCTTGATCAGAAGGGGTCTAATTCTGGGTGCTTTTTTTTTCTTCAAACAAGAAATCTTGTTTTGCCTAGATGTCTAAATTCATATGATAATTGTTAACAAATAAACTAAAATCGATTTCCTACAGGTAAATCAATGTTAGTTTTTAACAATTTGGCACACCCGGCCTGCTTACTTGGCGATATGAAGTCGGCGACTTTTCATCAATTCCTCATTTATACCGCTTTTTAGGTTTACTATAACAATGAGAAGAAGCAATTTTAATATTATTGCTTGCGTCTCGAAAAACATTTTTAGTGCAAGAGGAGATTTTAGCTTCGTTTATATTCTCAGTAGCAACATTAAGCATAGCCAGTGCGATGAATCACGTATCATCATTAGCATTTTTATTACTCATATAGTCATTAGTATTAGCAAGGGCAGCAATAAAAGTCTTGCTTGCTTCTTTAACATGTTGAGTACTCCATCCAAGATCATGAGTCTAAGTTCTAAGTCATGGTGGCAATGAAGTTCGATATCTGGTTGGCAAGCTAACAATTGATAAAACTGGAGGATAGGATACGCAGAAGTTGCATAGAGCCAAGTGTATGCATATAATGCACCAATTGGCGTAATTCGTTTTGTTCTTCATATCCGAGATAATAAGTTCCTTGATTTAAGCCTTGTCAGGACAAAAGCTTACCAAATCGCTCGTAATAACTTCCGTATTCTTATACGGTAGTCCATCCAACGGCCGAGCGGTAACATAGTTGAACACTGGTAATTCTACCTGGGACTAAATCCCGGTGAATAGGCTGGCTGCATGGTTGATTTTCGGTTTTCCCCATGTGTAACGTAAATACGAGCCAATTTTCCTTAAAATGCCCTCCACGAAGGCATCTATTCCTACAGGCAGATAGCCCTCGAGTTTCTTTGCCTTAATCAATTAATCTAACTTATCTTATCTGGTAAGGAGCGTGTGGTAGACGGTGTGGTAACTATTTCCATTACCATTTAGAGAGCATTAAAGCCAGAGGTATGTGATGATTCCACTTCGTTATTAATACACACAAATTTATTTTTATATAATAGAATGGTTACAAGCATTATTATTAGGCACACACCTTTATTATTATTAGGCTTAACACCTTCAATCTCCATCAAAACTAAAACTGTTATAGAATAACATCTGAGAAGACGCTCGGAGCGCCACCTAACGGCGCGAGCTATCAATTTATAACAGACGGCAAGCAAGACGGCAGTGGAACCTGTGCGACATTTTCCGCTTCATTGAGCGGGAAAATTCATTCCCTTCCAACGCACACAATAGGATGTACACTATTGTGATGTATGTACACACTGCTTGGGATTTATTATCAAACTATACAATATTCTTAAGTTTAAATTTAAATGTTTTGCTTGAAGTTCTAATTTGTTATCGAATTAATATCCATCACCAGCTTGTTTCAATTAACAAAATACAAAATTTAAAGTAAATTTCCTATTTTTATCTACTTCAAAATGCAAGAATGACTAAACATTTAAATTTCTTAAATGCATTCGCTTAGTTTTTAAGAAATTCTCGTTTTAGACAAATGACGTGCAGCTTTACGTATTTCGCCATTTGAATACCTATTAACTCTCTGTTTTGACAGTACATGAGAAGTACAACTATACTGATGCAATGCTGACAGCAATTATTTTTTCAGTGATAAAAAGATGAAATTTAAAAGAGATTAAATCTTTAGTGTAGAATTAAGCCAATCAAGCACCACTTTATCAATGACGTATTTCGACATTGATTGCAAGAGGACAGGAGATATATTTAACGGTGAATCCAGTGGCCATCTTCGCCTGCTGTTGATCTTTCTCAATAAAAGGACATTATCAAAGTGGATCTATGCAAACATTACCAGAAAAAAATCTAACAGTTGAACGTACATATTAAATTTTATCTTGCCCATTAACAGTCTACGGTTAAGATAAGAAAAGTTGACAGCGAATCTGTTATCGCTTGCTTGTTGAGTATTTATTTATTTTAATGTGAGCACATTAGCTCGAGTTAAATACTAATATGTTTTATTGTCATTTGTGAGGGGCAATAATATTCAATTTCAGTTTATAGTTGTTCTAAAAAGAATATTCTTAAAAATGTTTTATTAGAATGTTGGATACTATGTTTTTTTCGATTTTTCTGGGAGAGTATATAAGTTATACATAAAACGTCTTTGCTAAGAGAACTTGGATGCTTAGAGTGTTTTTCATTAAAGAACGGAGAAAGAACTTGGAGTGTTTCTTTATTAAAAGAACTGCCTTTGTGAGAGCAAAGATTGATAGTTAGCAGTAGAAAATTCGATGAATTTTCGGATTGCATCTTACACCTGGCATCCGTCGGTAAGATTTTGTAAAGTAAATAGTATTTATTAATCGAGGTTAAATGATATTTTTATTAGTGAAGTATTTTAAGAAAGAAGATTCAAAACTTCAGGCAGAAGAAATCGGCAGTGTATCGCCACTATCAGTAAAATTCTTCGATTTGGGGGAGAGAATATTATTCTAAATAACAATGAATATTAAAGTGACCCAGATTTTGCTAAAAGAATTTTGGAGGATATTGTTGATGATTGAATTAAGAAACAAGATCAAGCTTTTGAGTTAGAGAAAATTTAATTATACAGGGAAGCAGAATTGGGGAGAATATAAGCTCACCATCAAAGCGAAGGTATAATTTCACAGCCAATTTTACAAACTAGTAGTTGAAAGAAAAGGTTTACTTTGCCTAAATTAAAGTTTAGACAGTTTGGAGATGATTTAGAAGAATGCAACCTTTCTGGAGCCAATTTAAGCATCAAGTGATGGTGACATTTCTAAAAACAACTTCAATGTTTAGTGCAAACACCTCTCACTGGTATCAGAGCAAGATAGGTAGTGGAAAGTTTTCCATCAACCGAAGCGAATTACGCAAAGGCTATAGTTAGTTTAAAGAACTAGTTTCTGTCGAGAAGAAATTTTAGCGGAAATATATATCAGGTAGGTTTGAAAGTAATAATCTCTATTTAATCCAGCCAGCAATTAGCACTAGCACACATTAATGAAGAAGAGACAAAAGGAGAAGTTAAAATCTACAAAATAATTGGCCATTATTGAAAATATATCCAGTGTAATAGGATATATTCGCACTTTTTTAAGTACTCACATATAGTTCTTTTAATGGATTGGAGTGTAAGATTTAGAAATAATTGTCTCTGCAGAAGAGACGAAAGAATGGCAGAAATCCTTTCTTTCGAATTTCATAAAGCAGTATTGAAATTTGTAAAAAGAGTCTTTCAAAGGAGAAGATGAAAGGTACAAAAGTTTGGCTACTTTTGTACCTTTACTTAGATGAAACTACAAAACCTTTACTTAGATGAAATACTTAGTACCTTTACTTAGATGAAATACTTAGTACCTTTACTTAGATGAAGATAAAATTATAACTGTCAGAACACGAATTGTCAATAGAAAATAAAAAGAAGGTCTTCGAAAGCAGTCAACCTTCATTTTTTTTTCTTTCTTTTTTTTTCTTTGCATGATGTCAGGGAACGGAGCACATTGGATGCTGATGCTATCAACCATCAAAGCTTAAATCGAAGGATCAAATACAGACAAAATCTGTAAAGAGATTTGAAAAATCAAGAATAAAAGACTATCTAAGGCTTAGCTAGAAATTAGAAGTGAATATCTAAAGCTTCTCGCCCAAAGAAAAAAAATGGTAAAGAAGCTCCTAAACGAAATGTTGGAAATACAGTTCTAGTTGGAACAGACAACAGTAAAAGAATCAGCTGGGAACTAGAACGAATAACAGAGCATTTTCCTGGAGCAGAAAAATATGTTCGACTCGTAAAAATACAAAAATCGCATTCGAAAATTACTCCGTCCAATTCAACATATGTATCCTTAAGAGATTTCATTCACTAATGACATCCTAAAAGCAGAAAAGTAAATTGTATTGATAATAAGGTCTCAACTGACAATGGAAGGATCCCGAAATCTAAAAATTAAAATATCTAAATCAGGTTAGACAGGTAACGTTTTCTGATAAAATGCATTTGTAAAAAGCAGATTTGAGATTTTTTATCCCGTGTGTTGTTCCAACTATTGTCATTTTTGTTAATAGTATATGCTGCCACATACTGTACATTTTTATTATACATGATGTAAAAAGTAATGTATAGTGTTCTGATTATAATGTATTATCTCTAATTACAGAAGTTCTAATTATCCCTATAAACTATGGATATATCTATACTTTTGGTGCTGTCGATTGCGATAAAAAAGAAATATGCACAGCTAGATTTTATAGTAGTCTCACATACAAAATTTCAACGTTCTGCGTCTGATCGTTTTTGAGTTACGCGAGATGCATAGGCACATACATGTATATGTACGTAAAGAGGTCACGAAAAAAAATTCTTTTTGAATCCATTTAAATCACTTTAAATCCGTGTTTGGAGGAAAAAGTCCTTTGTTCTGTGTATATGTACGAATATCACGCAAAAAAAAAAAAACTGTCATAATTGATTCGGGAACTAACAAAATGGACATTTCTATCGAAAGATTTCACTATTGCAATACTTCCGTTACCTATATATTATTACGAATTTCACATTTATTTGGCTATTTATTTAGAATTGTAATTAGATTTGCTTCATGTTGCCTTAGCAACGCAGACGATTTTTGAAGAGAAAGCTACGCCGAAAAAAAAAATAGCAATAAAAATAAAAGAGCGCGTGCATTTAATGCTTAATAAATACATATCTCGTAATTACTGTTGCCATCCAGAAAAATCTAGAAAAATCGTGATTGTTCTACTGATAATTAAAAAGCTTATAAAAGCCGAGGTGAAACACCTCATCTCAGTTAGTTAGTTAGTTGTTGTTGTTGCTGTTATACTTGTAGCTGTAAAAAGCGAACTGCTGTTTGTTTACTTAATGCTGTATTGATTGTAGTGATTTCGCTGTGAGATAGAACTATTTTATCTGTTTTGAACTGAGTTTTTGCTAAACGTTTGAGATATTGTGATATTGTGCGAAGATTTGTGAAGAAATATTTCAGCATTTTAATTTATTTATTGTGAAAAAAATAAATTTTTGTTAACCTTTTACGACTTGTGCATTCAATATATTACGAACCCGTACGCACGTAACAATTTTTGGTGTCAGAAGTGGGATTTTTGAATGCCATTAACTAGAGCAATGGAAGAACAATTAAGGCAATTCATGGCAGCCTTTGCTGCATTTAAAGAAGAAATTAAAGCTGGCCAAGATTCCGTGAAAGAGGAGATGAAAGCTGTTCAAGAATCTGTTAAAGATGAAATGAATTCTGTTCAAGAAAAGATGGAGAAATCTGTTAAAGATGAAATGAATTCTGTTAAAGATGAAATGAATTCTGTTCAAGAAAAGATGGAGAAATCTGTTAAGGAAGAAATGAATTCTGTTCAAGAAAAGATGGAGAAATCCGTTAAGGAAGAGATGAGAGCCGTTAAAGCAAGTCAAGAAGAGATGAAAAAGGAAATTACTTGCATAATAGAAAATAAATTTGAGACTATGGAAGGCAGAATAGATGCGGTTGAAAATAAAGTTTCTTCTGTCAAAGAACAAATAGAAGAGAGAGTTTCTGCCGTAGAACAACAAATCGATTACAGAGTTTCTGCTGTGAGAGAACAAATTCAAGAAAGAGTTTCTGCAGTGGAACAACAAATTGATGACAAAGTTTCCGCAGTTGCCAAAGAAGTTGATACTTTAAAGAAATTCGTAGCGACGGCTGGAAGCAGTTCGGATACTTTTAAATTCCTAGCCATGCCTGCACATCCTTCTCTGAAGCTATCGACATATGATGGGAAGACCTCCTGGCAAGTGTATAAGACACAATTTTCTATAGTTGCGGAAGCAAATGGATGGGATTCCCAAGCTAAGGCCTGTCACCTTGCGGCTTCTCTGAGAGCAGACGCAGCGGACATCCTTCAAACTCTTCCCGAAAACAAAAGGCTAGATTTCGAAGCTCTGTCCGGTGCTTTAGAGCTGCGTTTTGGAGAGAAGTGTTTAAAAGATTACAGCAGGCTGCAGTTAAAATCCCGTCAACAGAAGCCTACGGAAACACTCCAGGAGCTCGCCACGGATGTTGAAAGGCTGTCCCACCTCGCCTTTTCGGAGTGCCCGACAGAAACAAGAGAAATCCTGTCCCTGCAATACTTCATCGACGGCATCCGGGATCCTGAAATACAGAAAGCACTGCGAATGGCTGATGTGAAGGACTTAAAAAGTGCTCTGGTGTATGCCATGAAATTCGAGGCAGCACAGCAAGCCACTCGTAGAGACCGCCACCCAATCAGAGCTGCTCACATACAAGAACCAGTGGATCCAATGACTGCTCGCCTAGACGATTTAACCAGAAAGGTGAATGCTTTGACACGGAATACTGGTGACAAGAAACCGTTCGTAAAGTGCTGGAACTGCGGTGCTGAAGGGCACATTCGAAGAAACTGCAGAACACCCCAGGGCACGGATGTTAAGACCGCGCCTCTCAAGAAGGAGGGAAACTAATTCGTGGCCATCTCGCGGGGCGGAGGTTGCCAGATAATGAAAAGCCCCAGTTTAAAGCGCTTCAGATTTCTGCAGTGAGTGGCGGCAATAACGGAATTTTCATCATGGGACAAATCAATGGAATTCCTTGTAACATGACGATCGACACGGGAGCCAATGTTACCATCATTCGACAAGATTTGGCTCAACAACTCGAAGGTAAACTTATCTGGACGCCGCCCTACGTTACCCTCCAGACTGTATCCGGCGAGAAGATCAAAATAGCAGGGAAATTAAACGTTAACATCACGTTTGGAAGTGCCGCTTACCATCACACGGCTTATGTAGCAGAAATTACAGACCCTTGCATACTCGGATTGGACTTTTTAAGAAAATACAATTTTTCCTTGGACTTTAAAAATAACGAACTGCATTCTGCCTCTGAGGACATAACGTTATTCGGGAGTAATGATGAAGGCGTGAAATCTATCCACAAAATCATAGCTCAAGACGATATCACAATACCGGCAAGAACAGAAATGTTACTTCCTGGATCCATAGCCGAAAATAGAAATTTCTGCTACGGCGTGATGGAATATCTCAAGAATTGTAATAGCCCTAAAGGAGTATTAATAGCCTCAGCACTCGTCGACCTATCGGGGACCGTTATCCCGGTGAGAGTTGCCAATGTAACTGATAAGGCGAGAGTTATTAAGAAAGG
>KK119156.1:9944-52425 GCA_000611955.2 Stegodyphus mimosarum
GATGGACATCGGAGACAATTAATACAGGATATATTTTTTACAATGTCTGCTATAAAATGTTGTAAGAGTTTCTTAAACAATTGCAAATTAAAATCTAATCTACATCTTTAGAAAAGGAAAATCAAAAGTTTTGCTCTGGATCATGTTTAAGTAACAATTTGGTTTTTAAATATCAAATTTGAATCAGGTTCGACTGCAGCTTCGTTGCACAAAAAGATTGTTGATTAAATACGCTGGGTATAGAAGTCATCAAATGTGCAGTGGAATCGAACATCTGCAGGCAGTCTGGTGCATATGGATAGTTTGAAGGAGGTGAAAAGTGATGAAAAGGTCATCCTAGACTTGTACATGATCTCGGATTAGATTTCGTGAGGTACAGAATTTATCCCTAAACTGTAAAAAATTGCTTTGACAAGGAAGTGGGACCTCTTAGTCTGTGGATTGTGCTACTATTGATCACTAATTCCAGTGCTGGTTGTACTCTTGCAAAAAAGTGAATTCACAAGTAGGTTTTTTTAAACTGTCATTGTCAATATGTAGATTAATGTAGCAGATGTCTTATTTTAACTGCCCATCAAAGTTGCCTAAATGAACTTTAGCCATAAGGCTAATTTTTCGGTTGTGGTTAACTTTCATGTGTTAAATGCATTTTTCTTGTTTGCACAAGTGTTCTTATGTTTTCTAGAGCTATTTTAAAATATGAAGTCACCAGTGAATGAAAGTATCAAGACAAATATAATTAACGGAAACCATAGAAGGGATGTTACCAGGACTGTGATACAAACTTTGGCATTGGGAAGTTATTGAAAGAGGGGGTGAGAGAGCAGAAAAGAATGCTGTGTCTTTATAGTGGAATAGTTAACCCAAGCACTAAGGATATTAGGAAAATTTTAGGACTGAAAGTAATTCTGTCTTCTGTATAGATTTTTTCCAGTAAAACATTTCTAGGAGAGATATATAGTAGGTTGTAGTTAATTTGTTCTATTAACTGTATGTTTATCAAATTTTGATGAAAGTGTGTCTAATTTTTCTTTCCATAAACAAACTTTCATGGATTTTGACAATTCATAGTTCATCTTCTCTGCCCAACCATTTTCTTTCCAACTGGGGTATTGTTCTGATCTCTAGCAGTTTATTTGCTTTGACAAAATTCAGTTTATTTTAAATCTTTAAATAACTATTAAATCTTAAGTAAAATATGCAGTTGTAAATGGGAATATAGCTTTCTTCAGAGAAGTTTTGTTATCATAGTTATGATTTATCTGAATTTATTATTTCCAT
Source organism: Stegodyphus mimosarum (assembly GCA_000611955.2). Lineage (NCBI taxonomy): Eukaryota > Metazoa > Arthropoda > Arachnida > Araneae > Eresidae > Stegodyphus > Stegodyphus mimosarum. The sequence goes on from KK119156.1 coordinate 11,226, forward strand.
GACATTCTGTGATGCATAGTTTAATTGTTTGAGATTTATTGCGTTCATCGTTGGTACCCAAACTTTATACTATAGTTATTGTGTAAATGTGCCTATCTTTCGGAATAAATACAGATAAATATTGAGTAATCTCTTGACGAAAAAATGTGTTGTTCAAAAATTCTCAAACTGTGTAATGTAATACACCAAAGCAATTCAAAATATCCTAGTACACTCATAGAAATGGTAGTCCACATGAGCCTAGAATTGGATCATCAGTGTATTAGATAGGAAAGCTATCAAACAGATGTTGTACAAATAAGTGTTTTTTTAAAAGCATTTATTAACTTGTCAACTGGTTTGAAAATTACTTTCAGACCATTTGACAGTTGACAAGATTGCGTAAATTCAAGTCTATTTCAGAGGCTATGTTTCTTTGAATTATATTTCTGTAAACTTGTTATTGAGCTGTTGTGCAAAAATACACTAGAGGCAGAATTTGATGGTTAGGAACTGACTGACTGCTGGATATTGTTAAAAGATGATTAGTCCATATATGATATCAAGTTTGCACAAAACTAGGTTTTTAGTGTGGCTGAGATAAAAAGCAAGTAAGATGAGAAAAATCACCTCATCAAGTATACTGGAGATGAGGCTGTCACCAAAATGGTCCAAAACTCCGAATCTGTATGTTTGTTTATGTCATGAATAGCTGGGCAGTGTATAATGGGAATGATGGCCAAACTGTATTTGATGCTGAACTGGTTTTTCCCCTGTATACAGTGATCTGTTTTAAAAATTAGAGAATTGCACAAATTTGGGGGAGAATTAATTCTCTGCATGTATTTAGAGATCTATTTTCACTTGAAAAAAATCTTACTTTCACAAATTTGGCATCGTGCACAGCTTCAGCATTGCAAGCATTAAACATTATTATATTATATACTGTAAAGTCAAAATATTATGGTCACCTACTCAATAATGCATTGTGTGACCTTTGACCTGCAAAAAAGCTGCAACTTTCCATAGCATGGATGCCACAAGTTCTTGGTAGGTGACTGGAGACAGGTTGTACCAAATATGTGAGCAGTGGTCATGCAAAGTTGAGATTAGGTGGCCAGGACATTAATCAGAATTCATCCTTATGCTCTTTAAACCACTCCACAATTCAAGCCTTGTTATATGGGGCGTTGTCTTGCTGGAAGATTCCATTTCCAATTGAGAAGACAGATGCCATGTAAGGGTGCAACTGATCTGAAATTATGTTCAGATAGTTTGCAGCTTTCATGGTCTGTTCTACCACAGGGGTCCCAGAGCCACCCATGAGAACATCCCCCAAAGCATAATACCGCCACTACCAGCCTGTGGTGTATAACCTGCTGTACGGGGGGGAGCAACTGTTCATGTGGAAGATAGCGTACCCTGACACGACCATCAACGTGGTGAATGAGAAGTCATGATTCGTCTGACCAGGCAAGTGTCTTTCACTTCCCTATAGTCCAGTCTCAATATTCCCAGGCCCACTGTAGGCTTAATTGACAATGATGCATGGACAATAGAGGCACATGAGTGGGACGTCTGCTGTAGACCCATGTCCAACAATATCCACTGAACTATGTGTTCTGAAACATTTGCACTTGGACCTGCCTTGCATTGGGCTGTCAGCTGAGCTACCATCTGGTGTTGATTTTGCTGCACCAAGCAGGACATCTCTGACATCCTTTTTCTTTGATGATGTGTAGATGTTCGACACCTTCACGTCTACTGTTGATTTCACTGTCGTTTATCCACTTTGGATAAATACTAACAACAGCAGATCGTGAACCGCCTACCAATTGTTCAGTTTCGAGATACTCATTCTGAGTCCTCAGGCCATTATAATCTGCGCTCTATCAAATTCATTTAAATCAGCAGTCTTTCCCATCACTTGCAAAAGTAAGAGCAAGAATGATTCCGTTCCTTCTCCAGCAGCAGTTAAATACCATTCCCACTTAACCACTGGATCCAGATGAGTTCATTGAAAAATATGGGGATAGTCATGGTTTTGGCTTCTTCAGTGTATGATTACTGTTATTACAGGTCCCCTCTTTTTTTTCCATGAAACTTTACTTATTGTTAGAGTTGCTGCCATCTAATTGGATTTCATGCTAGTGTTTTTGTTTGGAAGTAAGTGGCACCCCATGAACAGAAAAATACTAATTATTCAATCAAGTTTTACTGACTATGAAACTGTTATATTTTTACTGTAACTTTTTGGAAAGCAAATAACATCAGTGCAAGGAAAATGCATATGAAGAGATTTTGAGTAAATAAATAAATCTCTGTAAAAATGTATCGGAGAATTTAAGGGGGGGGGGGAAAGACCACTATTAGTTTAAGTTACTTCAAAATAAATTTATTTAAACTTACTCCACTATTAAAAAAACCCCACTTATGAGAATTTTTTTACGAATTGAAAAACATTTAATTTTTGAATTCATAATTTGTTTATTACTTATCACATTTTTTTACTTTTAAAAAGTATTTTATGGAATAATATCCTTTTTGAACAGAGCCTGTGTTTGGAAAGTGATATAGAATAACATTTGCTAAGATCATTATGCATGTCAAAACTTTAATGCCGTTCTGGCATTGATTAAAAAAAATTCTGAAGAGGCGACACATATTAATAATGTGTTGTACTCAGTTAATTGGATGTAAAAATCTTATAAAAATAACTTTTTGAATGTAGTTCTGATATCATATCTTAGCCAAACTTTCAGAGCAGTCTCCTATTTTACTTTTCACCAGAATCAGTTTGCTTTAAAAGAGGTATTAGAAATAAGTTTTTGACAAAAAAAACAAATTCTGAAGTTTTGAAAGTTGAAAATTGCTGTTGAAAAATATGGCATTAATTAGACAAGTGATACTTTCCAGTTACTGAAAGTGACAATGGAAAATTTTGCACAGTGTACCAAGACTCGGGTGTAATGAGACACAGATAACAGGCGCCTGGGTGGTAAACCGTATCCCGTATAGAATTCTTTGATGAATAGCATATCTTTTCGTAACATAATGTGCATTGAGTTCATAATTGAGATGTAAAATCTCAGGTGGTGCAGTTATGAGTCTTGCGATGCAAGTTAAGCTGGTTCTTTTGATGTGTTGATGGTAGTTAAAACAAATTACTGCTTTTCAGATAGGCTTGTGGGCATGATCTTTTTTGCATGCTGTCCGTGCTGTGGCGAAGAGGTGTTAAGTTGTAGGTATAACATCTTGAAGAGGGCAGAGCGTCGCTAGTTCAGGAGCTTCTGATATGCTGAAAGTAGAGTGCATTTCCAAGCAAAACTGGCATTGGTCAAGGGGCAGGGCTTAGGTGATAGGGTAGAAGAATTAAGTATAGGCTATTGAAGTATGGTGATAAATAAAGTAAATGGAACACAGAGAAAAATAATTTGTGACCTAAAACCACTATTGGGCTGAAAATACATGAACTGAGTAAGTTGAAAATGGGAGTAAATACTATTTTACTTAAAAAAAAAAAAAAGATTAACTGAGCTTAAGGAACGAGGGGTGTGCCAATAGATGGTGACACAGTTGCAGACTTGAGTAAGTAGAGGTACTAGGTAAAGCTACTGGATGGCAGCACTTACGCCATGAATTTAGTGTAAAGATACCGTAGTATTAGAATGTAAAAAAATAAGAGATTAGGGGTAAATATACATAATTTTAACTGTACAAGTTAAGATAATATAAATAGCAACATATCTTCTTTTATATATATATATATCAACCTGCAGATGTTTTATAACCGCTCTCGGTCTTTTGCGATTACTATGCATATAGTAGTCATAACTTAACTGTGAAATAGTGTTGTTTTGTACTTTATAAATATTGCGAAAGAATTTCTTGGCTATTTTGGCGAAGCATACGTTGATTTTCTCAATATCTAAACTTGTTGGATCCTTTTTGAGGTTGTATTACATAGAGAACCCCAGACCAGACAGGCATAGGTAATGATGGGACGTAACATGGATTTATATACAAGAATTTTGTTGTCAATAGATAAATTCGAGTTTTGGAAAATTAAGGGGTAGAGTAAAGCTTTAGCACCCCAAAACTTGTTTAAAATATATGTTATGTGTGGGGCCCAGGTGAGTCTTCGGTCAAAAATAACGCCTAGGTATTTGACCTGCTTAGCCCAGGGGATGCTTATATTGTACATGCTTAAGGTAATATTCAGATTGATGTTAGTTTTATAAGTGAAATAAACAGCTTCTGATTTCTCAACATTTGTTTTCACTTTCCATTTAATCATCCAGGACTCTAGTGCTTGGATGTGCTCTTGTAGTGTTTGAACAACTGCGGCCATAGATGCATTTTGATAGAGGATTGCAGTGTTGTCTGCATATAATGCAAGTGTTGTGAGGTTGTGCTGTGATGTGTTGTTCGTATAAATTGAAAAAAGGCAAGGTGAAAGTAAACTTCCCTGGGGTAAACTAGCGAGAGCTACTTACTGTGGAATGAATATTGTTATAACGAATGACAAAGTGTCTATCACTAAGATAGGAATTAGTGATGTTAATAATGTAATCTGGGAGACCCTGAGTAATTAGTTTGTGTATGAGACCCTGTAATCATACACAATCGAAAGCTTTTGAAATATCGAGGAAGAGAGCTCCAGTAATGAGTTTATTTTTGTATCCATCAGCAATCATTTCTTTGACTGTAAAGTTGGTAGGTCGTAGAATGCTTCTGCCAAAATCCATACTGTTCTTGAATCATTGCTCCACTTTCTTCTAGGAAGTCTTGAATATACCTGAGTATCGCAGTTTCCGCTATTTTACTGAGGGTAGATAACAAACATGTTGGTCGATAAGATGTTGTGAGGGTTGGGTATATACCCGGTTTCAGAATTGGGGCGATGATCGCTGTCTTCCAATTGGTGGGGAAGTGCTGTATTTCGATCATGATGTTGATTAGTTTCGTAAATTTACAGAGCATTTTCGGACCCATTTCCTTGATCATCTTATTACTGATTTTGTCCAATCTTGGACTTTTACGATTTTTTCTCTTCTCTATATAACTACTAACTTCCGATGGCATGATTAGAGGGGTGTTGTTTGTGTGCGTTTTTGAGTGGAATTTTGTAATGAAGGAATTAACTATTCTGTTTGAGGGTGAGAAATGTTGTGAGTGCGAAAGTGAGAAGCATAGTGATCTGCAATAGACTCAGCTTTCTCAAAATTAGTGTATGCGATCCCGTTGGGGCCATTAATGGGTGGAATATTGGTGTTGTGTCTTAAATTTAGAAGTCTCATTCCAGATGGAAAAGCAATTCTAAATGTTTGGCCCAGTCGAGTCGTGTTTGTTTTTTAAGTAGAGTCCTGACTTGTTGGTTTAATTGATTCGAAAGAATCTTATCAGAGGGGCATCTGAATCGTTGCCACTGCTACCTTGCATAGTTTCTCCTTCTGATGAGATCTCTGATTTCGCTGTTTTTGTACCTTTTCTCCTCTCTGGTACTAGTACTATTTTTTAATAAGGCATTGTGGAATTCATCTGTGAATTCTTGAGTTAGTGCATATGACTCATTTCTCGTATATGTTGTTGTGTATGTTGTGTTTGGTGGGTACTGTGTGTTGCTTAGAGCTTTGGCATATCCTGCCCAGTTCGTAATAAGGGCTCTTTTGTGTGGTGTACTAAAGGAATTTTTATTAATTTCCATCATGACAGGGTTATGGTCAGAAGATAATTCTGATAGGCTTTCAATAAAGCTAGGTGTATTAAGATTTTTTAAAATAAAAAAATCAATGATGGATGGTCTGCCAATCCCACAGTGTGTTGGTTTTACTGGGAATGCTAAGTTAATATTGGTTGATTGAGCAAACGGATGAATAATGCGTCCGTGTTGATCAATATCCCAGCAATTCCACTCGTGGTGGTGTGTGTTAGTCTCCACCTATGATGACTCGATTTTTAATATTTAATAAAGTTTGCAAATCTGTTTTAACAGAATTTGCAGGTGTGTGTATAGAAAAATAGGTGGAGATAATAGCGAATGGTCATGAAGTGTTTGGAGTGAGTGTGATAGCTAGAGCTTCGATCGCTAAAAGTTGTGGTAATGGAGTGAGATGATGGGAAATGGAGCACTTAACTAAGATAAGCAAACCTGCTCGTGCGTTGCCACGTGGTGCATGCCTTCCTTCAGTGGGTCTGTTCCATCTGTGGGATACATAGTTGCAGGCTTTGAAATAATTTTGAGGGCCAAGCATAAGTTCTTGTAGGAGAAGAATAACAGGGGGAAAGTTCGTGTAAGAACTCCTTGAGCTCGTAAGCTTTTGGGAGCAATCCATTTGTGTTCCATGTAATGATGTTCAAAGGTACGTTACAATTATTCAGAAACATTACTGATTTCATTTATAATTTCAAAAAATAGAAAAATATTGTCAACTGGATCTACCAGTTCTTTCAATTTAGGCATAAATGACTTAAATACATTATTCATAATTCTAATTTTGTTTAATCCAAATATACTATTAAATTCAGACATATTTTTTTATAAAAGTTAAACATTCTGAACATTGATTTGTCTCTTGAGGAGACTTAACATAATTACTTTTGCTATTAATATTTTCAAAATTAATAGCATTGGATACATTCAAATTTTTTAAAGCATTACTAATATCTGAGATATTGAATTGCATTTTAGCTTCATCTGTTTGCCTTTGTGCAGCAGTAGCCGTACCTGGGGACTGAGGTCTTTCATTATCACGATTTTCTGTGTTTCTCTTAGCCATATCTGTGAAGGAGATTCTTTGCTTTATCGAGTTATCCTGTTTTTGCTGAGTGAGTTTATTTTTCGGGAATTTTTCACACTCATGGTATGAGGCTACGTGATTCTTTTGGCAGTTACTGCACTTAGGTTCTTCTAATTTTCCCTTTGTGGGGCAATCCATAGTTTTGTGCTCTAATGAACACTTGACACACCGAGGTGTAAAGTAGAAATTTTCCGAAGAATGGTGCTACTTTTGGCAATTATAGCACTGTGGCACCTGATTCTTGGATATGTATTTTTCTACAGTAACTGCGAAAAGAAGGTCAGTCACGTGGTATATTTGCTCCGCTACTTCATTTTTCATTACTTGAATTAAAAATAAGGGCATGGACACTTTAGCTCTTCTGCGGGTTAACTGGGTAACTTTATTAATAACGAAACCGTTGGTTGTTAAGGTCTGAATAATGTCTTCCGTTTTCGTAGTGAAGGATAGACCTCGGATTACTACCTTAATCGGTCTCCCATAATTAGTGTTAATGACATAGTGTTCAACTTTTTTTGTTGAAATAATGCACTAAGGGTGCGATGATTGTCAGCCATAATGGACAAAATTTTCAGGAGTTCTCCGTTGATTTTACTGAGAAATTTAGCGTCGGTCATGAGTGCTAATTCCTTAAGAAATTCTTCGTGTTTGAGCATTCCGGGATTTACTATTATCGGGGGGGAATAGCCTATAATTGGTGCGGTTGCTGCTGCATTGCCTGTTGGCTGGGAGTAGCATTAGTATCATTTTCTGAATTTTCATCATTTGTAGTTCTATTTAATAAATTAAATTTATTAGCAGTTACTATATTAGTTTGCACTTTTTCTAGTTTCTGGTGCTTAGCAGTTTTGGAAGGAAGCTTAAAACCTTCTTCATCTACTTTATTAGTATTACTGATAAGTTTGCATTTATTTTTTAGATCATCCAATTTCCTTTTCATAGTTAAAACATTAAGGGGGTGAATGCCAGAATTACAAGAAAGATTACACTTCTAATTTCCAAGGTTTGAGTCTTGAGGGCTTGCAAAACCTTGAGCAGAGATTCAGTAGTGGTATCCTGATCCATTATAGGCCGAAACTTTTGGCATTCCGTTATATTGGTTTTAATTGCAGCTATTCTAACCTCAATATCATTCAGTTGATTAGTCCAGTAATCATAATTGTCTTCAATATTAATTGCAGGTTGTAAGCCTACACAGCTTTCAGTAGTCGGGGGCGATTCCAAAGGTGCGCTAACATCCATATTCACATTCTTGTCAGCGTTGGGATCACTCGTCAGTGTCAGAGCGCTCATGATGAGCAGCCTACTCTGGCGAAGGATGAGGACTGAATGACCAGTGTACCAAATGGGTTAACTTTTTTATTTCACTTATTGAATAGCTTTGCAATGATGTCATTATGAGTAACAGTAAGAATGAACATCATTCCAGTAATTTCCTTTCAGAAATTTAAACTGATTTTTCTGGTTGAAGTATTTATTATTATTATTTTGAGAAAGCATCAGTATGGATAATCTGATTTGGTAGTTGCTTAATTACAAACAGTGGTGATTAAATTCTTCCAAAAGGAAGGTATGATTCGTGATTTGGCAGTTGTGCAGTTATTAACAGTGGTGATTATATTCTTCCAAGACGAAGGTATGATTCCTACTGAAAGGCTTCGTTTTAAAAAACACAAAAATATTTTATCTACAGCCGTAGCACAGAAATGGTGCTACAGAGAAAGACTGTGTTGTGAGAAGAAATGTTAACAGAATAAAAGTGGTTCAAAGATTCATACATTCTTTTTCTGATAGCTATTTGACTTATTTATGTGTGGTGTCAAGAGCTCACGGTTGAATTTCATGAACTGCAACTAGGAATGAAACTCAACAGTTGTCGTATAAGTTACATGTGTTCCTGTTTTTGAATTTGTGTTTGTTCTTGTTTTCTGTATCTATTTTCGATTTAATAAAATAGCCATTCTTTTCATGAAGTTGTATATATCTGTAGGACTGCCATTCCTGTCTCCAGTTAGATTTTGCCCGAACGTTTATTTACTACAAATTCCACGAAGAGTGAATATCTGCATTCAGTACAAAAGCAGGCTCCACCTAATAAAGTGGTTAAAGACTGTTTAATGCTAATAATTTGTCATAGGTTTGAACCCAGGTCAACGACTGACACCATGTTTGTTTTTTGTTATTTTCCCCATGTGTAATGTGAATACAAACCAGTTTCTCATCGAAAGTTCTACATGAAGATCCTGCAACTAAATTTTGTGTATACTGTTGTCAAATTATCCATATACTTGATCTTAGGCTATCTTAAATAATGTATTTGAATTCTCTCCATTTCTGCTAATTATTATTATACAAACTTTTTCCAGTTGTTTTTGGGCTATCCATCTTCTGAATTTTAAGCCCTCCCTTTGGCTTTACTCTGCTAAAAGCAACATATGCTTTGCTTTATGTGAATAGTTTTTTCTTAGCTAAATTACCACATCTGACATGCATTCTGTCTGGTGAGTTACGTATATCAGTTTAGTTGCTGCCCTACAAGTGCTTAGTTTAAAATGAAATTCTGGAAAGTTGCCTAATTAATATTTTTTTAATACAGTACAAAGTCCAAGATCCGGACTCATCGGGACTTTAACAATTCCAAACTTGAGATTTTTCCGGGTATTAGTTCATCAGTTTAAAACTTGTAAGATGGCATGTAGAAATTTAATTAAAAAATATGAAATCGTGATTTATGAAATAATGAAACATTTATGATATAAAGGATAACAAAATTTATAAAAAAAAGCTTAATATTTATTTGTTTCCTTTATTAAACATTTCTTTGAATGTAAGGTGTTTAAGTTGCTTTTTCTGTGTTAATATTTTCTCTTTAATTCTGTAGACAGGCATAGTTCCTTATTCAGTTACAAAGTTCCATTGTTCAAGTCCTATAATTGCTGTGTCGAGAATTCCAACTAACTTGTCAATCGAAATTTTTTTTAACTTCAATGAAAACAATGAACAATGAAAAACTGCTGGTTATATCATTTCATTTATTACTGCTTCTTCACATTTCTTTAAAAAATCCGTTAATTGGAAAATTTAACCTTTGGTTAGGGATACCCAAAAACCTTCACATTCTTGGCTATCATCTTCATCATCCTTACCATAAAATACGTGAGCTGGCCATAAATTATGCTAAACACTTTTTAAAGTATCTAGAGACACGCCCTCCCATGATCTTGCGATGATTTATAAAGCGGATTGTAAGCTAAAATATTTTTTAAATTCTTGAATAGTCTTGCCATTATTCAAGAAATTGAACATTGATTTTAAAATTGCTACTTTAAAATTGCATTTCAACGCACGCAGTATTTTGATACCCATAGGCTGAATGAAGGACGTACAGTTTGGAGAAAAAAATAACACAGATGCATTATCTTTCATTAGAATTTTCAGTGAAATGTAAGCCGAACAGTTATGTACAATCGAGACAATTTTTGCATCATCAGGTAAACCAACAGAATTCAAATTTTTCCCAAGCATGAAATGGTTTTCAAACCAATCGCACATTAACACTTTTGTCATCTGTGCTCTTTTATTTGCATGATATATAATGAGAAACTCTTTACTCCTTTAAATGCTTGAGGTTGTGTATTTCTTCCAATTATGAAAATTTACACTCGTGTGTTCCTGCAGAATTTGCATATGCTAAAAATGTTAGTCTCCCTTTGGAATATTTGACACAAGTTGGAGCCTTTTTCTATAGAGGATGCCAAGATATTTTGTGGTACGTATTGTCAGAAAAGAGCAGTTTCATCAGCATTGTAAATTTGTTCTGGAGATAATGTTTACCTATTAATGAGTTCAATGAATTCATCTGCAATAGTTCAGCAGCTTCAGTATTACCTGAAGCTTTTTCACCTGAAATTCTTAAATTTCCTTATATCATGGCAATTTTTAAGTTTAGTTAACGAACCTGCCAAATATGTGCACTCAGTTTTTAAGTTCATTTCTTAGGGAAATATTTTAGCTTGAGCCATTAGCATTGACCCTTCAATGGCACGGCTTTGCTGCGATGCTGTCTGACCCATTCAGTCATCACTTTGTCATGATCTTCACTTTTAGTATAATGAGTAATTTTTCTGTTATTCATTGCGAGTGGGATGCCGGAATCCACAAAAAGCTCGAAAAGTTCCTTTTCCTGTTGTCTTATGTCAAATATAGTTGATTTTCCAATGCCATATTCCTTGCATAATTTTAAGATGGATATATCTTTATCCATTTCTTGCAGCAATTCCACTTTTTGGGTAATGGACATCGAAAGATGCTTTTGCTTTGTAGATTCTGTTGCAGCTCCAGAATTAGACTCTTTTCGACATGGTTGAAAGTTGAAACTTTTATTTTCATAAAATTGCTGTAATAAAAACAGCCTGCAAAAAATAATTAAGTGCCATGAAACCAGAAAGTTAAGGAACAGCGCAATCTGCTATATTGACTGAAATTCCTTGGAATCAGTAAAGTATAATTTTAGTCTAGCTTAGTAGTGCCCGTTACACATTATTAGCTATGTATCATGAGATTGGTGATGAAAGACAAGTTGTTCTGCTAAATTTTGTCTTTCTTCGCTCACGTACTGAGACAATTAAGCCTGATTGTATTTGTTATTTATTATACTTGCGTCTATTTCTTGCACATGCTTATCTGAATCCTGAATAAATAAATTCTCACATATACTTAAGGCTTATTGAGGGCTACCGCTAGATATCTTACTGCCTGATGCCTCTGTGGGGCCTATATTCCGCTACCAAGCGCCTCCATAAGTCCTAAATTTTTGCTGCCCCTAAGTTTTGGATTCAAGTGCTTTCCCTAAATTCCAAAAATATTTTCATCCCTTAAATTTTGTTGCTCAGTTCTTCTCTAAATTCCCAAAATCTTGTCTTCCCTAAATTCTCTCACCTGATGCGGCCATACAAGCTCTGGCACCGGTTGGGTTTAGGTGAAAAACAAATTAGTTATTCTTAATTCAAATACCACTAAATGTAATCTTTTGGCCTATGAGGCTCATTAACGAAATTTATTTTTAGCATATGGAAAGAAATTTTTGTTGAATTTTTCTTCGTCAGTATTTAGATGCGCTAAGCATCTAAGTTAAATCTGTAATCATTTCCAAGCGTAATATCAACATAAAGGTATACCATACTCTTTGTTTATAAAATTACTAATATACAAAAAATGTTCTTTAATAACGAGGCATTTGTTAGTGCCGAAGGGGAATTAAGAATTGGGACTCTTCACATGTTTTTTTTATGGGGGGGGGATTCAAATGTGTATGCGTAAACCATAAAAAAAAGTTGGTGGCAATTTTGAGATATGAATTTTAGATTATTCCAGATATTGGATGTTTGGGACTTGCACTTTGTACTGTATGATTTTTGTTTTAAAAGAGGATGCAGGGTTTGTTTTCTAATCTGTGCAAATTTCAAATCTTTATAACAGAAACACTTTTGGATTTAGAATTTGGTAAAAGAATTATTGTGTTTTACGATTAAATTAAGGAAATCAGCTTTTAAAATGAAATACTGAGAAAATATATATAAACATACAAAATGAGAACGCAGAAGCAAATTTCATTGCAAATAATTTTAGATGCTAATCAGTTCCTTGAACTCTTGTTATTTTTTAGGTTAATTAAATGAAATGAATAGTAAAGGCAAAATATATCTATAAGAAAAGGGAAAGGGGTAAAAATAGTGTTAAATGTAAAATCTGTGTGTAGAAAAGGGGGGAGGGAAAAATAGCATTTATAAAATTGCCGAAAACTTCTACAGTAATCATAATTTCTTTGCAAGTAATTCTTTCTTGCAAGGGGATGAGGACTAATAAAAAATCAGCATTAGTGAAATATGAAACAAATGAAGAACTATATGAACTATATGAAAGCAAGAAAAAGAGTGTGACATATAATGGTATCATAGCTTCCAAACTATTTCTAAGCAAATCGCATGATGCCCAAGAGAGAACCAAACTTCACCTTCTACTTAAAGTTATAGTGCAACATTTAAAAAAAATTGTAAAAAATCAACTAATTAATATCTTTTTATTGTTTGTGTTTTAAAAGCGAGTCAAGAGTTTATTTGATAATTTGTGAACCTTTCAAAACTTTATGGCAGATACATTTTTAGATGCTAAAATTTAAAAATAATAGTCATCAGGTAGCCAAAAAATTATTTCAAGAAATTTGCCAAAACATCAGATACATGTTAAAAATTTCATGTTAGTTTCATTAAAATAATTTTTCTTTTTCTATCCAATAGCAAGCAATAAAATACTGAAATTTTCAGTTTCCTCATTAAACAAAGGTACGTGGGGAAAAATCACTTCTCGACAGTGTATTGCCATCCACAAACTGTACAAAATGTGAGCTCTGCAGCATATCAGGAAACGGTTTAGAAATCGTTGAAAACTTTTGACCATACAGCACAAGTTTATAATAAAACTCATTTTTCCCAAAATTAATTCACTGTGGTGCTGCAGTTGCCTCAGCCGTCTTTTCAAATGGCATCTCTTAAGCTGCATGTTGTCTCTTTCTCTCTTTTTTTCCACCTTGTGTTTGTGTGTGTATGTGTGAAATTTAATCAACACAGTATGTAGGTTCACTGATTAAAGACAAGTATATTAACAGTATACTATAGAGAACAAACTTCTTTTTATAATTTTATTAACTGTAAACAGCAGTAAAACAAACGATGCAAATGTGAGCAGGAGTAAAACGAATGATGACAAGTTTGCTTTTTTTTTAAACCAAACTCTAATGTTTATTTTATTATTCCAGACCCTTTTTCTGTTGCCACTTGAGCAGAAAGAAAATTGAAGTGCTAAGAGTTTGACAGATGGCATTTCAGTATTGCAAATTGTCTCCACACGCCCCTTTTCCAATGATAGCATTATATGTTATAGTCTTTCAGATATGCTGGAAATCTTACTCTCCGACCAGTTGTTGCTAGGAAGTGGTTGTGAGATTTTGGAGTTACCGACTTCACATGTCTGAAGATTTACAGTTACATAATCTTTGAGTTTGAAACATGGTTTCAATCTATCTATCAATAGTCATTGAATTTTATGTGAAACTACCATATAAAAGAATTTCTCAAAACGTTTAATTAACCCTTTGAGCAGGCCGGGTTTTTGGATCTGTCATGAAGACCTATATTTAAAGAGCCTTTATTAGCTAAATATGTATATTTACCTATTTTAGTCTCTATTTTTATAAACTTCCGTTCATCAAGATGCCATTTATATTATTAATGAAAGTAAGAAAGCAAAATATTTTAACAAGTGACAGAAAATCTCATAACCAGATAAAGCCGATCATGGTGCTCAGAGGTTTAAATGTGATCCAAGATAAGTTGGTTGAAGAGACTGAAAAATTATTTTATTAAAGATGAATACATGTGAACAGTTTACTAAGTCTTTATATATTAAAGCTGCCCTCCCAGTGGGTGGTAGTTGGTGTTGGATTTGGGATGTGACTTAGCAATTTTTATATAAAATATGAATGTATGGCAGTTGGGGATTTACTGAAAAATTCTTCAGGCAAACAGATGATGTTGTGTGCTTAAGTTCAACAAAAGAATGGCACGAATCTTAATGGTGAAATACAAAGCAGAGTTAAAGGTAGATCGTCAGTCCAATAATCTGACATTTGAAAGTGGGATTGCAGACGTTTTCTTTTGATGATGGCGTTCGATTAAGCCATTAGATTGTGGTTAATAAACTGTGGTGGTATTAGCTTTGAAACCTAGATATTTGCTAAAGAACTGGAAGAGTTGGCTTTCAAACTGTCAACCTTTATCTGAAATTATCTTTTCTTGTCTTCTGAATCTGGAAATCCAAGTATGCAGCTAAGACATTTGTGATGGAATCTGCTGTTTGGTCTTCCAAAGGAACAACTTTGATCCACTGAGTGAATCTATCGATGATAATAAGCAGATACCTAAAGATTGTCAGTGGTTGCTGCAGTTTGGTATGAAGTGATGCTAAAAGTTCAACTTTCCCAAGTCTGCTTAAACTGTGTGAAGGATTCTAATTTAGGATATTGTTTAATTGTATCAACTTCCGATGGAAATAGTTTAATTCCTTCTACAGTTATTTCATAATTCACAAATTCAACTTTGCTCAGACCAAATTTGCATTTTTAAATGTTTATGTTCAGTTTGTAGTTATTGGGCCTTCTGAAGACAGGATGTTTTTTGTGTATTTCGCATTTGGTAAAACAATAAGATTGTTATCGAGATAGCAGAACACAAAGTTTAGGCCACTTAGCGTAGTGTTCATAAACCTTTGGAAGGTTTGTGCAGCATTGCTTAAACCAAATGTTGTATAAGAAAATTCAAAGAAGTCCCAAATGTGTTATGATGGCCGTCTTCGGAATATCAGCTTCATGAACAGGAATCTGTTGGTAGGCCCTTATCAAATCTGTGGCTGAAAAAATTGTTTATCCATTTATGATATTTATACAGAAAAAGAAATATTTTAGAAATGGTAGTGGGTAATGGTTTGGTACTGTGTTTACATGAAGTCCATGGTAGTCACCATATGGTCTCCAGTCACTGGATTTTAAGTG
This sequence comes from Stegodyphus mimosarum, assembly GCA_000611955.2. Classification (NCBI taxonomy): domain Eukaryota; kingdom Metazoa; phylum Arthropoda; class Arachnida; order Araneae; family Eresidae; genus Stegodyphus; species Stegodyphus mimosarum. The sequence continues at coordinate 26,610 of KK119156.1, forward strand.
AGATGTAATTACCTTCTTGCAGCATATAGTCGAATTCCTTTTTTGCAGGAATCAACTTTTCTTGAGAAAGCCTTCTGACTTTAGAGAATGTGGGACTACCTTTAGTTTTGAGGCAATGCTGCACATCATGTTCTTTATCATTTTTATGTTGTTGTAATTTTATAATTTTTTTTGTTTGTTTAAGGAAAAATGAGTTAGGAAATTTATTTAAAATGTGTCTGTAGTGGTTTTGGAAAGTGTTAGCAATGAATTTAGGAGTGACGCTATTGTTCTACAAATCACCTCTACTTGTCAATGAGGTGGTACCACTGATTAATTTTCTATTTTTACTGTCAACTAATAAATTAAAATGCGAAAGTCTATTCCAATGGTAGGTTTATTGACATCTGCAGTTGTAAAAGTCAATTAAAAGATTTGCTTAGCTCTAAATCTAGGTCTGTCAATTTTTTACTATGTGTTTTGATTGCTGTACCATTAGCTGCAAACAGCTCAAGCTTAAACACATTTCTTTTTTCCAATGGCAGTGTTGGGATAACCGATATTTCTGCTCCAATGTCAATTAAAAATGGTTTGTTGATGTATTGTCTTAAATATATATAGACTCAGCTCAACCCCTTGACTTTCAGTTATCACTGAAAGCTGGAGATTGTTTTCCTGTTGCAAAAACCTTATATGTGTATGGTGGTGTGCACTTACAAGCTTGCTAGCCAAAGCATTGGTGAAAATGATAGTTATTTGGGTCACTGTTATTTTTAGAACGATTTCTTGAATTCTATCTGTATCTATTCATTTCTGTTATCTGAAGCGCTAAGTCTAATACCTCTTTCTGTAAATCTTGGGTGATATTATTATCAGATGGTGGAGAAATAATAAGATCTACTTTATCTGGATTGGGATTTAATTCTCATATCTTATCAGGTATTGCCAATAGTTTGGAGAAAAAAATGTAAATATTGACAGAATCAGTTTTGGTTTAACTCATGGTAATGTCAAGAAATAGTCAGAAAACTGTAAAAATGTTTATATATGCCCCCTTTCTCCTTGCCTGATTAAAACTCAAATTCATTTTTCAGTGATTGGTAAAGTCTTATTATACTTAAAAGATTTATTTATTTTAAACTTACCTTAATATGATACAAAATTGAAAAAATATTTGTTTGATGTAATGCTGTATATAATTTCTCGGTGTTTCCACATCTGTGTAGAAGTTGAAGTAGAAATATGTTGCATATTGAAATGTGGTTTCTTTAAGCTATGTATCTTTGTTTTTTGAACTACTTGCTTATCAGCTGCCTATGACTTGGATATATGAAAATTCTCCCAGAGCGAGTATATGTATGATTATCAGATGCCTATGACTTATATAGATCTCACAGAGTAAGTATATGTAGAAGTGTGGTTTCTTTAATTTATGTATCTTTGTTTTAGGAACCACCTGATTATCAGATGCCTATGACTTGTATATATGAAAATTCTCACAGAGCAAGAGAAAAAAATGCACAATTTATTCATGAATGTGATATATGTACAAAATATTTTGAAAGGTGGAGTGAGCAAGATCAAATAGAGTTTGTAGAACTGATGCTTTCTAAAATGTCACATTGCCAACACAGTCATGTTAGCACATTTTTAAGGCCCATGTTGCAGAGGGATTTCATATCACTTCTTCCAAGTAAGTCTTTTGTGTTTGTTTATTATTCAGGTTTCAAAATTATAATTCTGTGCAATATTAACTTCGTTTATTCTTATCAGTTTTAACTTTAAAAGTTCTGCAAAATAATTATGAATATGAAAGAATTCAATAATAAAATGTTTCAGAAAAAGGTCTTGATCATGTTGCTGAAAACATTTTATCCTATTTGGATGCTAAGTCATTATGTGCTGCAGAACTTGTGTGTAAAGAATGGTATAGAGTGATTTCAGAAGGAATGTTATGGAAGAAGCTGATTGAACGCCAGGTACGGACAGATTCCTTATGGAAGGGGTTAGCTGAAAGAAGAGGCTGGTAAGTTTTCTCGTGGATTTATTAAATTCATGTTGGAAGCAAATTTTGGCATTGTAGGAAATGTTACAGTTGCTTACTAGCAAATTTACATGGTATCATGAAATTTCATGAAAATTTTTAATCTGAATATTTATGCAGGACAGTCTGAAATCTGGATGGCCATTAACTAAAATAATCTTTTTTGGATTTTTTACAAAACTCTCCCCCCTTTTTTTGTAGATAATGTAAGGATGGATATTATTATACTCTCTAAAAAGCAAGTATGTCATTTGTCATTATGGTTTCTCACAGGATAAAATGTTTATCTGATATAATTTAACATGACTTGGATACTGACATGCAACCATGCTCCGTTACTAGTTTCATTAACTGATGGATTAGCTGGCCAAATTGGTATGAGAAGTGTAAACATGAATTTTCAAATGTCCTCCTACTCTAGTAATTGATTTCCATCAAAAAATAGATTCAATGATTTCAAGTAATATTTGCCTTTAACTTGAATTGACCTTTCAAGATGTTTAATATCCTCCAAAATGTGTTATCTTGAATCATATTAACATGGTATTATACTGCTTTACTGATTTTATCTCTTGATAAAGGCCCATTTCTCCCCCTTGATTAGCAGAGCTATAAATGGACCTGAAAATGTAACCTACAGTGTGCAGTAATTAGTGTAATTATTTTTAATGTTTAAAAAAACAAAAAAAAAAAAAGAAATATTATTTAGTATTTCAGCCAGAAAGATTTTTAAAAGAATGTTGAATGAAAGTTATTTTGAGAGTTCTCCTTTGCTGGAGAGTTTTGATTTGTTTCAACTCTAACCAAGATGCAGTGATACCTGAACCATCCACGTTTGTTCTTAAGAATGGTGGTCCTTTCTACCATAGTTATAATGCTCGAGTTGTCTGCACCAGTACCTCTGGAAATCAGATAAATCTGTTGGCGTTTCTTATGATTTCCTTTATATCTGCATTGTAACTCATCCGTTGGGTGTTAGATTTTGGGTGCTGGATTAAGTACAAAGCTAATTAACAGATACGGAGGAAAAAGGTGGCTATGGAGCCAAATTATTGATGATAGAGATTTAGGCTAGTAAATGATTGTGTTTCTTCAAAATGGAGCTGTTTTTATTTAGTGCTGAAATGAAATTAAGAAACAAAACCCTCCACATGGCTTTATTTTGAAGAAATGTGTGTAATCCATGTGTGAAGCAATAACCAAACGCTAAAGTAAGATGCTACTCTCAGAATCTAATTCTTTTTTGCTTTTTGCAAGAGATTTCTTTAAAATTGTTGGTTGTCCGTATATTATGTCACACCTGGTACTAGACCTCTGTATTTCAAACTTTGTTTTGTAATATGAATTGAACTCAATGTTTCGAAATGTGCAGTTTTTCACTTGTGGTTGCTGTATTATGTTACCTATTTGCAGAAGCAAACAAAACTTCTAAAAAAATTATTCTCACTTGAACCTTGGCTTGATGGATCATAAATGAATTGTGTTATCATGATAGATAATCAAATCAAATTGTATTGTTCTACATTAATGTCAGATATGATATTGGGATCTTTTAGCGTTATTTTAGACCCTCAAGTGACCAAGTGGTATAAGTTACAAAACAAAACTATGAATATATGACACTAATACTGCCTGTTTTATTTCATACAAGTGACACATGAACTATAAATACAAAGGCACACAATGCTCACCGGGCGTGTTTTAGAGAAAAGTTCTCTGAGCAGTATTTTGCTCAGTGATTAAGGTGGCTAGGCCATATTCGAAGAAGCCCAGATAATCCCACTATGATCTTGACATTCAAAAAACCTGATTGGTCCCAAGCTGAAAGAAGACTACTGACTAGATGGTTAGATGACATTGAAAAAATCTTAAAAATTTTGAATATTAAAAATCGGAGAGGAGTCATTGCAGGTAGAAGATGCTGGAAGGGGTACATGGTTTAGACAGCTAAGGCCTGTAAGGGGCTGTTGTACTTGTTAACAAGTGGCCAAGTGGTTAAGACCATTAAATATTGGTAGTTCAACTAGGGTTTGAATCCGGGCAAACATACTGGCTGCATGTGTACTTTCCTTGGTTGTAATACCAATATGAGCCGGTTTCCCCCTGAAAGTCACATCTCCCTTTAAGTAGATATACCCCTTATGTACTTTGTCGTATTCCAACAACATAACCAAAGCTTTAATGTTACTTTATTGAAACAGCCTAACTGGAAAGGTTGTAACCTAACTTTTCACTAATTCCACTTGTTGCTCACAAGCAATTTGTCTTAACCCTCTTTGAAAGGTGCTCTGCCCTCCATGTTTGGTGCGTTTTCATTTAAACCTCAAAGTTGCCAAGTTTGACACAAGTACAATTGAAGACAGCAACAGTATATTGTTATTTAATTTTTAGTATTTGGCTATCTGTACATCTTTCATGTAATTTCTCTGCTTGAGGTAAATGCCTCCTGGCATCCAAATAAACTACTATGTATGGTATCCAACTAAAAAGGAGTTTCAGTATCCCTAGGAAAGGAAATCGTCTGTCATCTATCTACACTAGTGTGCAAAACTTCAGCAACTATTCTGGTTTTGCCCTATAATCCAAAAAAACTCAACTGGAAGATATGAAATTCATACTGCAGAGGCATAATGTAGTAATTAAAGAATGCAGAATGTATAGTAGCAAATAAGGACATATACAGTTCAGAACAAATAGAAAAAGACTATTGACAAAATGGGGTTAGTGCAAAAAACTATCTGTCCATGAGGAAGAAAAACAACCAAAGAGCCTTAGTAAGGGATATGACCTCTCCGAGCTGTAATGGTTGTGTTGCACCATCTATAGGTACTCAAAACTTATCTAACTGTTCTTGGCATAAGAGTTCCCATTCTTCAAGGAGCATGTATTTCAGTTGTTTGGTTCTCCATAATGTAGAATCATGCTGCGACACAACTTCCTAAAGTATCTTACACCTGTTGAAGGGGATTTAAACTGGGACCATGCTGGTCAATCCTCTCTGTGGATATTTCACTTTCCAGGAGCTCCTCAACAGCATGAGTCCTGTGTGGGGCCATGCATTGTCATCCATAAAAACAAAATCAGAACCAATGACATCGCGTAAAAGATAAATGTAAGGGGGATAACTTCATCACAGTAATGATCACTGGTACGTTAACCTCTAAAAAATGTGGAGCTTCGTCTGTTCAACATAATGCCTCCCCATACAAACACACCAAGACCATCCCAGACGACAACCCGGCAATCCCTTTCCCTGATGTTAGTGGGATGAAAGAACATCCCTATCTCTCCATATCACTGGGTGATGGCAGAAGGAAATGGCAGCATTGAAAAGGACATGACTCCATTGATGAGGTGCCCAGTCAGTATACTCTCTATACCATTGTAAATGGTATTACTGATAGGCTGCTGTCCATGGTATGTAGCATTCGTGCAGCCGAATGACAGTTGCTGCCCACTGTCTTGTTTTGATCTCTTTTTGCTTGCAGGGTGATATATTCATCCGGTCATCAGTAACTGTTTTTTTCCTTGGACGACCACCACCAAGCTTTCTTACAGCAGTACCTGTCATTTGGAGAGCTTTCCAAGCTCATGAAACAACACTTTTATCATTTCCAAACTTTTGGGCAACAGATGTCAAACTATGCCTCTTCCTTATGCGTGCCAATCATTCTAATGCATGTAAAGGTATGTCGATGTTTTCTTGTAGACATATTGCATGTAAATCTCACTTTGACTTGCAAAAGAATGCTTGGAAATGCACCTTCCTTTCTTCTTTTAAAGTTGCCTTAGACTGCTGACTTCTTGTTTTTTGTGCCCTGACGTACCTTGTGTTGTCATGTTGCTGACATTTGCATATTCATCATTGTTCTACTGAGTTGACTTTTCATTATACTGATTGCAAAACCCAGTTTTCTACAACTTTATGGTTGTGTGGTGAAAAATGAATTTGTTGGTTATGTTTTGCACACTAGTGTATGTTTTTACCAATTACATGTGAACGAAATTGAATTTTTTTTAAATAAGAAAAGCTGAATTCTACATTATGTGATGGCTTATTTTTTACAATTTTTAACTACATAGCTTTGATGATTTGAAGTTGGGTTTTAGCTATGTTTAACTCTAATTTTGGTTTATCTAATTTTAGTTAAATATCATTAATTAAATATTTTTCAGTAATTAAAGTTATTAATTCTTACCACTTGTATTTGAAAAGCACTGTTTTAATGGAGAAGAAAGACATACCAGTTTGTGTTGAATAAAAGCTCAAATCTTACTTTGGTAGTGATTCTTTAGCATGTTGTCTTATAATATTTAAATCAGTATGTTTGATCTGAATCATTTTAATTTGAGAGGTATTGAGCTTCTGTTTTATAGAAATTAATGCCAAATAATTGTTTGAATTTTGCAATTTAGCGAAATTTTTATTCAAACTCTGTTTTCCAAAATACACTCCATCACAAAAAATATATGCACCAAGAAGGAAATGAACTACTGTCATGAAACTTAACATGTATGTAGTGTATGAGGAGATAAACAAATGGTTACAAATTCAGAACAAAAGATTGTTTTATTAAGAAGTTATGGCATGGAAAAGGTTACAAATCGGCAAGTGGTATAGCCGTCTCTGGCAGCTATACAAGCCAAACAATGCATGGCATCGGAACAGGTAAGTCAGCTATGACCACCCCCCTCGGGAAATCATGCCATAATCTTTGCAACTGGGCAGTTAATTCATCAATATTCCGGGGTGGTTGCAGTTACCTTCCAAACATGTCCCAAACATGCTATATTGATGAATAGTCTGGTGACCTGGCAGGCTACGGAAGTATGTCTTAAGCCATTGTTGGGAGAGTCACACAGTATTTGAACGAGCTTTGTCTTGCTTATAAATGGCACCTGGCTGATTTAATAGCATAAGCAGTACAACCGACGTTAAAATGTCATCCATGTAGCTGGAAGCCATCATAGTGCCTTGAAGGACAACTAGAGGTGATCGTGTGTATCAACAAATCGTTCACCACAACCCTTTTGTGGTTGCATTATGCAGCTTAACAACAAATGCCAGATTGGACTGCTTACTTGGCCATTTCCACATGCATCTGCATTGGTCATCAGCATTGGGACTGAATCATTGTTGAATCATTGTTGAATTGGGTCATTGTTGAAGATCACATGCCTTTAATTGGTCTCACTGCAGCTTGCCCGAGTTCGGGAAAAATCCAGTCAACACTACTTGTGATGTCAGGTCAGTAGTAGGCATCTTAATGGATGTTGGCAGCATATATCAGCATCAACTGGTCATCTCCAAATAGTTTTCCTTGATGCCATCATATGCCTGGAAGGTGGTAAATGGTGTTGAATTGATGCTAGCAATGTTGTTGGTGGAGAAGTGGCCGCTGTTATGATTGTGCAGTCCTCAGACTCATTTGTGTTCCTGCAACATCCTGACACTGCAATGGTAGACTATAAGTTCCATGATCTATTGTAGGAGACATCAAGCAACTATCATTTTGCTCTGACTGAGGTGGCAGCCAAAATACCTGTTCGTCCAGCTTGCTTCCCTGAAGCCTACTGTATGCCCCTTCTTAAAGTGTGACAACTGTTCATACTGCCTCTGGTTACATCTCAAAGACATCTGTAGTCACAAGATTCATTTGAATAACACTACAGTATGAGCAATCATGCTTTTAAACTCTGCCAGTGCACATCTCATATGCGTATAGCTTACCCTTGTCTCATTGGCATCAAAATTCAAATCATTTGCATATCTCTTATCAGATTACATTCCTGCCAAGTTTAGTGATTGTGGCTCAATTTCTTGTGGGTGCATGTATTTTTTTGTGACGTAGAGTATAATTAAATTTTTGCAGTGGTATTTTCTGTCTTAAGCGTGTATGTTTAGTTCTTCTTGAAATGTACTTCTTGGTGGGAATTAATTTGATGTTTATATTTTTTGTTTTTACAGGATAAAATATCTCTTCAAACCTACTCCTAGTGAACAACATCCTGACCACATGTTCTACAGGCGTTTATTTCCTAAAATTATTCAAGACATTGAAGTGAGTTGCATCTCATAATTTATCAACTTTATGAAGGTTGATTAAAACATGAATTAGTGAGCCACAGTAAACCATCAGAAATTTTACCCCAGAATTATTTTTGATACACAGTTACATGTTGCTATCTGTTAATTTTGATTGATAAATGAAACTTTGGATTAATATATCTTTTGAATGTAATGATTTTCAATGTATTCCATGTAAGGATAGAAAAACTTAGCCTTTCAAATGTATGTTTTGTCTTATGATAGAATACTGTTGATTGTTTCTTTAATGTTGTAAACTTTTATTTCTTTGTTACTGTAAATTTTGAAAGTACTTTATTGCTAAAGAAGGTGTGGTACTCAGATTACTAATTTTAAATGTTGTTTGGCAGCTGCTATTCAAAGAATTAGACAGAATAGGTTTTAATGAGGTTGTATCATTTTTCGGTAAAGTAGAATGTGATAGTTAATTCTTGCATTGTACTCATTTAAATCAGTTTTATGTCAGTACTCATCTAAATCAGTTTATAAGAGCCCTGCTTGACTTTGAACTCAGTGTTTTCTTTTGACTTGATGACTTTACAGTCAACTGATATGCTCATGCTTTTGCAACTCTGTCAGAGCCTCTAAAATAGTTATTCAGTCAAATGTATGGTATTCTTATCTTCATATATCTACAAGCAGTATTTAACAATGATTTCTGGGATGGTGTATGAGATGTGTAGATATTCTGGTCACTATATTTCTATGTTAAGCAAAGTATAATGTGTGTAAATAATGAGACTGCTCATGTAGTGCTCAACACAGCAGGTGAGAGTAGTTGCCCTTCACAAAGCTGCGAGGTCAGCCTCTCATATCTTCAGTTCAAGCGGCATATTCTAACAGTTCACATCTGCTGTGTTATTGCATTTTTTTGCGAACTGAATTTCTTTTATATTTTGCTTAAATGAGTCATTTAATGATTGAGCAATGATGTGCCATCAAGTTTTGTTTCAAACTGGGGCGTAATGTAAACATAACTTTTGCAAAATATTCAGCAGGCATATGGAAATCTTTGTTGAGAGAACAGGTTTTTCAGGTGATTTAGTTTTTTCAAAAGGCGAAGAACTAAAGATCCTTGTTCCAGATGGCCTTTAACAAAAAGATCTGATGAAACTGTTTAAAATTAAGTATCTTGTGCAGTCAAACCATCAGTTGACTATGAGGTTAATTGTAGACTGGTGATTGAGGCTCGCCATCAAGAGATACTTGGGTGTTTCATCCTGACAATGTTCCTGTCACGTGGCTGTCTCTAGTGGCCATTTTTTTTTTTCCGAAAAAGAAAATCTTAGTTGTCTGCCAAGCTCAGTATTCACTTAACCTCAGTATCAGTGACTTTTTCCTGTTCCCAAAACTGGAAACCCTTTTGAAAGGGCACTATTTTGTAACCACAGAAAACAAACTGACTAGCTGAAGGCCATTTCTGTGTTTGGAATTCCTGCAGTAGCTATGGTGAAGTGGAAACAACGTGTCAGGCGGTAGGTAGCTTCCTATAGGAGCTACTTTGAAACAGATCAACTGGCTTTGTGATTTAAATATAAATGAAATTCTGCCTAAAAAGTGTCAATAATTTATTTAGAGACCCTGTATGTACAGGAGCTACTATTAATACTGTTGTGAACTATGGGTTTGTTGATACTCTTTCAATAGTCACTCAAAATAAGCAAGAAGAAATTAACATTTTATTACAAGAATTAACCCCGTACAGGTCACTAAATTACTGGAAATAGCTGAAGAACACAAATATTAAGCAATTACTCCTTAGCACTCGATAAATATTATATCAATTCTCAAAATCACTTACGCAATAAACTATTAAGATGCAATTTAGCTAACTGTTTATACTGTAGCAGGGGCTCAGGAAGCTTCTGGGAAAGTTGATTGTAGAGCTTCAAATGTTTGTTTTTCGAAATCTTCCAAAAAGTCACCAATTTGGTGAGAAATCTCCAAATATCACTAACATGATGATGAAAATTGTTTGTAATACCCACCAGAAACAAATTTGCCCATTATGTTTGAGCTATATTTACAATTCAAATGTTATTGCACTCAGCATTAAAAGATCTATAGTTCTATAAGAAATGAATACTTAAATACAAAACATGGTTCAAATTCAGTTGAAAACAAAATAAACCGTAAATTTATCATTATACAAGTAACATGTGAATAAATAAATAAGTAAAACAATATACAATTATATATAAAAACAATACAGTGAAAAAAGATTTAATTGCAAATATTAATGACAATGTAATATTATTGACAAATATTAATGACAATATACATATAATGAGTTTTGTTTTCCTTCATCCAAAAAGGACCTCATTGATATGAAGAATTAGTTAATGGTAAGTTTTCTGTACTAAGGTATATGATGCAGAAAATATTTTTTACTAAGTAAAATTTTAATGTATAAAATTGTCATTTAAGTATATTGTTTCATACCTGATGATTAAAAAAACCTCTTGAATTAAGGAAAGCATTATTATTTTTTTAAAGTGGTCTTTTCTGCTTGAATTCATGAAACGAGAAAGTACAATAAATACTAAATTATTGCATATAGTTGCAATGATTAAGTGAGATGTATTCAGTAAAAAGAGTTTTAATATTGTCATTCTAGAGATTTTATTCGTGGTAGTGCAAGGCTGTCACATGTGCAGGAATAAGTGGCCTGATGTTCTTCAGAATTATTATTTTATATATAAGATGATATACACCTGGACTGAACATCAAATCATAAAGCTGTAGTAGGATTAGTATGGGATTAATTCTCAGTACTGCTCTCAATTTTAACTTCAGTATTAAAAGTGCATTATATTTCAGACTTTCAAATCAAGCCTGTTCACCACTGAAGAAACAGTTTTAAGGGGGAAATGTTGCAATAAAGAAGCATGTTTGCAAGCAATAAAGTTGAGACTTTTTAGTTAGGAGGTTATAAAATTTGGAATGTATATTATGTAAGAATTGGAGATTTTTTTTTTTTTAACTGCTACGATAGTATTTAGTTTAGAGTTTGTGTATGGCAGGAAACATTAGTTTTTAGTCAGTTTTCATAAAAAAAACTGAATTTAGTTACTTGCATTTAATTATAACTAAGAATAAGCAACTACATCCACAGCTGCACTACAAGTAATCCCATCTATGAATTTCCCTTATTATTGCCATTCACTGTTTTATTTCATAATTTTTAGTAAATAAGACTTTTAAGTGCTTCGAGTTCAGTTCCAGGGCTGTCTGCAGGGTTGGTTTTCATGGCTTTCCCCATGTGAATAGTGACTTTGAGCCAGTTTCCATTGGGAAGTTCTGCATGAAGGCATCTTTTCCCATGTAGACAGATAGCCGCCGTTAGTTTTTCCCTATTCAGTGAGCTTTACCAACCTATTTCCTCCTTGTGATGTGCTGTGTATAAATTTTCTTGCCATGTAAATTTTTATATTTAGCATACATGTTACTAATATCCTATTGACATATTTAAATCAACAAAGTATAAATGCGAGTCTTAAGGAGTTTTACTTAATGCATTGATCTGTATGTATGTAATGTATAGGAACATTAAAATTTTATAACAAGAATCCAAATTAAATCCTCTTGCAGAGTATAGAAACAAATTGGAGATGTGGCCGTCATAACCTGCAAAGAATAAATTGTCGCAGTGAAAATAGTAAAGGTGTGTACTGCTTACAGTATGATGATCAGAAAATTGTCAGTGGTCTTCGAGATAACACTATTAAAATTTGGGACCGTAATACATTGCAATGTGTTCAAGTAAGTTCTACCTGAAAATTTCATTTCATTTATTTAATGTAAATTTATAGACCAGGTTGATTTTTTAGCAGGACTGATTACATAGCTGAAAGTGGATAAAAGGATAAACAAGTAATTTGGATGAGATTTAGCATTTAAAAGTGACTTGAATATACATTATTTCAGTAATTTGATTTTATAGGGTTGCCACGATACCAGGAGAAGTTGGGGAATTCAAAAATTCATCAAAAAGTCTGGGAATTTAAATATTTTAACCCAAATCTAGAAAAATCTGGGAATGTCATATGCCGATTCCCCAAAAAGCGATTTTTGCAGCAGGGTATCGCAGTGAAATAAGATTGTCTTTCAAAGACGCAAAGCATGTTTCTAGTAAGCTCTGGAATCCAGAGAGCGTGACTGATATGTCCTTCCGAAGAACAAGAAATCTGTACATGTTGAACGAAAGAAAATTTTGCCTTTTGATTTAGAAAGTTTGTTTTTCTGCTGTCATGTCTGATTTAAAAAATCTGGTAAGTGAAACTCTATAATCTTTTACACTTTATTAAATAATTTTTTTAAATGTGTGTTTGCTTACATTCTATCATATGTGCTTGTTACGATGGTAAGAGTTCATGCAATGCATTTTTAAAGGAAATCTTGATTCTTTTTTAATCATATTGTGCATTACTAGAAAAAAATTACGAAAAACAACAAAACTGTTAAGCTTTGAACATCATTGGCGGTGTGGATATGTCATGATTATTGGACTTCAAACTTATGCAAAAGGATCTGATACTTTGTTTGGTAAATGCCAAGGTATTCATTTATTCTGTACTTGATTTTTTGTTGTTTCAATTTTTATATAATCCACACTTAAAATTTTATTTTCAAGAAACAGCGGTGGAACTCATGGCTTAATTCAGAAACAAACACAGCAGCCAAGCAGTAAAGTAGTTTAACAGTGCTAGTTCGGTCTGAGGTTCAAATCCCACAAACAGGCAAGCTGCATGGGTGTTTTCATGGTTTTTCCCATGCGTAACATGTATACGAGCCAGTTATCCATAGGAAGTTCTCCGCAAAGGCATCCTTTTACTTAGACTGATAGGCCTTGAGCCTTTGCCGTAATCACATAAACCAAAACTGATCTGAAACAAATGCATTAAATATAAATAGCCTTTGCCCCCCTTTTCTTATACACTTCCTGTAGTAAAAATAAATAATAAATCCTTTTTATCTTTTAAATTTCTGATTTGGCTCGGCCCTTTCCTCCCCTGTTCTCATACAAAAGAAAATCTTTTTTCTTCTTTTTTATAAATGCCTTATTTGTGACTTCACATTCACAGTAACTGTTTTAAAAAACAATAATTAGTTAACTAGGCTAACCATTTCATATATTTTTATTTGCCAAAATGTCATTGATTATCATAATTCAACTTTTATCTTTTTCAGTCTTTCTGTAAATAACTTTTAAAGTTATTCATATCATTTAATATGACTTCTTCCTTCTAAATTTATTTATTATTTCCCAATAATACTTTCAGATTTCAGGGAATTTTCTCTGGCATACTAGTGAAACTAATTCTATCAATAGGATGGCATACCATCATGGAATTTAGCACACATATTTTATGCTGCTAAATAACTATGCAATATTTGAGTCTATTTAAAAATACTCTTAAGTAGTTTTCTTTGTTTCATGTAGATGTAAAATATCTGAACAAGACATTTTGTAATCCAGATTGGGTAGATTCTAATCTCCATCGTCAGTGGAGCGCGTAGTTGCAACTTACTGAAGGAGCTCCTAACATGGCAAGATTCACGTTTTGCCAAAAAGATATGCTTATTAACATGAAAAGGAAAGTTCACAAGCCACATAAACAGTGAAATATATAAGAAAATAATTTCTATGAACTCGGAAAATTACCAAAAGAAAAAAAGTCTGTCCAGATAAAAACAATTCAGAAGTACAGCAGTCTGGAACCAGTTGCTGAATCATCAAATTTAAACTCTTTCATTAATAAAGACAAAGTATTACTGTGGGAAAAGGAATTTGTTTATTCACATATTTCTTTTAATGTGTTTAATGGTGCTGCTGTGCTGTTCCAAAACATGTTTGATGACAGTGATAAAGCTAAGGTTATGATCCTGGGACATATTAAAATATATTTAGGTCATTTGGTTTAGATCCATACTTCAAAAAGGCCCTGATTTCTGACCTTAGGAACACCAAATTTTTAATATGCTTTGATGAAGCTTTAAATAGATGTGTCCAGGGAGGTCAAATCACCTCTATTGACAATTCTATTTAAAGATCAGATTTTGGGACTGTGTGAAGAATGAAGTGAGGACAAGATACCTCATGTCAATTTTTTAGGGCCATGCTACTGCTAATGACCATTCTGAGAGTTTTTTTGAGGGAACGTCAGAAAAAAGAAATTGCTGCAAGTATCCTTGGATAGACCAAATGTAAATCTTAAATTCTTGAGATTTGAAAGAAAGTTTAATAATGACTGTCGTATATTAAATGTTACATTTTTTTTTGGTTTCCATGTTGTTCATGGTACCTTTAGAGCTGGGCATTGAGCTACTGCGTGGAATCTAAATGTATTATTTAAAGACATGCACAGAGTATTTAAAGGTAGTCCTGTTCAGTGAGAAAATTATATTGCTATCACTAATTGTGTGACTTTTCTGCTAAAATTTCTGAAGTAAGGTGGTGTGAAAACATACCCATTGCTGAGAGAGATATTGATACTTTTCGTTGTGTGAGAAAATATGTAGAATCATCTGAACAGCGAAAGACTGTGTCAGTTGAAGGAAGGAGAGTTGCTAAAGATAAGCTTCTTTAGGTATCTTTTTTTTGGGCAAAAAATGTCTTTTTTTATTTCTGTTGTGGGAGTTCAACGTCTATTTCTAAAATCATTGCATACAACTGACCCTATGTGCCCCCCTTTCTATATAAAACTTTCCATAGTATGCTAAATCAGCTTCTTTCAAAATTTGTTGAAAGAGATTTACCGCAGAAGACTAAAAGTCCCGAAAAATTGATAAAAATAGATATTTTGGATCAAATCATGGTCAATGGTGCCTCTTTCACACCAGAGTAGAAATCCTGTTGCAGTGAGGTCCCTTTGTTAAGGATTCTAGTCTCACCCTTGGAGGTCACTTCAATGTTTTCAGAGTAAAAAAGAAGTGTTTCACCATCATCGGAATGGGGACACCTTTGTTATGTACCAGTGGAGGAATTCCCCCTCGCTCCGGAAGTAAAAGCACCGACAAAAAAGAAGTGTTTTAGTGGCATCAGAATGTGGACACCTTTGTTGTGTACCAGTGCAGGAATCCTCCCCACTCCTGGGAGGCAACAACATTGGTAGTTAGAAACATTTTGGCAGCGAGAAAGGAAGGTGGTTTTTCTGAGAAGAGCCAAAACCTTCTTGTTGTGGCTATGGACATTTTGGCTGGAACTACATCTCCTCGTGTATAATGTTGGTAGCGCTCATTCCTGTTTAACAAATTTGACGCAAAAGGCAAAGTTTAAAGTTGTAAAATTAAACATTTAGCAATAGAAGCTCCCTAAGGTTATGTGCTGTGCAGACATTGAAGACAAAAGTTTTAAACTTAACCAATTTATTAACAATATATAAAAATAAAGACACAATGAATAAATTTAATCAATATAAACACGGCAAATATTTTACCTGATTTCCAAATACTGGCATTCAATACGCAAAAAACATATAACTAAACAGAAATTTGCTGTTTTAATGAAATTCGCTACACTATTAATAAGTCCATGCTTTATGGTTAAGAAGGCACCTGGAAAATTAAATCCTTGAGAGCACTTGAACCGGCAAAACGCCGCTCACTGTAATTACACACGAGGAATCACAAATTGGAAAATCATCGCCGCTAATTCGGGAAAAACACTTGTGCTGAAGATGCCGCCTTCATGAAGACAGGATACCGGCCACGGCAGTCGCTCACATCGTAGCCTCTTTGGAGAATCCAAGAAAGGTCATCTTGTAAACTGGAACCACAGCACTTATCATCGGACTGCACGCATCGCAATATCGTCTTCCAAAGGGGCTGGAAACGGCACACCACAGAGCAAAAGGAACAGAAACCAGAAGGAATAAGCCAGAGCGATGTGAGATACTTATACCTGAAGTAGACATGACATCATCTCACGGCAACCAATCAGCTATCGGCACGACTCAGCTTTCCAGATGATGTAACATCAAGTTTCGTTTTTGCATCTTAATTAGGCTAGGACAGTCCGTTGTTAATACAAACAGTGGCAGTGAGAAACGAAGTAGAAGTAACTACTATATCCCTTTAAAATAAGGACTAAGCCTTATGTAAAAGTTAGAAATATTTCAAGGAGGTAAGAGGATGCAGAAAAAGGGTTACAATAGGTCATATTTTCCAACAAAATTTCTGAAATTATGGGACTGAATGTATCCAATTCCCACATCATCATGAACCGCAACTGTTAATGTTTTTATTTTATTAAAATTCATGTTATTGTTAGAAGTTCATTTCAACCCTGTATTTACAACTGGGGTTGTGTAGCAATTTTGACCACAACACCACAGTAGCTTTTTTTCAGGTACATTAGGAATTCAAATAATATTAAAACCGTTTTCACAGTATCAAAAAGAAGGGAAATGCCTCATTAAAAAATTGCCTAGGTCAGAATTGCAAAGTTACTCTCTAATTTTACTTCAGTGTAACCTTGTGATACTGCTAGATAACTTTTTGCTCTGTCTTAGCTTGAGTATTAGTATACAGGTTGGTACATTACAAGCATGAAAAAACAAAGTATTTGTTCTATGAAGTTCACAACTAAAGGCAATAGCAAACTAAGCTTTAATTGCTCTGGCCAGAAAGTACAGTAGTAGCTTGATATTAAGAACCTGGATCCTGTGATGGCATGCCTTTTCTTGTAACTATACATGAAGTTGAAAAGTAACTCAACAGCAGTACCCTGCATTTTGGCCTGAGGGTGACAAAACTCTTTCTCTAACATTCTTGCTTGTTATTTAACCCCTTGCCTGTGATGCCCGAAAATACACCAATTTTGGAATGCCCGACCTGAGTTCAGGCAAGAGAAAAGTCCGTGTTTCAGTTTCATGAAGCCCAAACTCAGTTCATTCAGTGCATAATATGTAATTCACAATTTTTCCAATAGATAACTATACTTTCCCTCGAAAAGTTCGGCAGTTTTGCGCCATTTGTTGGATTTTTGTAATTTTGCAGTTCTTCCCAAATTTTCATTCAAACCACATTATGTTCACAATGTTGGAATCAGACGATGCTGAAGAATACTTGTTAGGCTCTTTATGCTCAGATACTAGTATTTCAACTGAAGAGTATGAGTATTTTGAAAGTGACGATGAAAGCGAAACTTTCATGCTGAGCCTGGATGCTGCTATGTGTAAATAACCTTCCTCCAGCCCCTCCAAGAATCCCATTCCAACAACCACAAGTGGGTGCAACAATTGACACTTCTACTTTTACTGAGAAAAGCAATATTTTGAACTATTTTTCGATCACAATTTGATTCACACTATTACAGAAGGAACTAATAGATATGCATAACAGTGCATTGAAAGTCAACATCTGAAGCCAAAAAGGTGGGTGCCTCCAAATGACAGTGAAATGAAAATATTTCTGTTGGTTTTACAGGGTATTATTCAGAAGCCCGATGTCTCAATGTTTTGGTCAAAAAAGATGTCTTGAAACACCATTTTTTCCCAAAGTTATGTCCTACGACAGATTCAAATAAGAAAATATTTACATTTTGTGAACAGTGAAGAAGTCGACCTTGAAATACAGCAAAACTGCATAAAATTTGGCCCGTTTTTCAGTTTGTCAATGCCAAATTTTGTTCACTTTACATCCCTGATTGCCAAATTTTGTTAACTTTACATAACCGATCGTGATGTCACTGTTGATGAAAGCCTGATGCTATATAAGAGTAGATTGGGATGAATCCAATGCAAGCCTCTAAAAAGATCTTGGTTTGGCATAAAAACATTTATGCTATGTGAGAGTAAGACTGGCTGCATTTGACAGCTAATATGTACATCTCAGCATATCTGATCAAGTAGTTATGTCAGCGATGAAACTTCTGTTAGGCAAAGGATATTGTTTGGTTACAGGTAATTATTACGCTTATCCACAATTAGCTGATGAGCTTGTGAAACAATATTCTACAGGCATATACGGCAATCAGAAAGGACTTACCACTAGATTTCAAAATAAATAAATGTGACGTTCTGGCTTTCCAGCACAGGAAAGTCACAGTCTTGAAATGGCATGATAAGAAAAAAATTTACCTGCTTTCTTTGGTTCATACTGCAAAAATGATTAAGATGAAAGATTGGAAGAAGCAAAAGAAGCTGAAACCTGAAATAGTTGCTGACTGTAACAACACTATGGGAGGCATTGATAAAGTTGATCAACACCTTATAGGCTATTCCATTGTCAGAAAATGAGGAAAGAAATGCTACATAAAGATATTTTTCCATCCTTTGAATCAAGCATTTTGTAATTCCTTTATTGTTTTTCAGTCATTAGAAGGTGGAAAATGTATTATGGACTACAGAATCTCATTTGTGGAACAAATCATTGAAGATGATAAACCATACATTCAGCTGACAGGACCAGAGCATTCTAATATAAACTTGTTACAACTTGTGGGTTGACACTTTTCTGAACGCATTCCACCAAAAAGACTACTCTAACCAGAAAATGTTTTCTTTGTTGTCATAAAACTGATGAAAAGGGAAAGAAAATGCGCTCAAGTTTATTGTAAAGACTGTGATGTAGGCTTGGTGTGCAAGGCCATGTTTTCGTATATACCATACTGTAAAGGATTTGTAAAATTCAAAGGAATCTGAGGGACATAGAATTTGTGACAGTTGATATAAATAATAATATTGTTGTATTAGTTTATTATGTTTATCTTGAAAATTATGTCATTTGATTTAATTTGCTGTAATATGAGCGAAAATTACTGTAATCCAATAGCATTTCCTATATATGTGAAAATATTGAATATAGTAGTTATTTAGTTTTTTTAAGCAATCTATTTCTAACATTTTGATGATAACAAACAGAAAGAGAAGAAAAAAGTTTTTCATTTTTGGCACATTTATCTCAAATATATTCGACAGGGAAGGGGTTAAACTCGGGAAGGAAAACAGTGAACGTGCAGTAAAAATTCAACGTAAAAAGTAATGCGTTTATTCAAATAAAGCTTACAGTCGCCTCCACCAAAGAAGACCTTCTTAACTCATCACTGTATCAACTACAGTTTTCATTCTTTAAGTTTGCATTTAATTCTTAAAAAGCACTTACTTAATCTTAACTACCCTAGAGTAAGCTATTTGCCTCCATAACTTATATTAATTACTTACTTAATCCTGTAATCAGGAATCCAAACTCACCTAATCCTGTAATCAGGAATTATTTATCTAATTAACTTAATTTTAATCTCAATCCCTCAGTTATTTACTTACATCTCGGCCACATTTAACCTAATTCAACCATCTCCGCTTTAGTGCGCTTTAAACTGACTCTGCAAACTCCCCATTCAATGTTAAGATTCTTCGATTTTTCCTCCTTCTTCGGTCAATGACCTTTTCCCCCCCACCCGACCATCCCAAGGCTCCTTAGCTATATGCTTGGTTACAACTACTCTTCATCTTTCCCTGAAGACCGGTTCGTTCGAATTGCACTTCACTCCATCAACTGTTTTGTTAACTGGGCAACCATTTCTACACTGTTGTGAGCCAGGTTGCTTTCTCCTCTCTTTCTAAGTTACGTGTGCGAGTCTCAATGGGGGCCTAATCGCCTCCCTATTGTGATCGTAACAGGTACTTAACTCCTTCGTCCCACAATGAGGACTTCTTATCGAACTTCTTTCACACTGAGCCCAGCGGGTTTTCCTTTCAGTTAGCGATTGCTCTTTCTTATCCAGTTAATTTTCTATTAATGATGATGTGGAGGTAATTGCAGTTAATTGCAAAGGTACTTCTTAATCAAACGCCTTGGTCCAAAGATGAAGGTCTTGGTAGAGAATTGAAGCTTTGAATGCTCAATTGGATTGAGATCTGGGGATCTTGCATAAGTGTATGAGGAAGATCACTTAAGCAGACTCACTGTCATGTTCCTCGAATCAGTCCAGTGCAACACCAGCACTATGGCATTGCGTGTTATCTTGTTGAAAATAGCCATTGCCATTGGAGTAAAACCATCATCATAACAGAATATACTTGGTTAGCAATGATGTTTAGGTCCAGTATCTTGTTCAGATGGTCATGACCATAAATTAAAATGTTCAAAGCATGCCAGGAAACCATTTCC
This sequence comes from Stegodyphus mimosarum, assembly GCA_000611955.2. Taxonomy (NCBI): domain Eukaryota; kingdom Metazoa; phylum Arthropoda; class Arachnida; order Araneae; family Eresidae; genus Stegodyphus; species Stegodyphus mimosarum. The sequence continues at coordinate 46,835 of KK119156.1, forward strand.
CAAACTATGACTTTTCTTCAATGAGCTTGAAGGGTTGCAGCGATGCATTTAGTCTCCATGCTTTCATGCTGTTTCTGCCAAATTCTGATTTGCCTATCTGCACAGTGTAACTGAAAATATTATTTATCAGACCACATAATCCAGTGTTTGTGCTTCTGAGTAAATTTGAGATGTTTTATCTTGTTTGCTGTGGCCTTTGACTTCCATATCCTATATGATACATTGTATGGGCAACAGTGCATTCAGAGATCCTTTAGATGATCCTCACTTAAGATTCTTTAATTTCATTATGCTGTTACCATTCTGTTGCCTTTAAATACTTTTAACTACTGTTATTGAACGTTTCACAAATGCAGCAGTCACTGATACTTTCTACATCACTCTGAGCTTCTGGTCATCCGCATTCAAAGTTCGTCTAATCACATTTCCCCTCCATATGTTTACAAACAGTTCTATATTACTGTTTCTAGAACTAAGTTTTGCTTTTTTAATTTAGCATAGCCATCTGGTGGCAGCTGCTGATGCCATAGTTAATTTGCTTTAAATCTGTCAGGTGGTCATAAAGTGACCACTCAGTGTACTTGTGGTACACTGAGATATGTGGTTGTACACATATTGTGGTGATATACAGTACTAAATTTGTAGTGTATAGCTGAGGTCAAAACATGGATCTGGCAACTTACGGTACTCTGAATATTTGTTTGCTCAAATAGAAAATGGTTACTTTTTCTGTGAAGTTGGGCATATTTCCATCTGTATATGGGTCCATTCTGTGCATCAGAAATTCTTCCTTTTTAGGCCCCTTACTCATTTACTGACTCCTGATTTTCTCTAAGCTCCTTGCATTTTTTTCACCTATACAGTGTTTCTTTCCGAGGGTTGATTCGTAACCTTTCAGAGTTGTGCTGGTGCTTCAGAGTTTCCTCTAGTCTATGCCTTATTTCTTTAAATTGCTGACTATGACAACCAGGGAATGAACTCCACTTACTGCTGGTTTTCTACTTGTCTGCTCCACTTTGATTGTTCAGACTGCTTTGTCGACGTCTGTCTCCTCAGTAGTGGCGAGGCCATGATTCTAGAAGATTCCTCGTCTTTTTTGTTTGAGATGTAGTTGCTTCCTTAACTATCGCTTTTGGAGGGCTGAATTCTGCACCATTTCTTAAGCTGATGTGGATGCTTATGGTCTGTTGTTTGAAAGCTCCAATGTACAACACTTTGCAAACTGCTTTGTTGCTTAGCTGTAGTTTCTGGAAGAAATATCTTTTTCACACTATAACTTCGCTTAGGCTGACTATCAAAGTCCTATAGAAGTACTGTACTTAATCATAGAAATAGGAAGTCCGAAAGCAGGACGTCCAGTGTCTGGAAAGATCTAAAATCCAGACTACCAGCAACCCCCTTTTTTTAGTTTTTTATATGCTTTACCCTTGTGTATTTGGTATTTTTTCTGAACCCCTTGAGGACCAGACCTCTGAGAAAGAAGTTCAGTCATGGAACTGAACCTCTGAAATGGAACATTGCCACTGGCCCACGTATTTTCAGCAGTTAAGCCTAATTTGATAAAAAAATATTTATAAAATCAGCATTTTAATATAATTAGCTTTAATTTTTGAAGTTACATGTTTAATATACTAATTCCTAATATGCATTCATGTAAAGAATATCATATTAATAGAAATAAATGAAACATGCAAAATGCTAAAATTATAATTATACGCATAAAAACAAATACTATACGCATGGAAACAAAATTACAAATACGAAATTTAAAAGAACATTAAGCAATAATTATCTGTAGGTAATTAAATTCGAATTCAAAAATTCTGCTATTTGTGGAATAATTCAAATCCTGGATCAACACACAAGACAATGACTGCTTTTTTCTCCAAGCGAGTAAGTTACATCATTGCATCACAGTTGGAGAGCTGATGTCTTTCCCTTTCTGTAATAGTGCTGTAATGTTACTTTAACAAAGAAAGCCTATGTTAAGTTTTAAATGTAAAAAAAAAAATTGGTTTGAGTTTTTCCATCACGAAAGTTCGGCGACCTGCTGTAGTCGGCTACATGTGTTTTCCCACTTTCTTCTAACAAAAAGAAAAGTAAATAACAAATGAAAATGTTGAGCTCAGAACAGAAACTGATTATAGATACATGAAAGTCAAAAGCCATGTGACTTAATCGATGTGAAAACCGTTCCCATTTAGCGTCATCTACTGGCATTTAAAAATTTAAATAAATCGTTCTTTTTTCAAATTATGCATACGCGATGCTCGGGCTGAAGAGATTGATTGGAACTCTTTGCATAGAAGTGATGCTGGGTGGTAAGAGTGGAATCATTGTGTCGTGCCTATGGGACATTGGTCATGAATGGGTTGATAAAATGTGAAAAGTCCAGATTCTTCATTGCACTAAATAAAGTACCTCCATATTGATGAAATAGTCATATATTACCATAAGTCTGTATGATCAGTAGTTTGGTTCTGTAGCCAACTTTTTGCTTGGTATATATCTTAATCAGTGCTTGGTATATATCTTATAGCATAAGTAGTTTCATTGTGATGGTAATACCCTAGTCATCAGTCAACTAATAGACGGCCAAAGCTGTAGTGTGGTTAAAATTCAGAAAATATCACTATTGATAGTATAAAAAGTGACTGAGAAGTTGGTGAGAATGAAAAAAATTCGATTGACAATTTAGTGGGAATTCTTAACATGGCAGCTACAGGATTTGAACAACGAAACTGTGAAACTGAACAAGAAATTATGTCTATCTCTAGAAGTAAAGAGAAGCATTAGTACAAAAAAGGTGAAGCAACCTAGACAATTCGCTTTTAAATAAATATTTAATAAAGCAAACAAATAAATATCGAGCTTTTTTATAAATTCTGATTCCTTTAATGCCATAAATGCTTCATTATTTTATAAATTGATATAATATAAACCAATAATATTTTCATATTTTAAATTTTGTAATTTCTACATTTCGTCTTTCTAAATTTGAACTGATGTTCTAATATGTGGAAAAATCCCAAATCTGGAATTGCTGAAGTTCCAACAAATCCAGATTTTGAACTTTGTATTTCATATGACCTCTCTTAACAGAGATATGTTTGTTTATGGAATTACTGTATTTGGTCAATATCTGTAGTAAGTTCCACATCATCTCTTGCTTTCAGGTGACCCAGATGATGTTCTTAATTACATATAGAACCTCAAACCTGGGACACAGCTTTCCAATTTCTGTGATGCTAAGATTAACAAATGTTTAATTTCCAAAACTTTAACTCCTCCTAGAAATTTTTTTTGTTATGAGGATTAGCCACAATTGTGATCATTGATGTATTTCTTCTGTGTGTATCAGAGGAAATTCAGGTCTCCTTGAGAAAGCTTTCTTTTGTATACAGATGTTTTTAAGGTGGTGATAGAGTAACTAAAATTGCAACCAAAGGTAAATTTTTTGTGGGCTGTTACAAGAACCTCTGACAGATTAAATTTGAGATCTTCAAAGATGTGGCTGAGACACAATACCAAATTATTTTTAAATGTTTGTTCACTTTGAAATAGAATGTTCAACATTATGGATTCAAGTTTTAGGTTAATGCATAGCTTAATTATGTGCAGAGTTATGTAAAATAAGGATTTGTAGCTGACCGAGTTACTTTAAGAAAAGTATATGTCGATAAACCTTGTAAACATGCATTGCAATACCATATCTGCAGTGCTTCTAGGTATTCAAAATGTTTATTTTTAAAAAGTATTTCTTTTTGTCATAGGTCTTAACTGGTCACACTGGTTCAGTTCTTTGCCTTCAGTATGATGAGAGGGTTATTATAAGTGGATCAAGTGATTCAACTGTTAGGTAGATATTTTATTTTATACTCTTATGATGCAGCATTTAGAATATTTCTGAAATACTAGATATATTTTAGAAAATTGTGTCATAAGGTCTATCTGTACATGTTAAATTTTTTTCATAGGGTATGGGATGTGACTGCTGGACAAATTTTGAACACATTGATTCATCATTGTGAAGCTGTACTCCACCTCAGGTTCAATAATGGTTTAATGGTTACTTGTTCTAAGGTATGTACTTTGGTGAAATTATTTAAAAGCATTTTTTATAGCTCTTGCCTTTGCCAAGCTTTTATTAGTGTGTTGTTAATTATAGCAAAAATACAAAATTTTGAAGCTTGTGTAGCAATTTTAAGAACAACTCAACGCTCGCAAATTTGAAAGAGTTGGAATTATTGAATCTAGCACAACGGAGCTAGCATTAAGAAATTTGACTCCCAGTAAATGGACCCACAATCGAGTCCCACTCGTACAATGCAGCACTTCTCACTGGTGATAATAGATGGCGACACGAGCAAGCAACTACTGAAGCTTCACCGAACCACGTGATGACTACATTTGGTTATGCCAGTGTTAAGCTTTGAATTGGATTACTCAGTTAAGCAAAATGGATACGAAGGTTATGATGAATTAATAAAGTGACAAAATGTTGGGAGTAGAAATGTGGCAAATTATAATAAAGTACTGAATCTGTTACACAGTGTATTTAATCTTTAACACTTTACTCTCATTATCTTTGCGCAGTTCATAACCACTCGCAGCCATGAATTTTCTCCAAACTCTTAGCACACACTCATGCAGAATAAAAAAAATCCAAGAGCTCAAGATGCATGCGCAGGCACAAATATTGAGGTGTGTGCACAGATGGAACATACCACCTGCCTTGACATGATGTAATCATTCAAAATGAATGAAAAATTTTACACAGTGTCACAGTATAAAATAAAGGTAAATTGTAAACATCAATATGATAACATCAACAACTGTAATAAGGGAACACCATAATTAATTACAAACATACTTTTTTTTTTGTTTTAATTTGGCATGGGTAAGACACGAACTTTTTTAATGAATGTCTTGAAGATATTGCTTTTTGTTTTCACTGAAACTACTGTCACCTTATTCTCTTTACCTAGAAATATCTCTGTAATTATGCCAAGAGGCCTGTTACATATGGAAACATCAGTCTTTAAAATTACCATGGTTATAGTTTTTATATTTTTTCTTATTCTTTTTCTTCCTTGCATTTCACTCAAATAGTTATTCCTACTTTACATCCATGCTGTTTGCACAATTTTAGTCAATTTTTGACAGCTCTTTAATCTTATCATTAGCGTTTAAAATGTTAGGTTCTGCAACATCAGTGATAAGTCTGCCTGTGAGGAAATAGCCTGATATTAAGATGTCAAAGTCCTCTGGTTCATATGATAAAGGATGCGAGGACCGAGAATTCAAGAACCCCTCAATTTGAGCAATTACTGTAAGGTATTCCTTATAGGTTAGTTTCAAATTACCTACGATGCATTTCAAATGAAATTTAATAGACTTGAGACATGCCTCCCAAAGACCTTCATGATTGGGAGCTCTTGGGGGGGATGGAAGACCAATTAATACTGGCACTCGATAAATAACTTCCTTAATTTGTCATCTGGTTTGCTGGTTAGTCTCTTCAATTTATTTAATTCTGCATTAGTGCCAACAAAATTGGTTGCGTTATCTGAAAATATGTGTGCACACTT
>KK119156.1:52514-188839 GCA_000611955.2 Stegodyphus mimosarum
GAAAGGTAAGACTAGAAGGGTCTGTTACCAACTTGAGATAGCAAGCCTTGGTAACAAAACAAACGCATAATCTTTGTTAAGACGACCCGCTCTCTGATGTTGGTACTTTATAAAATAGGGTCCAAAAAAAATCAACTCTGACACAGTTGAACGGAAAATTCGGGCTGACTCTTTCGGGAGGGAGATGAGCCATAAGTTGTTGAGGGGGCACTGGTTTTACTTTGGAATATACGACACACTCATGTATTATTTTTCTTCAAATGTTGCACCCATTTAAGGGCCCTTATCTAACAAGAGAGAGTAAGCCTTGAGGGCTAATATGTATGTCTTTCTTATAGAGCATCACAATAATAAATTTAGTCAATTTATGATGTGTTGGTAGGATTATTGCAAAAGTACTATCAAAATTCAGTTCACAGTTAGCTAATCTGCCTGTAATATGTAAAATCCCATACTGGTCTAAAAATGGAAAAACACTCCTTGCTCTACTATCTGAAGGTACCTTACCATCTTTTTGAAGGCATGAGATTTCTTTTTTAAACTCATTGTTTTGAATCATCTTTAGAAGTTAAGCTAATTTTAGTTCCAAGCTTTACAGAGGGCCAGAAACTTTGTCCTTCCCTTTGCAGTTGTTAACAAATCTAAAAATAAAACTTAATGAATATATATGCCTGTATGTATGATAAGCATGACTTTAACTATACATAAATTATATGTATAAGCTATTTTTGAAACCCAAATGTATATTTTCATGTATTAATATGATTATGTTCAATATTAAATTATGTAATGCATATATTTTTGTTTCTTTTGCATCAGTTGAAAGCTTATTACATTTGAAAGGAAAACTTCATGCCTGTCAGAAACAGGGATTTTTTTTTTATTTGTAGAACGAGATTCAGTATGAAACTTAACAATTTCTTAAGTAATCAGAAATGATATGGATACATTAAGGGCAGGAAAATGTGCATTGGGAAGATCTTTGAAAATTTGTGCTACATTATTATAGTAGGGATATGGTTACTATATATAGTTAATTACTGTCATACTTTATAGTTGTTTTTTGGTTTAAAATGTACCCTGTATTTTTTAATGTAAAAAGAATTTTCTGTATATATTGTATATGTGTACTGTATAAGTTTTTTTTTATGTATTGTGCAGATTTCATTACGTATATGCCTTAATAAATTTTATTACTTACTGTATGTGCAGGTTGCGTTATATATATTGTAATTTTATTCTTGAGTAAAACTAGAGCTAATTTTAACCGACTTCCTTTTCATATTACAAAAATCAAGTTTGAAATTTCTCCCCCCCCCAAGAAAAGAAAAGCAAAAACAAAATATTTTGTTTATTTAAATAAAAGAAAGTATACGTTTATGTAAAGATCTTAGTATTTGATGTATTTTCTAATATTTTGTTTTATAGGATAGATCTATAGCTGTTTGGGACATGATTTCAGCTTCAGAAATAAATTTACGTCGGGTACTAGTTGGACACCGTGCAGCAGTTAATGTTGTGGACTTTGATGAAAAATACATTGTATCGGCCTCTGGTGATAGAACAATCAAAGTGTGGAATACATCGTCGTGTGAATTTGTTCGAACTTTAAATGGTCATAAACGTGGTATAGCATGTTTGCAGTACAGAGATCGACTTGTTGTCAGTGGCAGTTCAGATAATACTATCAGGTGAATTAGCCTTTTAATTTTTTTCATGAATTTCTTCAAGCTGTTTGAACGTTTCCATGTACAGATAAGTATAATTCAAGTCAATACTGCAATTAAATTTTCTGTTATGAAATTAATAAGTACAAAATCTGGAATCAACACAACTTCAGTGATTTTAGATTTTGAAAATTTCTGAATGTTTAATTATCAGTTTAAAATCTAGATAACTTTAAAAGCCATGAAATTTGAGTGTATGAAATATTAGCTTATAAAATAATGAAACTTGTATGACCTTAAGAAAATTAAAAAAAAAAAACTCAATATTTATTTATTTTATGAAACATTTCTTTCTGTGTAATTTGTTTCAGCATTTTACTTTTTCTGCTAGTACTTCCCTTTTAGTTTTATAAACAGACATAATTTCTTGTTCTTGTTACAAATTTGTATTCTTCAAGTCTTGTAATTGCCATGTGGACAATCCCCACCTAACCAGCAGTCAGTATCTTATTCTCAACAACCTCTTTGTCATTTTCTTCACTATTGGTAGTGGTATTTTCTGGATATAAAACTCCATTGCAGATTTCATTGTCTGTTAGATGGTTGATGATTGGGTCATTGTTGTCACAATGGAAAACTTCTGTTTTAGCATTGTCACTTATAATTACTTTGTCACATTTCTTCACAAATTCCATTAATTGTAAAATTTTGTTTTTTTGCTTGTGATATATGAAAACCTTCGAATACATGTCTATCATCATCATCACTGTGAAATATGATAGTTGGCTATAGTTATGTTAAGCATTTTATAAATATTTTTTTTCTTAAATTCTTGAATGGATTTAATGTTATTCAGAAAATGTAGTAAGCTCTTAAAAAGGCTACTTTATATCTGAATATCAGCATGGACAGTACTCAAATATCTGTTATCTGTATGCTGAATGCATATTTGGAGGGAAAAATACGATTGAGATATTATCTTTTACTAAAACTTTTAAGTGAAGTATGAGCTGTGCAGTTGTCTAATTGGGACAGTTTTTTTCCATCATGCGGTAAGCCAAACATTTTCAAATTTTGCCAAGCATTGGATGTGGAATTGGTTTCTAAACCAATCATTTATTAGAGTTTGTGTCATGCATGCCCTTTTGTTTGAATAATAGATAATGAGGAAAATATTTACTCCTTTAAATTCTTCTGCAAATTGTTCAGTTGCTTCAGTATTGTCTAGCTTTTTGCCTAAAATTTTTAATTGCCTAATACCATGGTGATTTTTAAATTTAATCCACGACTTTTTGTATATTGCACTCTGTTCTTTTCATCATGAAATATTTTGGCTTGAGCCATTAGTGTTCAACCAGAGAATGACATGACCTCCCTGTGATGCTGTATCACCCATACATTCATCACTTTGTCATAATCGTCATTTTTAGTATATGAATTGAATTTTCTGTTTTTATTGCTAGTGTGGTGTCAGAATCCACAAAAAATTTAAAAAGTCCCTTTGTCTTTTTCTTTCTTTCTTCTTTTTTTTTTTTTTAATGTTGTGTACTTTAGACTTTCCAGTGCAATATTCTTTGCATCATTTTGAGATGGATGTGCCTTTATCCACTTTTTGTATCAATTGTGTTTTTGCTTACTTGACATCAAAACATGCTTTACTTTGTAAATCCTGCTGCTCCTGAATAAGGAACTCTTTTTCAACATTATTGAAAATTCCGACTTTAATTTTGATCAGATAGCTGTATTATTAATAAGCTGGATCAAATTAGAAAGATGGGGGAAATGAATTTTATGTGTTAATTGAATTGTACGTTCCTTGAAATCTTTCTTCTTTTTCTGCTGCTATGGCAATAAAAGAAAACTGATATGAACAGTACCCTACTCCAAACAAATACATCTTAAGGATTCACTTATTTGAGTCAGATACACGAATGCTTGCCCACAGCCGTTCGAAGGCCACAAGTATTTTGTGGCCAATATTAATATGTTAGTCTGCTGACATATAATCCGCATAAACACTTGAGATTCACACATTTTTTTTTTCAAATGTAAACAGTGAAATTTGTGGTCAGTAAGATCCTGAAACTGCAAAATTTTGAGTTCAAAATGTCTGTTTCTGAGTGCTCCTGAATAAATAACTTAATGTAGCCACTGTTTTTTTTTATTTTTTTTAAGTTAAGTATGGTGGTGAATTTTCTGGCTTCAGGAGTGAAAGAAGGCTGAAGCTAATTAATGTCTTTTCACTGCAAAAGGATTAATGAAACGTGGACAAGCGTTTCAAGGTGACATTGTGGGTTATGTGAAATACCCCTATGAAATGACTGTTAATGAAACAATTGACAGTATCTTAAATCCAGTGAAGGAATGGTGACGATCTAGAAAGCATTAAAAAGATACCATTTTGATGAAAATTTAAGAGAAAAATATTTGAAATTTTTAGAACAAGGATTCTCAGCAGGGTCAGAATTAAACTTCCGGTGGTTCTATTGATTACAAAAAAATTACCTGTAAAATTAAAAGTACCTTATTGATATGTAGCTGTATTACATAGTAAGGAAAAAATCATAAAAAGTAAATATTTTAAAAATATATATACATTTTTTATGCAATAAGTGCAATTGTTTTAAAGCTGTGCATCGAAGTAGTAAATACTACTAAAGCTAAAACTTTGAATGGTTGTCTTTTTTGCACAACTTGTTTGAGCACAGTGATGAAAATTACAACAATTTGCTTTTTCACGTGGAGGTACACTGGCTGTCCAAGGGTAACAGTTAAAGTATTTCATAGACACTTTTAACACTGCGATAGAAATTTGCCTTGAAGTTAACAGCCCTATGATGATGATGATGCAATAAAATTTTAAAAATATGTATTCTGCTTTGTTGATAATTAGTTAATTGATAAAACACAGAACAAACTGCAAAGAAGAAACATAAGTCTCACTGAAAATAGAATGGATTCAATTTTTGATTGAATTGTTTATATAAACACGGAATTGAAAAGAGTTTTGCTGCTTTAACAATGCGACTCTCTGCTATTGAAAAGGACTGTATTTCTTCAGAAGATATGTATTGTTACACAGGCCAGTTATTCAGAGGTCTATAGCAAGTAAAGTATTGGATGAAACATGACCAAATTTGATGGGCATAGGTAATGGACCATGGGATTTCTATTTCTTAAAAAAAAAATGTAACAAAAGTCACCAGGGAAAATGTTGGCACTGTAAAAGTGTATTAGTGTGAATAATGAGTGATTAAATGCCAAACAGCGTAGCACACATCAGTTTTATTAACAGCAAATGATTGTTACTTACAATTGAGGTTCAATATAACCACCATTATGATCCAAGAACTGCATATGTTGCACCAGATTTTCCATGGAAGCTCTTGATGTATCGGAATGAATTTGTCTCATCTGCAATGTTATTCGATCTTTCAAAGTTGCGATATTGGGGACATATCCTAGGTTAATTATATTTCACAAGTTTGTTATGCTCATCAGTTCTTATTGCAACTTCTTTAACCACAGAAATTCACAAAGGCAGCATTGGCATTCTCGTTCCGCTGATAATACAGTTGACTTATGAAGCACGGTTCCATAAGGTAAGAGCCATAGAAAGGCAATTAGCCTCAGAATGATAAGAATTCTTCCAGCCATTCCTTTTATACTCATGGTCACAACATGGAATGGGATTATGCAAATTAATGCATTTTATTCAGTAATATCTTTTTTAAAAAATTGAAATCCCATTATCTGCTATGTACACCCATCAATTTTGGTTATGTTTCGTCCAATACTTTACTAGTTAGAGGGCTCTGAATACCTTACGTCATTTTGTAACCCCTCTCTGTATAAGCCATTTATAAAATTTTAAAAAAGATTGTAGTGTTTGCTTCCAAGACATTGGAAATTTTGATGTGCTTGCATGGATTATAGAACTGTTGAACTGCGACATATCCGATCTTGATATTATGATGCAAGAAGGGTTGATTGCATCTAAGGAGGATGTTAAAGAAAAGTGTTATTAAAAACACAATTCATCCTAGAAAAATATCTCAAAATAAAAGTTCTTACTAAGCCAACATTATTGATTTTTCCTTCTTCTTTCGTAGTAGAAGTCAATAATTTACTATGCAAAACAAGAAATAAGTTGAATATTTTTTAAGGAAGTGACTTAAGAATTAAGCAATTTTATGCCAAATTTTTTTTTTTAAATGCATGAATAAATTAAGCAGAGCCATCACAATTAAAATTAAACCAAATTTTGTCCAATTAGAATAAAAGTTTTTGTTTTTCAGAACTCTTAATATATTTAAAATTAAAAAATAATAATACAAAAAATATTTATATTACTTATCCACAGTCATTTATATTATGATTATGTTGTATGTTATGAAGAAAAATTTAAGAGGATCGATAAAAAACCCATATTTTTCTAAAAGAGTCTATGCATTCAGTGTTGTTCTAAACCTAGCTGTGTAACTGATCAGTGAATAATGACAGTACATAATTTTAAAAAAGAAAAATACTCAAATTAAAACATTTTTAAATTCAGGGCCTTGCTAGGTATTTTTGTACTTGAGGCAAAGAGGTACATGCACACCCCTATATGCAATCAAATTAAGTATATCTGTAGATATGATTTCAGGAAAGGTTATTATATAAAAACGTACCAGAAGGCATACAGTATGTTTAATCATAACTTAATGTATTCAGAAAGCATATAATTTATAGTTTTTAAAAGAAAATGCTCAAAAACACATTTCTGATAAACAGCAATACTGAAATAAATAGTGGAGCAGTTAACATATCACATTTAAATTATTATGTTAATATGCAAGTTTTTTTAATGTAATTTCTCTTGAATTTGATCAGATATAATTGACAATAATTTTTATCAAAATCTACATGATTTGAGGTATATATTTTACAATTTGAGTTTTAACTTTTTAGAAGCTTCTTTAAATCTAACATTTATAATTGGAAACATAAAAGTATTCTTAATGCAGTTGTCGTGTTCAGATGATCAGACTAACTGTATTCCACAATTCTGTTTAGATCTTACTTTACTATGTTGATAAAGCATGGTTTTCAAAACTGAAATTTCTGAAGCGTTTACATCATTTAGATATTTAAGTGCTAAGTAAAAGTTGCTCTTTTTATAAGTATTTATTCCAATAGCATTAATTTTTCACCAGCTAAAAATGAAAATCAAAAACCATCTTGTGTAATTTTTTATATCTCCTATTTAGTTATGAGATTAAAATATCTTTCATTTCCACTGTGAAAAAATATTTTACTGTCATATTTAGTTCTTTCGTCAATTGGTTCTTCACAGTCTGATATATTAAACTTTTATTTGTTACTTTTGTTTGTATTCTGTTGATATAGTCATTTTTAGAGCTAAGTTTTGGCATTTATCGAGATTACTTTCGCTCATTTTCCTTAAAGAAAATTATCTTCCTTTTATTATGTTTGACTGTTTAATTCAGTGTGCAAAGTACACAAGGACTATTTGTGTAAGGAAAGGGATACTTTCATCAGGAGCATTTTAGGGGAAACTACCTCAGTTTACGTTAACACACGAAGAAAAACCACTCATGCAGCCAACCCATTCACCAGAATTAGGTATTAAATTATCTGCTTTGTGCAATTTTTGCATCTGTAGAATTTTTCATTACAAGGCTTTATTCAGCTTTTCTTTTACTTGGAATATCAAGTTCTAAGAAGACGAGAAATTTTAAAATGAGTTGCTTGAAGAGGTTATTAGTTTCAATTCGTTAATGAGCTTAAAATCATATAAAATACAGGATAGTGATTTTTCTATTTCACTTTAAGTATTTAATCCTTAACAGGTAATCAAGTTAATGATTTAATTTGGTTAGAATTAAGAAAAAATGCACAAGTGCTCAAGAATACAGCACCATTTTTATTTCATTAAATGTGCTATTTCAGGATGTTGTTTCTTGATACATTTCAAAATTGTAAGTTAACGGTCAAAATTTACCTTTTAGACGTATTTCTAAAAGTTCACAGCTAATTTGGCACCACTCTTAGCCACTCACCTGAGACAAGTGCCTCACTTGTCCTATCCTTGTCCCAGGTCTGCTAAAATTTTAAACAAACTACTGCAAAACGGATGTTTGAGTAGTGTAAAAAATTCATTACTTTTATGTACTTCCTTTAATTATTTATTTTTTCTGCCTTTTCTAGTTTAAATGTGATGATTTTTCTTTTATGACTTAAAATTAGCAGAATCTTTGGTGCCAAGCTCTGCAGCTGGCACTCTATTAGCACATGAAAAACAGCTTATTTTTTGACATACTTAATATTGTATAAAGTGTGATACCCTTATCCCATTCACAATGGGCACCTCACTCATGAAACCGCTCTCGTGGGACAGTGCTATCTTGTTGGGATCGGCAGTTATCACAGCTAAGCCTAACTTTGGGAGGGGAATTGCATAAATTTCTAGTCTGGTTGTTCCAATTTTTGGAATTATGAGAGGAACATGCAGGTAGTTGTCAGAATTAAAAACTTTATGATTATATTTTTCTTGCCATTTGAAGTATAAAAAATGTTTCACCAAGCCATATGCAAAATGTTTGCTTCAACGCTAGCCAAATTCTAAGAAAAATGAATAAAACTTTTAAAACAACAGGCCATATGTTCCTCTATAAAAGAGAATATTCAGAAGCACCAATATCATCCCTATGTATTTATATCAGCTGACGCAATTAATAGCCAACTCTGTGTATTTACATTACTCAACCCACGTTTTCCGTTTTGATTGCGAAATGTAGTACCAAAAACGAAAGATACTGCTATGGCACAAAGGTTAGCACCTCCTCTCGATAAAGCATATAACATATAAATTATTACACAACATAACAGACATAAGGCTACATGTAGTGGCGAAAGAAGATACTAATTAAATGCTCAGTGTAAAAATTGATGTGTGGTACACTCGTCCTTACGAGACAGTTTAAATTGCAATTCATATGTGATATACCCAGCTGGGATATACATTTGGTCTCAGCTGCATATGTGACAGCCTGTCCTGAAAGTGTTAACAGGTGCTTTTATTATACCCGGCCATAAATGCAAGCCTGATAGTTTTAATTAGTCTTTTTTAATATATAATGGATAGTGTTCTTTTTGGTTTTGTGGTATAACAAAGTGTTAATTTTTGTGAAAAATATTGAAATTTTATTTGTACGTTAAATCATCAACATTTATAATATTCAAATCCACTTCAATATAAATAACCCTTCAAAAAAAAGTATTTCATTTGTTGTGAAGAATTTTAATCATAAAAATCTGAGAAAAGCATAAAAGAGCTTTTTGAATTTCCAAGCATTCTTTTGTTTGTATAGATGGGTTTCTACAAACTGATAATGCAAATGATAAGAAAAAACAAAGCTGAAGTCTTCTTTTATGATGCATCTTAGAATGTGCATGAACCTAATTAAACATAATCTGAATATGTGAAAATAACAGACAGAATCATTCTGGACAAATTCATTCACTATCAGAACTGCTAAATGCAAAACATGGACCAAAGTCTGACTCTCAGTGTATAAATTATTTTCAGTATTTATTAATATTTTATACAATTTCTGTCTAAGTGATGTTTTAATTCATAAATTACTGATTTTCCAGGTAAATTTGTTTCTTTTATTTAAAAATGCAGTTTTAAAGCAAAAAATAAATTATAAGTTTGTTTAAGGATAATTTCTCTTTCTTCCTCTTCTGAAGTTGTAGCTCTTTCTTATTGAGCTCATTTTTATGGTCTAGTAACTACTTCGTGTCTTTACTGTTAACGTCTTAAGCCCATGGTTTTCCCTGGAAACACAATATCATGGATAACAGAACAAACCCTAAGTATCAAAGCACTCAAAGCTCTGCATGCAACCCAATGTAGCCATAATTTCGTCCAAGCCAAATTCATGGCCCTATAAGTCACTTGATGACAGGCCTTTGTTAATAAGAGGTAGATAATGAAAAATATTAAATTGTTGTTTTTTAGAAGACCTTGAGTATTAGTTATGTGGCATAGGTTCCTTAAAATGTTTTTGAAAATCACACGTTGCCTCTTGAGTGTTTGTAATTCGAGTCACTGTTCATCATCCGAGGCTTATTTTACTCAGATATCTGTGCCAGATTATTTGTAAAGTAAGGCATTCATAATCTGAGGTTGCATTGTAATCATATTAACCATTTAAAAATACAATGAATTTGTATAGATAATTCATTTCTGTAGCTGTGGTCTGATCTCAATTTTGGTTTCTCTTCTCTCCTAGTCCCCTCCCAAATAATCATGCACAATTTATTTTATTTAACTTACTATCAGCTGGTGCTGAAAAATGTTTAAAAATGTAACAGTACTAGAATCTTCTTTTATCTTTCCAAACTTTAAAAAATGTTTTAAACAAAATTCCTTCCTTCCATTATAAAGATCAGGAAATTTGACATGAAAATGAGATATGGATATGTGTGGTTGTTGTGTTTGTGAAATGGTGGCTTTTAAAATATGGTGATAGGAAATTAAGTCTTAAGATTATTGGATTCCAACTCTGGGGTGTTTCCATAAGAAAATCTGGTATGGACATGGACAAAATCAGTTGGCTGCTACTGGTGTTCGAGGTGTATGGCTAGGGTAGTAATTTTATCATGATACAGATTTTCATATTTACTTTTTGCATCTTTTAAAAGACTTTTAGAGATTTTGTGAATATTCAAATGAATCAGTGAATTTCATATTCATTCATTTCTCTTTATTAAATTATTTTCATATTTATTGAAGTGCCTTTTTTAAATTGTTTTCATATTTTTAAATTTAAAAGAATGTTACTGGGCAATAAGCATTGCATAAAAAAAGAAAATGTAAGCACATGGAATACAGTACTTTTCATAATCTGCTTAATAAAAATCTTGATTTCATGCAGTGGTGTGATAACATTACCAGAATTTCACTGATTACAAGTATATAAAAGTATAATATAAGTAAGTATGCTATTTGTTAATGTTTCTTTTTCATGTGTAGTACACCTTTGGAGGAACATCGTTACTGTAAATTCTTAGATGTGAAATGATTACTGTTATTATAGGTCCTCTCTGCCACATGAAGTTTCCCTTTCCTGAAATAAAATTACTTACCTGTGGCTAACAGCAGCTTATCCCTTGGCCCACCATGACTATTATTCATGATTAATTACCATACTGTCTACAGCATGGACACAGCTGTAGAAAGTATTTAAAATTTAATTTATTAACATAACTGCAATTAAAATCTAAATAAATCATAAAATAAGTTCTAAATTTTTGTAAAGTAGGATTAGTTTGCATCATATGAAATCTGTATGCATTAGTAATTTTGTCCTATAAAACTTAAGCTTACAAAAAAAAAAATAACAGTACTCCTTTTCATCTTAAATTTGTACATTTTTGATGTGTACTTACATATTTATTTTAAACTCCTTTAATGTTGTGTGTATCTTATATACAATGGTCAGGAAAATTAAAGGATAATGACCGAAATCAAACGTAACTGATACTTCATGAAAAATTATTAATAGAAATTTGTACAAAAACATTAGTTAACATAAATTATGTTTGGTAGTTGATTATTCATAAAATATTGAAATTAAAACCAAATTTATGGAAATTGGAAAATGATGGATAAATTAAGTCACCTCTTGTGGAAAAATTTTTTTTCTTTAATATGGTGTATGGTCACCTGGGACAGATATGCATACCTCACATCTGGATTTCATAGACGTTTCATGTCTATGAAATCCAGTTGTATGAAATCCAGTCCCAAAATGTTGATCAAGATTTGTAGAACTGCATGCCATTCACCTAAATGTGCACCTTTCAGCTTCTTGGAGGGTCAGGGAAGGAATTTAGTGTGCTGAAAGTCAGTGCCATAAGGCATCCCACACATGTTTAAATCGGGTGAGTAAGGTGGCCAATCTATTCGAGTGATATCTTCTGTTTACAATTATTCTGACACCACATATGTTCAATGAGGCCGATTCTTGTCAGTATCTCTAAACAGTGAAACTTGGGCTTCCAATACCTTACCTACATTATCTCTGAGCAGTTACAGTACCTCCTTGAGTGATATACAGCATAGTGTGGCCATCTGTCATTCCTCCCCAAACCAGTAAACCACAGTCGTGGAAACGGGATGTTTCAAGGACAAGGGAAGGCAAGATGCATGTTCTTTCTAGATTAAAACACGTCTAGAATCACTGTTCAGACTATATCTGGACTCGTCAGTAAACAAATGTTACTGTGTTCAACATTATGATAGCACCAGTTTAATGGACCACTCTGGAAGCTACAGTGAGTGGGGCACAAACCATTGGCTCTCTTGAATACAGTCCAACCTCATTAAGCCTTCGTACAGCAGTAGAATGGCTAATTCGAGTTCCTGTCACAACCTGAAGGTCTAAAACCAGGTCTCTTGTAGTCACTTCAGTTTCTTCAAGCTGACAGTGACAGAAAATGGTCTTCTGATGCAGTTGTTGTTTTTGATACCCTTGACCAGGCTGTCTGTCAGCGGATGCAGTGCTTAAAAAGTAGGTTCAAACTCTTGATATGACACTCTGATGGATATTCAAATCTTGGGCGACTTCTATTTGTGTTTGACCTTCCTTGATTTTACCAATCATTTGGTAATTTGACTTTCACATAAATGATGCCTTTGAGCCATAACTACTGAATACTGATCACTTTCAGAAACTGCATTCACTTTAAACAACACTACAGATCGAAATTTCAACATGCATCCATTGCGCACCACATTGCCAATCACTGAGTTTGCATATTTCCGGCGCTAACATATGTGTGGAAGTGCAATTTTGTATTCAGTTGTAATTTATTAGCATAAATAATTGCAGCATTGCGTATTGGCTACAACATTGGCTTAGTGAGTATATTTTTTCTTATTATCCTTTAATTTTTATGATCAGTCTATATTCAGTAATAGCATCAGCATATTCTTAATGGCTTTAGTATTAATTTTTGTATTCATTTGGGAAGGTTTTAGAATGCAGTTTCACATTTAACTGAAGTCATTCTCTAGTATAATTCTCCTGTTCTTTAGGTTATGGGATATAGAATGTGGTGCATGCCTTCGAACACTTGAAGGACATGAAGAATTAGTCAGATGTATAAGATTTGACAACAAACGTATTGTTAGTGGTGCATATGATGGGTAAGGTATTTAGTATCTATAATGCCACTTTTATGATATAGTAAATAATCCATAAATATGTTCAGGCTCTCTTATGATAAGGTTACAATGCATCAGGCTTTGAGATGCATAACTTAACTGTAAGAAATATTTATCTTGAAATTTTACAGAAAAATCAAAGTGTGGGATCTGGCTGCTGCATTAGATCCTAGAGCTCCTGCTGGAACTTTATGTCTGCGTACTTTGGTGGTAAGCATTAATATTTTCCTTGCGCTTTTGTATATATTGAGTGTGTGTGTTCCTGCACACATGCAAAATAATTGGCATTTTTTTTTAATCTGTGCAATGCATGTTTTTACGTAGAAAAGTCAACTTAGCATCAAAGTCCAAGAATCAGTTGTTAAAACATGACTCACTATTAGAGTAACAGAGAACAAAATAATGGATGATTTACAAAGTGATTGGGCAAACGATTCTAAGGAATTGTTTATTGAATTAACTTAAGAATTCTTAAGTTGTAAAAGCAGACATAAATTTAAAGAAAAGACTGCTCAATAATTTTGACTGTTGTACTGTAGACAATGATGCAGACACCAATGACAGTGAACTGAATAAGTGCTTAATGAATTTTTTCATTCTCTCATAAATTTAGGATGTCTTATAATTGAAAAACGTAACTTGTGTTTTATTTTTTGAGTCAAAAGTCTGCCTAAACTTTAGTTTGCCATTAATTTTATAGAAAAAGTATATACATTTGAGAATTTGTCTGATGCAGTTTCATTTATAGGAACAAAAGTATTGTGCATCATTTGGTAAGAGATAATTGTTTAATAGAAGAAATTTTAAAAAAATAAAAAAAATTAAGAAACAACTAATCATTATTACTTTCTGCTAAATAAAAAAGAAAGGTATAGAGCAAAATCTTATGCGAAGAAGCTTTGAAAAACTTCAAGGAATGTTAGGAAAATACAAAGGAAACAATTCAACAGTTAGAAAATGTGGAAAAAAATCAGAATTAAAAACATTAGATAGGTTGTACTTAATATGGAAATCATCAAAGAAATCTGATTGACATATTAAAATTTGTTCTATATAATTTTAGTAGCAATGAATTTAAAAGAAGAGAGACCATGAATAGGTAAGATGGCTGATATTAATTTGTCTTTTTCTAACAAGTTTATGAATTTTAGAGTACTAATTGCAACTTAAGATCAGTTTTCATTAATGCAAAACTTTAAAGCTTTAGTTTTGCCATTGCTAAACCATACTGACTAGGAATATTGTAAAACTCCTGAAGAATTCAAATTTATTTTGGGCCTCCGAAAAACCAAATAACTAATTTTATATGTATAGAAAGAAATAATTTGGGAATTCAGATATGTATGCAGTTTTGTAAATAACAAAAAGAACTGGATAAAAAGAGTATAGTAATTGGAATGTTTATTTAGAATTGTAAGACTGAATACTTTCTGATTATCTGCCTTCTTGGTTAACACATTCAATACAAATGCTGTTATTTCACCATATTTTAAATAAAGTGATAAAAATCAATTCATATATGCACATATTTCACACGTTTGATTACAGCTTTAACACAAAATATTTTAACATGAAGTTTGAAACGAGATGTTTCAAGTACTTTTTTACAAAACATTTGTGAAGGTTAAGTTGTGCCTGGTGTCAAAATTTAAATTGTAGATTTCTCATCCATAATTTCAGATACTTTTAAAATAGCAAAGTGGAAACTTTATATATTTATAAACAGTTATATTTAACACAAAGTATTTTAATGTGAAATTAGGAGTGATGTGTTACTAGCACTTCAGCAGCCATTTAAAATCTAAAAATTTCTGCACTTATGTTACAGTTTATTAAAAGAAGGAGCTTTGACTAATGTAATAAATAAAACTAGAGCAAAGAGAAACAGTTTAAGAAACAAAACAGAAGTAACAAAATGTAAAGGAAGGGATATGACATATAAAGAAGGGTAAAAATTAAAGGTAAAAGAAATTTTTGAGAAAACTATCGCCTAAAACTAGTAAAGATAAATACAAATAAAACCTCTTGTAAGTGCCACCCACTTAACCGGCAATATAAAAATGTCCTTTATGTCAGCCCTTTATGTCATGGAATGGAAATCACGATGCAGACTTATAGTCCAAAAAAAGGGTGGTTAGATCAAAAATCTAAAAAAATTACTCAAAATTTAAATTACATTTTAAACTTTAATTAAATGGCTCTGAAATTGTTCTAAACGTGTGTAAACACCCACTGTATTAGTGAAACTGAGTTTTAGGCTTGCGTGAATGTAAACAGTTTCTATCCCATTCTCATAAGTTGATGATGAAATAATCAGAGATGTAGTATTAAAGGACAAAGATGATAAAGAAGGACAGGATGAAGATGAGACACAGACCATGGGTGTTGAAGGAAGCTGCGAAGAACTGAAAACTGTCATAAGAATTGCCAAGAAATATTTATCTATGCCAGTGTATGATATTTTGAGGCTTCGTTGTATGTATAATGAATTTTTAAAACTATGGAGACAGGCAAGCAGTCATTCAAAGTTAAAATGTCCTTGCTTTAAGAAATTCGTAAATTCCATGCAATAATTTTTATGGTAATTTAAATTTTTGCTGATTTTTTTTAAATATAAAATCATGTATATGCATTTTAGTTTTAAATATTCTGTCATTGTCAATATGATTTATTTCATTGTGGCTGATTGTGAACAATATTACCAATGGACTTTGCACTGCAATTGCTACATATGGCATTGTAAAACATGAACAGAAAATTCCTTGAAATATATATTCAGCTATTTTTAAAAATTTGGTATCTAGAGTCAGAAAGGTCCTGTTGCTACCAATTAAGAGAAGTTCTATGTTAATAGATGGTTGAACATGGAAATTGTTGACTGTTTTCAATCTATCAAAATGTAAAGAAAAATTAAAAAGTCTGAAAAAGGTTCTAAACAGCAGTATAAAATCACAAATTGGAATTTATGAAATATCCAAGAAATACATTTAGATTCATTGAAAGTAGAATGCTAGCACTGAAATCAGAACTGAAACAGAGGCTTCGCACGTTTTGGGTTTAATATATACTTCCTATTTCATTACATGATAAGAATAATGATAAACGGAAGAGAAATATACATACTTGAGCATTATGAGTATACAAAAGTTGATCTTAGATTTCTGTTAGATGCCTTAGTTTTGACGTAAGTGCATAGGACTTTTCCACTAAAAAAAGTTCCAGAAAAACTATTGTCAGTGTAAAGTTGAATTTTATGTTATCAGTAGGTTAAAATGCCTCTTTTTCATTTACTTTCTGTTTGATTATTTGGTTCAGCAACATATATGGGTAATTCAATTATAAAATGGTATTTCATTTGATGAAAAGAGATTCATTGTCATCAAATTCAGAGAAATTTTAACTGTCTGCCTCTTTAGTACTGTTTTATTACAATGCAGATTTTGAATTCATTGAAGTATTAGATCATAAATTCAGTCTACTGAGTTAAATATGTGTGATGTTAAGTTAACCCTGCTTTACACCATCGTAGGCTTGAAATACCATATATATCATCATATTATCTGAATCTTAGTTTTTTGCATCCTTTTAAGGGATTGTTGTTGTTTGATAATGAGTTTGATTATTATAATCATCCAAAGTTTTATTTGTGCTTATGCATGTAATATAATGTGATTTAAATTCAACATGTTACTGTGAGGACACACATAAAATGTGAAGTCAAGAAATATCAAAAATTGTACCATGTGATCCTCCTTTATTTACTGTATTTATACCTGAGAGTATTAATATCTTATTTATACCTTAGGGAATTTCCCATTCATTTTGTTATTTATTAAGAAATGTAGATTAGATTTCCACAGTTTTCTGAATAATGCTTTTTTCTTTCTACTCTCTACAGGAACATTCAGGTCGTGTATTTAGACTACAGTTTGATGAATTTCAGATTGTCAGCAGTTCTCATGATGACACCATACTAATATGGGATTTTTTAAATTTCACCGTCTCCGAAACGCCTGGAGTTAGTGTGAGATCTCCATCTCGTACATATACTTATGTCTCAAAATGATTAAATTTAGGAAAATTAATTTATATTTTAAAAACAAAATATCCAAAGTAAGAAATTATAACTATTTGCTGTCTGCAATATTTTGCCTTGGACAGTGTTACAGAGAAAGCCTTTATACTTTTTTACACTAGACCACTGTGTTCAGGGCTCATATACATTAGCAAATTAAACATCATCAGTCATCATTGTGATTTTGTCCATATTCATCTCGTTTACTGTTGAAATTTGTATATATATGTCAGTCATCTGTGAAGATGGGTTATGTTTGTTAGATACATGCAGGTGTAGGATGTGGAATGCATTGTTAAAAATTTTACATTTAGCACCACATTAACCCAAATTTTTAGTATTAATAAAGTTCAATTTTCAAAAATGATATGGACGAAAATGTACTTTATAAATACAGTATGTGAAGTTTTTTAATATAGTTACACTGAATTTCATATTTTCTATATGGTGCTCTAATTCCTTTTAATTTTGAAATGTCTTGCTAATAAATTTATGTCTTTATTCAAAGCTCTGTTTCTTATGGATACTTTGATAAAAAAAGAGTTAAAAGCCTTATATTTTTTTATTTGAATTATTGTGATCTATGCTTATTTATATTTTTAGTCTATCATGTAAATTTTGCATATTTGTTATTGAGTTTTGAATTATTGAAGTATTGGATGGGGTAAGTTTCATAAGCACTCCTTATTCTAAAATGAAATTTCATTTCCATATATGTAAAGGAGTGTTGATAAATTTTAACCAGTTTGCACAGTGCTGCCTTGATTGTTCAGACTCGATAAAGTAAGACTTGCATAAATATATAACTGTAATGCAGGTTATGTATTACTGAAGGAAGCTTTGTTTGAGCAGAATTAAAAAAGATCTGTATCCAACAAAATGTGAGGCCATGAATGCATTATTCTGTAACATTATGAACTTGAAAATTTGCATGATTATGTTAGTTTTTGTAAAAGTAATTTCAGAGAAACAGTAAAAAAAGAATTGAATAAAATAATGAGGTCATAACTATTCTGTGCATGTGCTGTATTGAAAAGAAAGCATTATGTAGCTTGTGTATTTATGTGTAAAAGCATTAATTGATACTTTAAAGAATAAGTTGAACATCCTTATATCAAAGAATTAACTATTCCGTTCTTCTATAATGTTGCTTGTATGATTTTGAAATTTTAAGGATTTAAGATTTTTATATCATTGATTTAGACATCATAAGTGTAAAGTTCTTTTGCAAGTTGCTAAAACTGTTGCCATTATTATAAAAATGATTAATTTTATGAATTGAAATTTTAGAAAAGTTTATTTTTATTTTGTGTGTGTGTGTGTGTGTGGTCAGCTTTCTTGGTATGACCTGTGACTCTGACGATCAAGTTACTGTGGTCCTGTATAGGTCTTTAAGCTGAAAAATCTATGCTTTATAACATTTCTATTTAATTTATAAAGTAAAATCTAGCGGAGTTTCTTTAGTAGGTTAGCAATTTTTTGAGAAATTTTAAAATCATACAATAGTTTATAAGTTAAACCCAGATCATTATAAAATATTAAGTTCTTGTAGATAAATATACATACCATGTAATGTCACAATAAAGTGCAATAAAGCCTTGCTTACAACATAAATCTGCATGTGTGTAATCTGTAGGCAAAAATTTTTGTGGTGCTAAAGTATGATTTAATAGGAAAAATGAGTTTGTTTATTGTTTGTATTGTTTTAACTAGAAATTCGAGATGGCTGATGAATCTTGATCATGTTCTCTCTAAACTCGGATCATTGCATGTAGGGATATTAAAAATGTCAGTGTAAGACTTCTTATAATGTATAGAATATTTTCAGCTTTTGATAAATATGATTGAGTAGAATGACTCATAGAGTAGTTTGACTGAAATGTTGCAACAAAACATCTAGCTAATTTTAAATTGATAAAGGAGAGAAATTTGAGATTTTTGCATCAGGGAAAAAATATTTCTGGAAAATTGTAAGGATTGTACTACAGGAAATAGGCAATAGGTTGCACAAAGAGAAAAGTTACATAAAAGAATTATGAAACTGTACAGAAGTGTGTCATATTCCATTTGAAGAGTTACAATATAAAGGATGGGTTTTAAATTTCAGCACTTGTTAAAGTATCGTATAAAATCAATAAAATGACATTATAAGAGTGTGGTTTGCATTTAAAGACCAGAGGCATATTTTTTGGTGTAAGGTGCATTCTATTTCAAATGCCACCAATAGATACCTCCATGTGCCAATATCACAGAATTGAGCCAATTTAAATCCTTTAAAAGATATGGATTTGAAAACTTTTTGAAGAGTGCTAAGTTATCAGTAATATTGTAATATGCTCTCAAATACAGAAGAATAAATTAATATCCCTGTTTTTTTAATTGTGATACTAACAGCACCAGCTGTCATGAAAATTTGAACTGAAACTTATTCTTATGTCAAAATGTATGTTTCTGGGATTATTCTTTTATATTCAAGCCATGTGGATATTTCAATTGATTTTTGTGCGATTTTTGTGTGTGTGTGTGTGTGAATGATATATTAAGCATTCTGTGTACTTGTCCAGTTCAGATTAGTGGGTTTTATTTTGTTAGTAAAAAAAAGGAATGGAAATGTGTTGGATATAAGTTATGAGTAGGCAGATTTTAATGAACTATATTACAAATTAAATGCTGCCATTTTTAGGAAGTTCATATGTAAGCTGCAAGTTTATCATGGTTGCAGTTCAATTAAAAACAAATTTCTTAACTGAATTAAAGGTTGCTTTTCAAATAATCAGAAACTGTGGAGTGTGTAGAATTACAAATTGTGTTAAAATTGAATTAAAATTTGTATGGGCAAAATGTGGCAATTCCTTCCATGCCATAATGTATGTTTGAAACAAGTATAGCATCTTAAATATTTTATCATTCATAACTGTGTTCATTTTTGGTAGTTTTTAATTTTTTGCATAAGGCTATTTGAATTAGAATTTTACTGTGATCTTTTCATTTGATTTGAATGTTTTGTAAATAATATATAAGCATTTACTTATATGAAAAATATTATTTGCCATTTAATTTTGTATTAGATATATTACTATACAAATTTGTTGAAAGCTTGTGAATCATGACATTCACAAATATTGTTTCATAAAAAAAATCTAGAATGTATAGTAACTCTTGTATCAATTTAAATGGTACTCATAGGCATAAGAATTTACTAATTTGAATGGATAAAAGCTGTCATATATATTTTTGCAATAAAATATTATTGCCATAAATTAATGGGAGAATATAGCTCAGTAGAGTTTCAAAAATAATTTGCCTCTGTAAATTAATCATATTTAAAACTTCCTATTTTTAACTAGAATTTGAGAATTGATAAATAATTTCTGCTATGTATTCATAAAATCTGAAAGCTTAATTATTTTATTAGTTCTTGTAGACTTTTACTCACCAAGCTATAAGGATGTATTAGTGAATTCTAGAATTTGCTATTCTTTGAACTTTGATAATATCGTATATGTTTAAAAAAGGTGTGTACACTACATGACTTCCTTGTACGGAATATTAAATTATACTCATTTTACATTTCATTTAAACTTATTGGATTAAATTAAATCTACTTCATCGATAGCGCATAAACCACAGTAGAATAAATGCACTCTTTAAAATTCACTATATTTGTTTACCACAGCATCACTCTGACGCTGCCTTCACTTAACAGCATTACATCTCATTCGTTTTATAACTTATCAGAACGCACAAAATTGATGTATATCATCTGGAGAATAACCTAATCGTTGCCAGATGTTCTATTCAAATACTATAAATCTAAAACAATGTGTAAAAGAAATTAAAAAAGAAACAGTTTTCCGCAGACAATTCAGTATTTCTTATTCAATTAGTTCAGTTCTAACTTCGCGCCAAGGCAAAAATAAATAAAAACTGAAAATATCTGTATTAAAAATTACGAAGTAAATCTTTAACACTTATTTCCTCCAATAAATTCTGGATTAGATTAAGCATGATTTAATTTGCAATGCTCAAAGAAGGCATTATCTTTGTTGTTGCGAAGCTTAGTTACTCTAGATTGGCAACAAAACCAATATTCTCCTAAGTTTCAAATGTAAACAAATATGTCCGCCATGAGAAAAATTAGGCTTTGATGCACTTAAACGATTTTTAAATTGTTGATAATTCTACAAATCTTGCATGCAGATTTACTAAAGGCATAAAAACCTTAACCGGATGATAAGAACAACATAATTCGATCATTTTAAAGCAAAAAATGCTCAATTTACCAACCTATAAGAATAAAAAAACTGAGTTCACTCAACCGAGTAACAGAGTGGATATATATATACATAAATTTATATACTATTGGTGTGGCCGATTGCAAACGTCCTATGTACAAAATTTCAGTGTTCCTGAGGCTACTCATTTTTTAATTATGTGAGATACGTACGTATGGACAGACGCCACAAAAAACTCAAAATCCATTTTAAACCACTTTTATTTATTTATCTTTTTTTTTAAAAAGAGCCCGTTCTTACGTACAAATGTCACTCAAAAACATTGTTAAATTGCGTTCTATAGCAGTCAAAATAAATACTTTCATTGAAATGTGATACCCAAAGTTTTTCGCAATTGCAATACTTCTTTTTTACTTCGTACAAGGAAGTAAAAAGGGTTTAAGTTCTAGTGAAAGTGACGTTTGCAGTGGTTCAGAGTAGAATGCAAACAGTAAAGTTACAGTTTAATTAGCCTCAGTATGAGGATAAAAGGCCTTACATTGATAAACCGAGCCAGATGATGAGATGACCATTTTCCCCCTTTAATCTTGGTTGTTGCATATTGTATATGACATTATTACCTAATTTAGATTAGCAAGGTTTTCTATATCAGTATAATTATTTTAAATATTTGTAGAAAACTATTATACCAGAAATGTTATGGGATATTTGTAAATGGGAATAATACAGTGTTATAAAAATTTATTTTTTATTACATCAAAAGGACTATGTTCATTTACAGCATGCTAAAATGTTTGAAAGTAAAGAGCTTAAAATGTTGAATGTTAATTCCAGTTTATATAAAACTGTTTTATCTGTCATTCCGTTGGCAAATAGCATTTATGCACGATAATTTTCATGATATGTTAATCAGAATTTTTCCCTAGTCGGTATTTTATCACCTAAATCTTGTGTTGAACTCCATTAAATTATAAACATGCATTTAAGTAAAACAAAGAACTATTCTACTCTTCTAACATGTGCAAGATAAGCAACAGCAGTCTTCTTCCAAATTTTTTTCAAATGAACTATAGAGGAAAAGTTTTCTCTGAGGAATCCATTTCTCTTGCCTTTTATTGAGCACTAAGGGAATATTAAGCTCATTAAGTATTATAATACTTTTGCCATGTCATTTTGATGTAAAACAATACTGTACTCTTTTCAATTAGTCTGATATATGTTAAATCATGTTCATTTTGAAGCATTCATGACCAAAATCACAAGCTATTTATGCATGCTCATTGTTTTATATTACTGTTGAATCACTAATTGTTGTGAAGGCATATCTTGTCCATTGTCTACATTGTGTGAGAATCAGTATGCTGATGGAGCAGTTAAAAGTTATGAGACATGATCTCTTTAAAATTAGTCAGGGAGAAAATTTTATATCATTTAATCAATTATTGAGTGTTATTGTACTTTTGGACATTATTGAATAATATGTGTTTTGTAACGAACATTTTGATTTTACTGGGAGAAGTCACAAAGTACTGAGACCCATTTTTGGCATTGGTTCTAATAATTTAATCTACCATGTTGGGGTTCAAATATTTTTTATATTATAAATAGCTATGATACATACATTTATGAAAATTCATATTGAGCTGATATTTTCTTTAAAAAATTTAACTTGTCATTGTTTAGCTTAATATTCTCTGAATTTATAAAATTAGTATTTATTTATATTGATATAGTAAAATAATTCTTTTTATTCTCTTATTAAGTTTTTATCTAGTAAGATATTGATGAATTGGGCTAAATAGCCATACTTTTTGCATACCATGTTTCATTATCTGAAAACTATGGTTGCAACCTGAATGACAGTTGACCTATACTTTTCTCGCAAATAGTTAGATTGACTGGCTACAGCATTTATAGCCAAGATTTTTATCATCAGAAATTAAAGTGATAAGCATGGGGAAATCATGGAGGTGAATTTTACTTTTCCTGTTGTTGTTTAATGGCAGGCCTTAAAATAAAGAGCTTTTGTACAGAAAAATCTTCCTATTTTTAAGATAAATGTAACACCATCACTAATGTTTGCTGTTAAAAAGTGGTACCATATTCCATTTTAATTCAAAATTAAGAGAAAAGCAAAGTTATGTTTATTGCCTTTGTTATAAAATATACAGAGTGTCACACACCATAGAGAGAAGAAAAATGAAAATATATGTATGTATGTATGCACAAAACTTCTTGTCGAAGTCAAATTTTTATGTATGTTTCTGTTGCCACCGGTCTTTCCTGTGTCTGCACTAACCTCATTGTTTTGTTTATAATTTTCATGTGTAACTTAAGATAATCTGTAATTATGTGTACTACATTTGTGGTGATGAAAATTTTATTACAATTTTAGACAAGTAGGAAAAAAAAGGGTTTGTTAAGTGCATAAAAATTTTAAAAAGATACTTATTCAGAATATTTTTCTTATTTTATCATTCTCTATAGATGACACTGTCTTCATGCCACATGTTTATTATTACTTGTAAGTTTTTATTTTTTTTGTGGCAACAGATTGGGAAACTAAAACATAGAATTCAACATTCAGTGAAAATGTAAGCATTTGAAAATTCTACTAGTGCATATAAGTCATTTTATTAATTTTGTGCCCTTATTTGTCATATCAAACGTAAAGTGTTTCAGGAAGTATAAAATTTCAAGGTAAAACTATTAAATAATTATAAATTATTGAACTTACAACCTATGAGTTTTCTTTCATCTTTTTTTTTATGTGTATTGGAAAGGTACTAGTTTTCTCATTTTGCCCTAGTAGTCTTTTTTTTTAATACTTCAGAAGTAAGAAAAAACAACTGAATATAAGCATACTTGTTGTTTGAGATGTAAAATGAAGTACAAACTGATTTTGAGGAAGAAAATGTTTCTCAATCTTTTGACATTTTCAATCTTCTACTTTTATATTCTATTGTATTTTCATATGGTTATATTCTAACTTATAAACCTGAGATTATGACTGTTAGAAGAAACATAGTGTAATGTATGAAATAGTTGCTGGATGTGAGAACTTGTGTACATGACATAAGTCTTCATCTTTTTGCTCATGAAAATAGTGCTTTCTTTCACTTATTTTACACATTTTTGCCTTGTGCTGAGCTGATCATTAGTAAAAGCATTTTGTTGAAGACATTTGAGAATTTTATAAGACTAACTAGTGAAATACCATATTGGCCTTAATATGAAACAACCTTATGGAAATGGTGATCCTGCATTTTCCTTTTGTGAAGATATTTGTGATTTTTCAACATTGAATACTGTGTAGTCAAATACCATATTGGCCCCCAAATACAAGATAAGTCTTATGTAAGTGACAATTCTTCATTTTAAAACTTTTATCAGGAAAAAAACTTACATGAAAATATCATTTCTTATATCTCAGCTTAATTATATGATTTACATACATTATCTTAAAATAAGGCTAAGTAAAGTTTTTGGTTATATTAAATGAACCATGGTAAATTTTTCATATGTAAGATAAAGAATTGACTTTATTTGGTTATGGACCCTTACCTTTTCTTTTTAACTCGGTTGTCTTTTAGAAAAGGTAACCTTTCTATCCTAAAAATAGCAATTGTCTTATAATAAATCTCACTAAACCATGTCATTTTAAAATTCGTTCATCTGGCATGACTCTTGATAGTCATTAATGACGCAAGCATTTATATAATGCTTCAGTCAATAGTAATTAAAAATTTTTTTATCTAAAAGTGACTCATATTCGTGTTACATGTGGGGAGGGATCGAGCGGGGGTCGAACTCAGAGGAACTCAGTAGTCCTAACCAGTTAGCCAGTAGTGAAGCTTTTTCATAAAAATAGCAACTTGCTTATAATGAATCTCTGAACTGCATAATTTCAGAATTAATGATCTTGAAATAATTTTTTAAACCAATTGCACATTAACGCTTGTGTCATCCATGCTCTTTTATTTGCATAATATATAAGGGGAAACTCTTTACTCCATTAAATGCTCGAGGTTGTGCATTTTTTCCGATTACGAAAGGTTTGCGCTTGTGAGTTCCTGCAGAATTTGTGCATGCTAAAATTGTTAGTCTAGCTTTGGAATATTTGACACCAGTTCAAGCCTTTTCTGTAGAGATTGCCATGGTATTTCGTGGTACATTTTGCCAGAAAAGACCAGTTTCATCAGCATTGTGAATTTATCCTGCAGATAACATTCACTATTAATGAGTTAGTGATAGTTTACAGCTGTAGTATCAGATGAAGCTTTTTCACCTGAAATTTTTAATTGCATTATACCACAGTGATTTTAAAAGTTGGTTCACCAATCTTTCAAATATGTGCACTCAGTTTTTAACTTAATTTCTTCATGAAACATTTTGGCTTGAGCCATTAGCATTGGGCCCATCAATGGCACACCCTTGCTGTGTCTCTTTTTGACCATTCAATCGTTACTTTGTCATGATCATCACTTTTAGCATAGCAAATAATTTTTCTATTATTTATTGTGAGTAGGGTGTCGGAATCAAGAAAAAATTCATTAAAGTTCCGTTTTCTGCTATGTCGTATGTAATTAACTTTCCAATGCCATACTCCTTGCAGAATTTTTAGACTGATATGCCTATATCCATTTTTTACAGGAATTCCGCTTTTTGCTTAATGGATATCGAAACATGCTTTTGCTTTGTAGATCCTGTTGCAGCTTCCGAACTAGAAACTCTTTTTGACATAATCAGAAGTTCAAATTTTAGTTTTCATGTAATTGCTGTAATTCTAACAGCTTGCAAAAAAAAATAAACTGGATCAAATCATGAAAGTTAAAGAACGGCGCAATCTGCTATATTAACTGAAAATCTTTGGAATTAGTAAAATATAATTTTAGCCTAGCTTAACAGCATCCGCTATACATTATTGACTATGTAGCATGGCGACGAAAGACAAAATGTTCCGTTAAATTTTGTCTTGCTTCTGTTCCACACTCAGACAATTAAGCATGAATTGTATTAATTTACTTATTTATTATACTTACATCTAATTCTTGTACACTGCACAAAAAGGGGCGGGGACAGTTCTATATCTCCCGTTCTACTGGACCTAGTTGACAAAATTCAAATTTCATTTTTCATGTCTCAAAAGCATGACTTAGGGTATATTAGACTTATATATAACGTTGTCCTAACATAGTTATTTTGACACAAAGTCAAGACTTTTTCTGAAATAACATACCAATTTTTTTCCATATTTTGATTCTATGACTCAAATTATGCCTAGATATTAAATTTTAGAATTTATGGTGAAATTTAAAAATTTAAATTGGCAAATTTTTTTCAGTTTGAGTCAAGAATAATTCACTTGGTGAACTTCTTAATTTATAGCAACCTATTTTCCTTTTCTTTTCTTGTCCACAAGCAGAAAAAAAGTCATCATTCATACTTTCAAATAATTTTAACAGAGTGCATAAACCACATTTTCGTTGTTATCGCTTATAATAAATGCCAAATTTCAAAATGCACCAAAATGTAAGTTCACACATATCTTATGAAATTTTGAATAAAAAAACTAATGTTTTGCAGGTATGTTTAGAAATACATCTACTTTAAGATGACGGCAAAAAATAGGTTATAATTCAAAATTTTTTCCGAAAAATTTATAAAAATTATTTAAAAATATAAGTTAATAAATAAATCATAAAAAATAGGCAAATTTTATTTGGAATGAACCTAAATTTTGAAATCTGAAAGAAGGAATCAAGTAAGTTTAATTGAATAAAGAGATATTAATAAATATATATCAGATTCAATTAACGTTAAGAAGCTAATTTTAAAAAAACTAGTCATGCAATTTTTACAAAATTTGGTAGAATTTGAGTCGTAGAATCAAAATATGGACAAAAAAAATCGGCATGTCATTTCAGAAAGGGTCCGATTTTGTGTCAAAATACCTATATCAGAACAATGCTATATATAAATCTAATACATACCCTAAGTTGCACTTTCGAGACATGAGAAACGTAATTTGAATTTTGTCAATCGGCCTAGTAGAACGGGAGATATAGAACTGCCCCTTTTTTTTTCCCCCGCAGTGTGCATGCTTAAGACTTATCTGAGTCCTGAATAAATAAATTAATTAAGCTGACTGAGGGTTGGCGCTAGATATTTTGCCGCTTGAAGCAGTCTCTGCGGATCCTAAATTCTTCTACCAAGCACCTTTCTAAGTTCTAAATTTTTGCTACCCTAAATTTTGTGCTTTCTCTATCCAAAAATTTTTTCTTCCCTAAATTCTGCCCCCCGGTGTGGCCATATGAGCTCTGGTGCTGGTTCTGGGTTTATGTGAAAAACAAATCAGTTATTCTTAGTTCATAGCACTAAATGTAATGTTATCTCTCAGGTTATGAATGTCATTAACAAAATCTGTTTTTAACATATGGAAAGAATTTCGTATTAAATTTTAAATCAATATTTCTTATTGTATTTAATTTCAGTATGTAATCATTATCAAGCATAATGTCAACATAAAGGTTTACTTATACTCTTTCCTTATTAAATCTATCTCTATATATATAAAAGGAAGAATCTGTCTCTCTGTGTGTGCGTCTTTCGTTCGTGCTGCATGTAAGCACCCTGGGCTATGAAATTTGGTATATAGGGTGCATGAGATGAGCCAGTGCACCTCGAAGCGATTTTTTTCAAAATGCGAAGGAGATTTTTTTTGTTTGTTTTTTGATGAAATCGCATCAAATCAATAATTGTCTCTTATATCAGAGACAATCTCACACAGCGCTTGTTGCTGATATATCACTGTGGCATTGTTGCCAATATCAGCACTGTTGCCACTTGGAAAAATGAGAGCGATAATTCTGTGCAGTTTTAAATTTAATGTTTCTCTTGGATATTGGACGTTTGTCGAGAGAAGGCAACGGGAAGTTGGTTAATTTATTTATTAGGATAATTAATATTTGTATTATGGGATATTGCTTGTTTCATTGTAATTTTTTTGTATGTGATACATTTTTTTTATAAAGTTCTGCAGAGTAAAATTCTGTGCAATTTTTAAATTTAATGTTTGGTGTTCCCTTTAGGCATTTTCCCAGTACATTTAAAAGCCAGATGAAGGCTTGCCGTGTAGTGGCTAGGTACTAATATTAAAAAAAGTGTTTTGCCATCGCAGCATGAGTCATTATTCAAGTTGTTGTGTTGATAAACAGATAGATATGCAGCTAGGAGCCAAATTATTCAGTACACAAATTTATGCTAAAATGATTGTTTCTTCAATAATGAAGTATTTTATTTTTTTTAGTGCCGAAGTGAGATTAAGAATCGGGATTCTCCACATGTTTTCTTATGGAGGAAAAAAATCAAATATGCATGCGTAAAGCATAACAAAAAAGTTCAAAAAAAAAAAATTTTCGTTGGTGACTAAAAGATCCAGACTTTAGATCTTTCTGTGTATTGGATGTCCGGATCTCGGACTTTGTACTGTATTTCAAACTATAAGCATTATTTGTTGTATCTCTCGAAGTAAAGGAATTCATGTTAGGATTCTGCTATATTCCTTTCTTTAACTGAATCTACTTAATATTTTCATCAATGTCATCCCAAGGCCTCTCGGATAAAAAAATTACTAGTAGCGTAGATGATACCATAATACTCGGTAAATTCTTCAGACCGCAGTTGAGTATGGATAAGTTTCAGATTATAATAAATGTGATTTGTCCCTGGTGCTTGAAGTGGAAGATAAAGTTGTTCTCCTTTAAGTGGTGTATTATTCTGTTTCTCTAATGTAAAAGAGAGAGGACTGCTACTACTATTAAACTAGACGGTATTAACATTCTAATAATCTGCCAAAAAGTTATCTCTCAGCTCAGTTTATGTTTCAGTTTGGTATTTTCTGTTAATAAAGCAAATGTGGAATTCGTGAGTGTGTATATTTTGTGCACTTACAATGAGTGCTACATTCGGTTTGTTTGAAATAATTTTATCAAAAGGAATTCTTTGCATTTACTGCAAAAGATTAATTTTCATTTTGCTCATTTAGCAATAGTGTTCTACGTGCAATTTCTGTTTTTTGCAGTATTCTATAAAATACAAAAGAAAGGTGCTCTAGTTTAAGATTAAAATCTTCAGATGCATAATCAGTGCACCTTGGTTTGTGCAAAACATAATTCTGCATACTGATCTTAAACTCTATGCAACTGAAAATTTTACACTGTAGGATTTTAAGGCTCTTTTTATTACATATGTTAACAACTCCAGTTTTAGTGAAATTCATCTTTTGAATAATTATGACCCAGCTGTTGAATTCTCATGTATAAAGTTTTGCATTCTAACAAGATCGTTGTCACTGTGCTTCCCTTCTTGCTACAAAATCATCAAAAATGTGAAAGTTCTGGAATAGGCACCAAGAGTGCCAAGTTATTTGTGGCTGCAAATGGCAGCTTAAATGAAAATGAACTATTTATTCTGCCATGCGTGTGAGCTTCTATTTTATGAATCAAAATGTTGCCATTTATGACTTCAAATTATTACACACACACACACATTTATATAAAGAAGGTAAAATGCTAACATATTTATTTTATTGCACCAGTATGCAAAATGAATATATCTCATAATAAGAAAATAATATTCATTTTACAAGAAAAAAATCGCACACACTTAAGTCTGGTGATTGTGCTGGCTAATCAATATTTCATTTCTGGAGTTTGAGGTGTCTAGGAAAATGTGAATGCAAAATATGCATTGTTCAGAGTTTTTCTGTTATTGCTTATCAAATCACACATTTGATGGCAAAAGCAGTCTGTTAACTGGATCCTATTTTTTGAAGTTTCTGCAACATTTGAATTTTATATGAATGGACGTGTAAATCTAAGTGTGAAGTACACTTTGAACAGTTGATGTAGTGTCTTCAGAGTTCTTCACCCACATTTGGACTATGTGGGTGGACAGTGCTTTATTGTTTTGATTAACACTAAATTTTTGTTCTAAAAGATTTCACGGCAAATGTACATTGCTCACTGGTTCAGAAATTAATCTTTCACTAAATGGTATTCAGGGCTGCACAACCAGGTAGTAGTATTCCCCCTAAATCCTTGTGCTGAAAATAGAATGCAGTATTTTCCAAATCACATGATTCACTGATGAACCTTGGTTTATTATTAGAATGGTATTTCACGATATGTTCAACAAATGTTAATTTGTATACTTTATAATAAAAGTAAGTATATCAAAATATTTAGTATTTTCATGATATCACTAACAGCTAGAAATTACTTGATTCGTTGACGGACCCTATAGTTGAATGTCATTTGACAAAACTATAAAGCCTGAGACAAAAACAGGAATGTTCCGTTCATTACAAATAAAATGCCCATGAAGAGAAGATATTTCTGCAAAATTTTCCAAATTTCCAGGGTACATAGTACTGCATTTTGCCGACCTAATATTTCTGTTTCTGTAATCATTGGGAGTGTAAAAATTTATAACAAGGCTCACACGTTATCCTTTGAAAACAAAATTTCAATAAATAAATAGAAAACTTTAAAATGTAAAAAAAAATTCACAAAATATGGAAATTATGTAAAATAATAAAATTGATGTAAATTTGAGAGTAAAATTCTGTTGAGGTTTTCCATGTAAGAACATAGTCACTGAATCTAAACTATGTTGTACAGTCAAAGATTTTCATTTTATAAAAAACAGTTTGATACCCAACAGTAAATTTATTAAAAATGGATGGCGATTTCTAGGATCTGTTTAAATTTTAAGTTGTCTACAACCTGTTTGATTAAGCTTCAAAAAACCATACATGACCCTGTTTCTGATGAAGAGAAAGAGTAATGCAAAGCAAAGCATCATTATGATGTTTGCTTTTTTGCACTAAATAAACAAAGACAAGGGGCTCGCAAATTAGAGATAAATTTAACAAAAGATTAGGCAAGCCCTCTATATATCACCACTGATTATAACTGAAAATGTAAAGAGGTATAAAATTCCTGTAAGGAAAACTAATGTCTGCTGATAAGTTTGGAGTAAAATGCAGTGGAATGTAAATTATATTAAATGCGAGAAATATGTCATTTAACAAATGACTGAATATGTAACTGCTCAGTTTTTGCTACTTTTAAAAGAAATTCCACTCTGTTAAGAAATTAGTGATTCTGACTTTTTTTTGTCTGCAGTCTCAGATTAACTACTGAGTAGTGCAGAGAGTGCTGCCTTTTTTATCATTGAAATATAATTAAGAAATTTGTTCTTACAAACTCTACAGCCAAGTATATATTATTGTCCTTCTAGTTAGAATGTTTTTTGTTAGTAGACATTTTGTTCTATATATTTATTTTGCTTTGTGAACATTATTTGTATCTTGTATAATTTGTGGGTTGTACTGGAAAAATGAATTGGGGTGAATGATCCTGTTTCTTAGATCACCAAATGGGGATGTGTGCAAGGTTTAGTTATTTTAAAATTTGTATCATTTGTCTAGATTTATCTGATGTGTAAAATAACTTTTCTCATCATTCCATGAAATTTCAGAAAATAATAATAAATGTGTGACATCTGTTATTATTTTCTAACATATTAGCATCAAGAGTTGCATGTGAACAAAATCTAAAATGAAATGCTTTTATATGTTAATTGTAATTGATCGCTTTAACATTATCTGAGCTTGATAAAGCTCATGGAATTTGGCAGTTATGGGCAAGCAGAAAAAATGAATAACTTGGTGTAAAGAAGAAAAATTAATTAAAAACTGGTAAATATTTAAAAGCTTTTAAGTATTGCATTGCAGGTTACTGTTATTAGATGGTATAAATCTAAAGTAGTATTTCAAAGCTCTAAATATTTGTATAGGTAAATTCATGTTGTATCGTTTGTTTCATTTGTTGAGCTGAGAATTTAGATGTATGCTATTCTCTGCTTCCTTCCAACAACAAAACTTATTGTCTGAAGGAAGTTAATAGCTTAAATTAAAGAGGCATGCAAAGTCATGGAGCTCCACATTCTCTCTGCTAATATTGCTGGGAGAACTAAACATTTTAGTCAAAACCTAGGAAGACTATAAATAATTAAATGTAATGAGCAGCATTTTAAATTATAGAAGGTATTATGGGAAATTTTTACACTATTCAGAAACTAATGTAAAGTTGAATAAAATTAAATAATTCGGTTGTGGCATTGCTGCATAGTTTAATGAGTTATATAACTTATCAGTAAATCCTTCATAGACATTTCACATTACTCAGTCAATAACTTTGTTATAGTAAAATAATTCCTAACTTTATACCTGGGGAGAGCTGCCTTCTTCAAAAACGTTTTTGAAAATAACTGGTCATATGATAGACATGGGAAAAGCAGCAAAAACACCAAACACCAGCTCATTCTGTTGCCAGAAACAGAACAGAACACAAAACAAATTAAAAAGTTTCAAGCTTAAACACTCACCTGTTCTGCAGTAATTAATGAAACCAACAAACCATTGTTAAAATGTGCATTCAACTAGAGTGAATATATTTCTTGATTTTGGGGAAGGGGTGCTCAGGAGAAAGGTTTTCCATTACTGTGTTGATGAGTACTGATATCTAAAACCGTTTAGTATTTATGCCAAATGGGATTCCCCCCCCCCCTTTTTTTTGTCTTTAACTTGGCCTTTCCATTTTTCTGCATCTTATTACATTATATTTTCAAGGCATGTATCATCCACTTAACAAGTGCTACTATACAGCTTATTTCATTATATTTTCAAGGCATTTATCATCCACTTACCAAGTGCTACTATAACACCATAGTGCCCGTCAGTAGCTGAGTGGTAAGACTACTGAATGCTGATAATTCAACCCATGTTCAAATTCTGCTGAGCTGCCTGGCTGCATAGGAGTTTTCATGGTTTTCCCCTTGTGTAATGTGATTATGAGAGAGTTTCCCTTAAAAAGTCCTCCATGAAAGGCACCCCTACCTTTAGACAGGTAGCCTTTGTATGCTTCTCCATAATTCAAATAACATAACCATACACTTTAAATTTTTTTATTTATCATCTGTGGGGCTTAGCAGATTGCCAGTTCTTGGTGGTGTGTTTTGATATCGCTTAAGGTATTTAATTAACCAAATTAAAACTGTATATTGCTTAACAAACTGAGTGCTTATAAGCAGTGGCTGCCATTTATGTTATATATTTATTTTGTAATACTATTGCTCATTCAATTTATAAAGCATTTAAATTATATGTTATGTAATATGTCTAACTGCTAAGGTGTTTGAAAATTTGTTTCTGTCATGTAGGATGTGGAATAATTGTTTGCATATTCTAACTTTTCTGTAGTAAATAAAAAGGAATGTCAGGTTTTAGTTTATACTTTTAATACCTCCAATAAATCTAATGTAATAAGTAAGTGTAATATATATATATATATGTTTATTTATTATCTGTAGATATGCTTTTAAATTTAATGCATGTGTGAATGGTAGGTGAATACATTAAAAGTTTTTCATTCTTTTTTAACATAACTAGAAATTTAATTAAAGAAATAATTAAAATGTATATTTGTAGTTCTGAAATGTCTTTTAAAATAAATAATTTAGTTATTACAAAAACTGTATTTTACTTAATTTTCAACATAAAAAATAAAATATGAGTATTATATAAGAAGACTTTCTGACAGAAAATAAGTAACTAACTAACTAAATGAAATAGTCTTAACATTAGATCAAAAGTCTT
This sequence comes from Stegodyphus mimosarum, assembly GCA_000611955.2. Lineage (NCBI taxonomy): Eukaryota > Metazoa > Arthropoda > Arachnida > Araneae > Eresidae > Stegodyphus > Stegodyphus mimosarum. Next base: position 86,458 of record KK119156.1, read on the forward strand.
TTGATATAAATAAAATATGTTGTAATAGGAAGGAATATAATAACATTTTTTAATATTTGGTTGGAAGACTTTTCTTTCATAGCAGCATACCATCTTTTAAGCACTAGTTTAATTATCTTGGCAATTTTTATTTTAAGGAATGAGCCCCATTCCTTTCTCAGAACACTGAGATTTGAATATTTCTGATTGCTAAGTTTTCAGTGAAACTCCTTTTATAAATATTCCTTAGGACTTTGTTGTGGCTATTGTAAAAGTTTTACCAACAAATACTTGAGCTGTGATATGTGTGTGTGACTGTGTTTAATATGGCATATATTTTTTAATGTATTTCTGTCTGCATAAGGTACCATTTGATATTGGCCTGAAATATTTCTGGTCTCATTGGAGTTTATGTAAAACAAAATCTGTCAAGCTTTCTTATGAAACATATTCATACCTTATTGAAAGTTCAAAATCATGGACAATATGGCTTTGTGTTCCTGTTCTTTAGCATTTGTAGTAAGATGTTTAAATTTAATTAAACAACTTAAGGATATTTAATCCTTGCTTTAAATGTTCTCTGCATATGAAACTAACAAAGGTAATATTATAAATTCTTTATTATAAGTGTTGAAAGACTTTTGATCCTTGCACATTGATAAAACTGCAAGTTAAAATTCACTGACCAAAATATTCCATGTTCAGCTATTTATACAAAGTTTATGGGAGACTTTTGTGCATTTTCTAGATTACATTTTAAGATTAACACGGGCAGGCGACAAACAAAATTCCTGTCAAAAAATGTTTTAGCTTTACTAAAGGTTATGCTTTTTTCTCCTTGCACATTAATTTTTCCTTATTTTTAAATTCATGTTCTTTTCAAAACTGAATATAGTGTATCATTGTCTTCAAATAATAAAATACATTATTTTAAAATGTGATTAAATTGATTGCTTAGCATGTGAAACTTAAGATAAAATTTTAAATATGAGCATGTATTTAAATTTAAGGGTTTATCACTGTTACATTTTAATTTTTGAATTATGTAGAAAAACTGTATTGTTTCTGTTCTTTCTTATGTATATTAAATTGTATGTGCAAAGTATGCATTTTTAAGTACTTTAAATTTTATGTGCAAAAGCTACATTTTTATTTGTGTATAGCACACACAAAACATGCAATTTTTATTTTTAATAGTGTGTACAAAATAAATTTTTATGTTCAGAGTGTGGAATTTGAGTAATTTTTGAAAAGTTTTACATTTTAAAATAATCCATATTTTAACAAAATCTTTAAATCGCTTTTTATTATTTGTAAATCTTATTATTATTTGTAATAATAACATTTACAAATAATAATAAATTTGCGTTCTCATTATTTGTAATTATTATGTATAAATCAGTTCTTATTTATTTCTGAAAAAGGTAAAACAAATGATTTATCAGAAATACTCTTCCCCCTGAAAGAGGGCATTCAGAATGTTTTGTAAGTAAAAATCTGCTTGTGTCATTTGACCTAAACATTGAGATTTTTCAAAATGTGTATGAAAATCTTATAAGAAAGAAATATTTTATTTGTCGCGCATTTATTTTTTTGTCAAGTAATAACATTTATCTTCTTTCAAGCTATTATTTTTCAGCTCTTTCTTGCTGCATCAGTTTTCCTTGTACAAAGTAATTTTTGTTGTAAATAGTAAAAATTAATGACTAGTCGTACTATAGGGCCCTCCGAAATATGTTTCCTTTTTTAAAATTCCATATTTATTGTAACACATGTTACTTTTCAGTATTAATTTGGTTATATTGCTGAAATTTATTCCATCCAATTTTTTTCCACTGTCTGTGTATAGATTATATACTGTTTGAGCTTATAACTTTGAATTTGTATACCTTGTCTTTAGAAAAAGAAGAAAATAAAAATTCTGAAAATGAAATGTTTAAGAATTAAAATGTAAAACCTAATATTTCACATCTTGTAATCATTGAAGTCATAAATTTCCTCCAATATATGTTCTTTCATGTCCACGCCCCCAAGTCAAAAACATGTTTTGCTACATATTTTAGTGAGTTCCTCTTTTATTTAGCAGATGTTTTGTTATGTTTTAGCAATAGTTATAGATAGAATATTTTCTTTTGTAAAGGCCTCAGTTATCTTGTACTGGATGTTTATTTTCTCACAAGAAATTTTAGACACATTATCGGAAAGGGAAATTTTACTTCTTAATTTTTTCTAAAATGTTTTTTAAATCTTATATGATATGCAAAAGCATATGAAATGTTCATCAAGAATATAATCATCAGAAATCTGTTCTGCAAATCTGTTGTAACAAATTTAGGCTAAGCATTTATCCCAACAATTTAAAATAAATCTTTGAAAGTATTCTTAAGCATTTTCTGGTGTAGAACTTCTGAAAAAATGCCTACTTTTATGCTATAAATGCATTGCATTGCATTGCCTATCCTCTTTCGGTGCAAATTACTTTAAGGGATTGGAAGTATGATTTGAAAGCTTCCAAAGACCTGTGCTAACGAGGTAAAGGGAATATTTTCCTGTAACCCCTGATGAAAAAAATATTTAAAGAATTTATTTCAATGTGTCATACAAATCATGGATTTAATTGCTTACAAATGGATTTTAAATGTAGATTGTAACTGAATAAATCTGACATTAACTTTCTGCTGAAAAAAACACAAAAAGTAGGAGAAAAATATTAGATTAATAAATTTAAATTCAGTCCAGATTTATATTTTTCTTTTACTATATATTATATTGTAAGTCACAGCTGAAATAATTTAAAATTAATTTATTATTTTTTATATTAACTGCTTTGTAACTCAAAAAATTAAGTTTGTAAGTATTGTACTGACAGAGGATGGCACAAGTGTTACTTCCAATTAATGATAATTTGTTTCTGGAAAAAGTGTATTTGAAGAAAACTAATCTCAGTGTATTAGTATTATAAATAGCTTAAATAAATTATTATAAACATATAAATTGCTAAGTTTTGATAAGTTTGTATCTTTGAAGATATAATATAGTATCTGTTACTGTTAGGCAAACAACAGGCTCTGTATCTGAATTTATGTTCTGAGAGATATGAAAGTTTTCTACTGTTATATATGAGTGTATATATATACACGTATACATATGTGTATGTATGTATGTATGGTGTGCTATGTCACAAACTGTGCAACACATTAGGCCTTAAGTAAATGTGATTTTCTCCATAAATATAAGTATGTTGTGTGCATGTACACACATAAATGGGTATGATATGTACAGTTTTCCACAAATGTATATTTTAGCCCATATTTGAGGTCATATTCTTCATAATGCTATGCAAAGCATCTGCTGATGTTAATGATATACTTAATTTCTTTTTATTAAAATATTTAAAAAAATCAATAAAGTCATCCTTGAATTAATGTTTTATGTTTGATAATTCATTTATCATTTTAATTAGATTTTAGAAGTGTACTATCAGATCCTCTAACATGAATGCGTATTGCAGTAATATGCAGTGTAATTTTCAATGTGACCTTTATTAATGAACACCTAAAGCCACCTTATCCTGAAACTCACCTTGAACACTCATTCACCTTGTCAAAACATAAGGACATCGTATAATCATGTAATGAAACATGACTCCCAAATACTAGCATGCTTATAGTATAGAATCATACATTTATATTTAACACTCCCACTCCATGTATCTACAAGGGATGCATCAGTTGGATTTTCCTAAATTTAAAGGTTATATATTCTTGCAACTTGATCTAACATTACCCTTCCCTAATTGAATCTCACAAGGTCCATCATTATTTCTAGAGAATAATTCGTAATCCTGCCTAATTTCCAATGACAGAATTTTACGTTATCTTCTTGTACAGCAACATTCATTGTAAAGATTGGAGAAATTTTTGGAGGTTTTGAAAACAAGTCATTTTAATTGTAGCAGATATTCTTTTTAAAACCTTTTACCCCAAACTGTTCTAATAGTAACTATTTTTTTAGGTTCCTTTTTTTTAAATCAACCAAGATCTTTGAGATTTCAGTTTAAATTCAGATGAACATAAAACCTTTGGTCTACATCCAATTATAAAATGAAAGGGCAAAATAGGATCTGGGTCATTTAGTTCACTGTATTCATAGTTTATGGGCCTGAAATTAAGCAAATTCAAAATGTCACATAATTCACATATCACCAAAACAAAAAGGAAAGGGATTTCTTTGGAACTTAAAATTCAATTTTTTGATTGTCTTGGAACTGGACAAGATCTATGTCTGCAGAAAATCATCTTTGTGTATTGTAAGCTCTGTAATACTGTAGCTGTGTAAGAGCTATTAAGAAGATGAAATTGTATTTAGAAAGATGGTGAAAGGTCTAGAATTTTAAAATTTTGATTCTTGAGAATGCACTTGGCCATCCTGTTCTGTAACACCAACGCATACAAATTTTATTTCTGACACATAATACAGTGAACCACTAGAGTAGACCCGACCTAAGGTTGAAGTACCAGTTGGGGTTTAATGCCATTCCAGTGCATGAATCTACTATCTGCCAACCACAGTGGAGAGGCCCAGCTGACAGATCAGACAGCATTTAAGTAGTAAGAAGTAAATACATGAGCATACAAGGCTCTGTCTATAGTGTACAGTTTTGAGTTACACATGATAAATAGAATACATAAATTTTAAGTATAAATGCAGAGAAAAAATACAAAACTCTATAGTTATGTAATTGTCATATTTAACTGTCAAGTCATTAGAAAGTTTTATCAGTCACTTCACATGCATGTCGTAATCATAGCTGAAGTCAATGATCAAGTTATGTTCTTCAGTAGTCGCTAATCAAAATCTATGGCCAATAGTTATTAGAGAGAAGTCATTACCATTGTTCAAAATTGCCTGATAATCATTAAAAAGTGAATAGTCATAGTCAAAAGTCATGTTCAGCAGACAACAGTCAATATTCGATATTATAAAGAGAACAAGGCTTACCATGAAAATATTTTGAAATATTTCAAGACATTGTGAAAACATTTGTGACGATTTTCAGTGACATATGCGATTAAGTGTTTTATATATATGGCAAGTAAGATAAATGAATTAATGAGGGGGTATTCTTAATCTTTATGGAGTCAAATGTAAGAAAAAAATTATTATTCATGCAATAAAGAATTATATGCATGAAACAAAAATATAGTGTAAGCAAAGCTTAATGAATATGGAATAATTTTGTGTTGAACATAAAATAATAGTTTAAAACAGATTTTAAATTAATAAATAAGAGAAATAATAAAATTAAGAAAATAAACTATATGCAAATGGCTATCTCTGCAGGATAGTCCTAAATTAATGTAAAGGAGTAATGTGACAGGCATAATAAGCTTTTTGACGAACAATGTTTTAGTAATATAGTTATCCAGGCATGCAAATGTTGCTGAGTTGGTTCTGAAGGTGATATTGGCATGTGAAACGCATAATGTTCTGAGTTACCATTGGAGCTGCATTCACACAAGTCCTCAATTTAGATCCTCAATAGCCAAATCTATTAACGTAAGCAGGAAATGGGCCATGTCCAGTTAGAAACCAAGTCAAATAAGAAGATCCACTTTCCAAAGTCTCTGACATATTAGGTATGTACTTAAATGTTAGTCATCCAGTAGATTCATTGTTCCGACTCTGTTGCCAAATACGTAATAACCGAATCCACTTGGATTATTTCAGATATGAAATAGGCAATGGAAGATATGCACTGTTATGTTCTGTACCAATGGCAGCTTCCTTAGCTAGTGTCTATGCAAGTTCATTTTCCCTCTACACCAGTATGAGCTTCTACCCAAAAAAGTGATGGTTGCATTCAGCTCGGATAGTGTAGAAGAAGGCTTTGAATTGTTCTTACTAATGCATGCCTGGAGGACATGAAGTAATGCAAATAGACTATATAGTGAGTCGATGAAAACTGTGGTGCCATAGCTGCAAGAGAGATTCATTATTCTTTGTGCTTTCCATATTGCAAGTAGCTCTATGTTGTGAAGCCCCAGACGCTTTCTCCAAATGTGTGACCTCTTATTTTTATTAACTATACAGGGAAGCGCTACCTGTACCTGAATCTAATTTCGATCTGTTCTTATAAATAGAAACTGCAGTTTTGCTGTGTTTTATGGATTTGAGGATAATTTTATCTTGGATGTTAAAATCAGCTAAGTGCAGATGTTTACTTTTTATTATTTTTACTATTTATTTTCATATATTTCTGGCGTCAATGTTCTTCCCCACAAACTACACTCATGTCCATAAATTAAGGATAATTCGGAGTTACCCGGAAATCGAACTCTAAAATAAATATATCACCTGTAAAATCACTACACACATCTTCAAGAATCATACGCAAATTTCAGGAAGTAACCAGATGACACCGATGGTACCTCACAATGACGAGAGTGATATATAAGGAATACAGGCGAAGAAGCAAAATTGTTCGCAGGCGCTTTATAAGCATTTGAGTGCAATAACCCAAGTTATGACACAAAGGACGCATTTGGATGATTTTTTACGTGGTAGAATTATCGGCCGTCTGGAATGTGGGCGTACCCAACTGGAAGTATCAGACGAACTTGGAATTGCCCAGAGTGTCATCTCCAGGCTTTGGCAACGATTCCAAGATGATGGTAATGTGAGTAGACGTTACAGCACAGGTCGTCCCAGAGTTACAACGCCGAATGAGGACCGGTATTTGGCAGTTACTGCCAAAAGAAACAGGAGGAGCACAGCCTCAGACCTGTCTCGTCAGCTCTCTTCAGCCACTGGTGCGACAATTTCAAGGCAGACCGTGTACAGACGCTTAGGGGAGATTGGTCTATATGCTCGTAGACCTGTCAGATGCGTTCCACTTACTGCAACTCACTGTCGCCTGCGGTTAGCCTGGAGTAGAGAGCATGCATTGTGGACACCGCAACAGTGGGCTTGTGTGATGTTTTCCGACGAGTCCAGGTTTAGCTTGCAGTCTGATTCTCGCCGGACTTTCATATGGAGAGCTCCAGGTACCCGTTACCACCAAGAAAACATCATTGAACGACACCGTTACGGTGGTGCAGGAGTGCTCGTTTGGGGTGGAATTATTCTGGGTTCCAGAACTGACCTGCATGTTCAAATTGGAACCATGACAAGCCAAATCTATCGGGACGTCATTCTGGAACAACATGTACGTTTGTTTCGGGGCGCCATGGGCGCACAATTTGTGTTTATGGATGACAACGCCCGTCCTCACCGTGCAAACATCGTAAGCGAATGCCTTCAATCGGAGGATATCACCCGTATGGACTGGCCAGCATTCTCACCGGACTTGAATCCAGTAGAGCACGTGTGGGACATGCTTGGCCGACGAGTTGCAGCCCGTCAACCTCCTCCTACATGTCTACCGGAACTTCGGAGAGCATTGCTTTTTGAGTGGTGTAATATCCCCCAAGATCACATCGATAATTTGATACTCAGCATGCCTAGGCGTTGTACGGACTGTATTGCATCGTCTGGGAGACATACAATACCAACCATGTAATATTGTTTTTTTGTAAATAGTTCTTTTTGTAATTTGCTCCAGGGAGAAAAAATCACTATTTTTTTTAATAATATCAAACATATAGCATCTTGTTTTGCTCTTTACCTTTTGTTTAATAAATAAGCTTTACAAATAAGTCAAATTTGTTTTGCTTCTAACTCTTCCTTTGCCTGATTTTGCATTGTCCTTAATTTATGGACATGAGTATACTTGGCTATTGAAGGCATTGCATAGAAGAAATTGTAGCCTCTCATTCTATGAGCAGATCTGAAGGCGGAAGACTAGTTTTTACCTGCATAATTGCTGTAGATATAGTTCTGTAGGCTCTACAGATTAACAAAATATGAAGCCTTTGAATAGAATTTAATATCTTTTGAGCTTGCTTGTTAGCAGAATTTCCCCTAATGGCCTATCCATAAATATGCATTTTCTATTACTACTTTATACCATAATTTTTAAGTATTCAGAAAGAACTCCCTAACTAGGTTAGGTTAGGTTATTCAAGTATGACAAAGCACACGAGGGCTATCTGCCTAAGGGGAGGGATGCCTTCGTGGAGGACTTTCTAAGGGAAACTGGCTCGTATACACGTTACACATGGGGAAAACCACGAAAACGCCCATGCAGCCAGCCCGTTCGCGGGATTCGAACCTCGGACCGAACTACCAGTGTTCAGCGTCTTTACCGCTCGACCGCTGGTGGGCCCCGATAACTAGGAACAGCTACTTTGTAGTGTGAGTTGTAAATGCAAACTAGACTATTTTTAATTCCTTTTTAAGTGAGGAATCCGAGAAAGCCTGTTGTCTATCAAAATTCCCAAATATTTAAATTGCGTGACAAATTTTATTGGAAGACCATTTAGTTTCAAATGATTGATTTCTCTTAAGTGGTTTGTGACATCATATTATCATGGCTTTAGTTTTGGTCGCAGAAATTTTTATTTTTCTTCGATAGCCCAGTCAGTTTTATTGGAAGAATATCCAGTTTCAAGTGATTGATTTCTCTTAAGTGGTTTGTGACATCGTATTATCATGGCTTTAGTTTTGGTCGCAGAAATTTTTATTTTTCTTCGATAGCCCAGTTGGTGAAGACGTTGATTCCTTTCTGGAGCATTTATTTCGCTGTCGCACCTTCTGGCTGAGGTAATCATAAAGTCGTCAGATATGCAAAAATTCTTTCAAAATCAGTAAACACATAGTTAACAAAGGGCTCCACGAAAGAGCAGGCTCCAGATGGCCCTTGGGGACATCCTCTGGAAACCTTATGATCTATTACTCCTCCGTCTTTAGTAATCTGTACCTTTGGATCTTTAAAGTAGTTCTTAATCAGATTTAATAGATTAGGTGAGCACTCTATTTTATCTAGGGAATAAAGCACGTCTGGCCACCAAAACATATCACATGCTTTTTGAATGTCCAGTCTAATAAGTATTGTGTGCAAGTTGTTTAGTCTCTTTGTACAAACTTCATTAATAAGAGCACGTAAAGCATGTTTGGTGGATAAACTTGGTGCGAAGGCCAAATTGGTTTTTGTTCATTAACTAATTATGTTCTAAAAAAATTTAGACGAAGTAATATTGTTCTTTCCAAAAGCTTGCCAAGGGAGGGAAGACATATAGGTCTATATGAATCTACTGAGGTAGGTTCTTTGCCAGATTTAAAAAAAAGTACGACCTCCGCTGTTTTAGTACGCTTGGGGAAGTGTTTGATTCGCCAGCAGTCCTCTATGAATACTTGAATCAAATTTGGAAGATTTTGAAATAAAATTTTGGTAAGTAAACTGTCACGTCCATCAGGTCCTGGAGCTTTCTTTATATATATTTTAGAGATGATATGAGTTTGTTCATAACTTGTTGGAAATGGCTCTAAATTACTTTGAAACTGCCATTTTCTCATCTCAAAACAAGACCTGATATGTGCTTGTTCAATCGTATCATCCTGTCTTAAGTCTTCTCGAAATTTTGAAGCTAGGAGATATTTAACGTCTTCTTCATATGTATTTGCATTTGTGAACAATGCGTGTGGAATAGCCTGAAGGAATGATCAGTGGCTAGTTTAAAGACCGAGCCAAATGTGTTCCTAACTGTACTACAGTAATTCTGCCACGAGGCTTCTTTGACTATTTCCCTTTATAAATGGCTTGCTCTTTTTTGTATGCTGCAAAATAACAAGTGCGCAAATTGTTATCTTTGGTAAATTATGGTCTTCTGCTCTGTGCACGGGTTTTACTACGTTGTGCCTTTAACTTTGCATTCCACTATGGGGTTTTATTAATTGTTGTAAATGTCTTTTTTAAACTTTTATTGCATGCATTCATTAAACAAATTGCAAGGGAGACAAATGCCTCGTCAAGGTCTTCTTCATTTGTAGAATTTTCGAATTGGTTTTCCTAAATCAGAGGAAATTGAGTTAATAAACATGTTAGGGCCACCATAACGTACTTTATAGCCTCTTTTTGCAGTTATTGAATATGTGACGGAAATATTATAGGTGATTACTTGAGGATCACTAAGACTGTCAGTAGAGGTTCGATCACGTACTTTCCAGTCCTGAATAAATTGTACTGCATGATTGTTCATAGGAGTCAGATCAGTCCATCCCTCAGCTTTGAATGTTTTGAACGTAGAGGGATAGCATGTAGTGTTAAAGACATACAGACGCTGAGTAGTAAGGAGATCATAAACAACAAGGATTCTATAATTTTCTTTTGGAGCATCCGACACAGTACTGGAGTCATTGAAATATCTTCTTATAAATTTTAATGAATTATTTTCAGAAAAAGGAAGTTGCTATTCGAATTCCAATATGCCTGAATTTATATCCTCACTCGGAGGGAAGCAGATAGAAATGGATTGCATTGTTCGATCTAGGAAATTCAGTTGAATTGTGACAGTGTGTTTCGTAACTGAGGTGATCGATGACGAAAGATGACCAACATATAATATAGCCGCTAAGTTATTTAATTGTAGAAAGACCTTTATGGGGACTGCTAGCATCAGTAATCCTATTTTGTTAGACGTAAGGTTCTCGCAAAATTGTTATATCAATGCGTGATTCTGAAATTATTTGAAAAATATGACTGGTAGTTACTACAGATATTTATATGTTACACTGCATTACTGTAAAAACATTTTCAGTTTTAATGTGTGGTAAAATAACTATGCTTGCTGTTGAAGAGTTAGAATTTGCAGAGCTGCTTTGTAAGTTGGATATTGTGAAGCGTTTGCAGAATAATCAGTTGGAAAGTTTATATCCTTGTTTGTGTTAGAAAGTACGCAAACATGTATCTGAAATGAAATTTCAGTACTTTGTTTAAGCTGCTATAAATTTATCCAAAGCACAAGAAATTGTTCAAAACTTTCCAACTACGCCAAAGTAGTTGATGGTCTAAAAACTCGGTTTGGAAGAGATGAACCTTTGGTGGAGGTTTATGTTAGAGAGTTGTTAAAACTGTTTCGATTCATAAACATAAAAATTCTCAATAATATTTTTGTATGATAAACTCGAATCCTATCTTAGAGACACTGATAAATCTGCTTTGATACTTTATCCTATGGTTGAATCTTGTTTTTAAGAAGAGTTCTTGAAAGCATGGAACAAAAGCGCTCCTTCCGCAACCTCAACTGATACTAAGGAATGATTGTTTAACCTGATGTCCTTTCTTAAAGCCGAAACGGAAGAGGAAGAAAGAATAAATTTGACCTTGACTGGTTTTGGTTTGCGTTCTAGTGAAAATCCTCAATCTTTTAAGAAAAGAAGAATGTGTTTGACCACAGTAAGGTTGCCTCTGTAAGGTAAGCTTTAAAAGATATGAAGAAAGCACGTGTTTTTTGTTCTGGAGAATACCCAAGCCCAGACTGCTCAAAAAATGAGTTTAGCTGAAAAGCAGAGCATTTTTAAAGTTATAAACAGTGCTGCTTCGCTTGCCTGATAGCTGGACATCTGGTTCGTAAGCGAAAAATATTTCTGAAATATGTAGTATCTGGTAAGAAAATATGTGCCTCTTATGTATGATACTCTAGATGCTCTAAATAAGAAATCGGGCAAAAGTGATGAAAAATTTGCAAGTTCTGAAATCAGCATGTCTAACATTATTTATTTTATGGCTTAAAGATTTTCCTTCATACCATTAAAATCAAGCTAATTTCAGATCAGTCCAAATTCGGGGTCCCTCAAAAAGCGCATTTTAAAAAATCTGGTGGAAGGAATGGGATATAGTCCAGTGAGAAAAGAAACTTTTCTATACTCTTTATTTAAAAGGCTTAATTCGGATTGTGTGAACACACATGTTACAGAATCAGATTAAGAATCCCAGGAAATAATATAACTTGTAACATGGAAGCGTTGGATAAGGCCTCTAAACGTGACATTACGTCAGGCTCATGCATCGAAGAGCTCTAAGAAATAAAGATAACATTGTCATATGAGGGAGTTGAGTTACAACCTGTTCAAATACTCTTTTTGGAGCTGACGTGATAAGAAATCTTATGCCAGGTCAGCGTAAAATACGGACCTGTGAATTTGTACCTATCGAAACTTTACTTGGTTGGACTTTACTAGGAAAAGTACTTGAAAGAGAGATATCGTTAGCCAATGCTATACTGATAACTTCCCTTTTAGTAAAAGAAACGGATATTTCTGAAATGTGCAAATTAGGTTCTTTAGGGACGCAAGAACCTTCAGAACAAAAAACTAAAGAAGAACTTTATGCCGCCTCCATGGAATATTTATAAGGACTGTCAAAATTGATGAAGATGAATATTTTCTCGTTAGTCTATCATGCTTGACGTTCATTTATCATTGCCTAACAATTTTAATCTGGCATTAAAGAGGATACAAGTGACCACTCTTAAGCTCAAACTTGAGGAACTATATGAAGAATGTGGAGAAGTCTTCAAAGAAAGGGAACAAGAAAGCTCCTAAAGCAGAATTAAAAGAAATTCCTAAAGCAGAGCTTGAAGGTATCTTTTCACTATTTGTACCATGAACATGTGATGACATGAACAGTACAGTACGACTAAGATTAAACCATGAACTAAGATTTGTACCATGAACAGTACGACTAAGATTAAACCTGTGTTTAATGCTTCTTCTAAGCAAAAATGAACTCAATGATTGTGTGGAAAAGGGATTGAATTTGATCGATTCCTTCCAGAATAACGAGGTTTCGGTTGTATAAATTTGGTATAACAGCTGATATACGCAAAATACTTTGCAAATAAGTCTTTATAAAAAAGATAGCGATTTCCTTCCATTTCTACGGTGCGGTGAAGATGTAAGGCTCAGACATTATCGTCATCGCTAGAGTTGCCTTTGGTGTTTCATGTTGTTCGTTCTTGCTTGGGTCAAACAACCGATACCATTTAGAAAAGAAACTGGATGAAGAAATGCAAGAAAATGAAAAATATCTTAAAGATATTATCCGAAAACTGATTCTCAGCTTCTGTATGGATAATTGTTTCATCAAAGCTGAATCGGAGTTGAATCAATTTATTGAAGTTGCCAATGAAATTATGTCTGAAAGAAAATATGATTTACGAGGGTGGGAGCACACTAAATAGAAAGCCCAACAAACATTTTAGGAAAGATGTGGGACAGACACTGTGATACTCTTTTCATTGATATCCTTGATGTGAAAGAAGTAACGAGCATAGTTCTCAGAAAAAGAAATATTTTAGCTGTTTCGCACAGAGTTTTTCGTCCTCCAGGGATAACTGATATGGTGGTACTGAGCCCCGAAACTCTGGCTAGAAATTTGTAGTAATCTGAAATCAGTTGGGATGAAGAAGGTGATTTAAAGCACACGATTTTCTAAAACGGCTAAATGAGCTTGAATATTTGCAACGCTTGAAGGTTCCAAGATGATTCTACTGTAATGAAGGACTCGAGTACCTTTCGTCACATTTTTTCAGTGATGCCAGCAAACTTGCTTATTGGACCGTAGTCTTTCTGCGAGTTGGTAATGGAAGCACTGCTTATGTGCAACAAGTACAGAATAAAACTAGAATTGCTTCCTGTGGTAAAAAGGAAACAGCGATTGTTGGGTTGGAACTTCTTGATGCTACTATTTCTGCTCGTCTTTCGTCGGAGATCCGGAAAGAATTTCAAACAAACGACGTTTACTTCTGGACTGACTGTACCACAGTATTAGCTGGCTAAAAATAGAAGACTCGTGAAATGTATATGTTCAGAACAGTGTTATAGAAATTAGGAATCTGACCCTGTCTAAGCATGGAACATATGCCTGAATCTTTGACTCCTGCAGATCTGCCAAGTAGGGATTGTCAACGCAGAAGTTATACCAATCAAAATAGTGGGAGGATCCCAATTGATTGTATCTTCTACCTCTTTAATGGTTTAATTGCATGCAATTTTGAATTTTTAAAGATATTGTTTGCTTTAATTATTTTAAACGTTTTAATTAAATTTTTTATTAATGTTATTATATATATATCAGGAAATTAAAATAAAAAAACTCAGGAATATAAGTGTCGTTTCTCAGTTTGATTCATCTGCATCTAAAAGATTACTCAGGGATTCATATTACCAGGACTCGAGGACCAGCTTCTCTTTACGAATCTCCATGTTACAAAGGACTAAATAAATGCTTAAATATGAAATGCTAAAATAAACATCTCAGACATGTCCAACTCTATAAGCATTCCATGGGAAAAGGCTCCTGCAGACTTTTGGGAACGATGTAATCAGATGTGAAGGACGATCACCTGCACAAAACTTTACGTTTGTTCTTAGCTTGTAAGGTTTTAGTTAAACTAACCAAGTTTATTTTAATTTAAATCTTTTCTATCTCCTCTCTGCTTCAACTTCCTGTCAGAAGAAGCGCGCGTTTTTAGCTTATGCTAATTTTTGAAGTGCAGCCAAGCACTATTTAAGCCAGAGGTAGAAACCTCTCGGTGTGTGAGAGCTTTGCCTCAGATCACGGTCACGCCGCTCAACGTTCGCCTGACCAGCTAGCAGTTTAAATTTATAAGCCATAGTGCTTACTACGTGATTGCATTGTAAAATAAATTAAAGTGCGGTAGTATTTAGTATATCTTGCTACGCACCCTTTTAGATAGAGGCCAATCTCCGCGAATTGCTCTGCGAAGCAAAGTTTGATTTAAGTTACATTTAAATTTATTTAAGTTTATTTGATTGTTAAGTTCGACCCAAGTGTGGTCTTTTACTTTCTGTATCTCTCCCGAATTGGGAGGTTTGTATTTAATAGTGATTGAATAAAAGAGGATTTCAAATCCCTTCACGTGCAGTTATTCTCCAGCCCAGCAGTTACATCAGAACATAGCGTACCTTCCGCTCCCTGTTCCAGTTCAGGACTTAGAACGTAAGGATAAGAACCCTTTACAGAATTTACCATGTTCTCAAAGAATACACACAGAATGCTAAGTCCTGATAGTGGCGCCCGCACAAAAAGAAGAGGATGGCCTCAACAACAAGAAGACGAACCTGAGACACCTGCTGTACCTGTCCAGAATCCTGAGATAGCACCTCCTGGCATAGAAGGATTCGGCTACATCGTACAAACCATGCGAGCAGCCATGAAGCCAGCGGCAAGTTTTGACGGCAAGACAGCCGTAATCAATTTCCTGGAAAAGCTAGACTCCCACTTCATGCTATATCCAGTCCACGAATTTCAGAAAGTCGCTCTTGCTACCAGCGCTTTGAAGGGCCAAGCGCTAAGTTGGTTCAAGTGCATCGGAAAGAATCTCTTGGGGGAACCAGGAAGCCCCACATACACGTATGAAAATTTCAAGAATTCTCTAGTGAAAGCATTTCCCGTGGTGCGAGATCGAGCCAGATTGGAAGCTGAACTGTTTAGCCGATACCAAGAAAGAATAGAAGATTTGTCTAATTTTATTTTGAGGAAAATTCAAGTTTTCAAGCTTTTGTATGGAAGTCGCCCGGATCCTGAAATTATTCAAGTTATACTTCCTAGGCTACTGCCCCAAGTTCAAGATTTCATCGAACTAAGAAATCCAACAACATTAGACAGATTATTTGAGCTCGCGGTACAATTTGAAAGCCGAAGAACAGCCGACAACGAACGACGACGCCAATTTGAGCGAAGAAGTCAGTGGAGTTCGCCAAGACCGCAGCAAAAGCAAAATCAAAGTTACGGGAATAAGGCGAAGCAATGGCCGAAGAAAGATGTGTCTCCTAAAGCGAGCGGCGAACGAAGGGAATTTAATAGAAGAACAAGCAAAGATTCCGAGGGCAACCAGAAGAAAAAGAATTTAAACTAAGAGGGATTTCTTCGAGGAAGGTGAAGAAGTCCGAAGCAGCGCAAAACCCTTCCAAAATCAATTTAAACACCGTGGTCGTTAAGAATTTGAGTTTGCCGAAGATTGAAGTTCTAATCAACAACATACCGGCGACAGCCCTCTTGGATACAGGAGCCCAAAGCAGCTTCGTATCGGAAAGATTCTTTAAGAAGCACTTTCGACGTTACAGAATTTTTAGTGCAAGAGACACGGATGTCATAGCGGCCCAAGGAGAAAAATGTAGCTGTTTAGGAAAAGTACCATTGTTCGTGCGTATCAACAACGAACAGGTAAGAATCCTGTTTTATATTGTGCGTAACCTGCAGACTTGTATTATTCTAGGTGTGGACTTTTTTAGTTTGGCAGAAGCAAAAATTGATTTCAAGGGGGGAGAACTAACATTAAATATGAAGCCAATTGAAGCGAAGAATGATAAGCCCCCGCAGCTGGACTTGGAACATTTACAAGCAGAGGAAAAAGAGAAAATCCAAGGTCTGGTAAGTCACTTTGCAAATTTATTTAGTGATGTACCAGGGTTTACGCAGGTGGTGAACCACGACATTGACACGGGGGACGCTCAGCCAGTTAGGCAAAAGCCATATAGATATGACAGGGTAAAAGAAGAAATAATTGAACATCATATTAAAGAGATGTTAAAGAATAAAATCATCACGCCAATTTCTAGCAGTTATGCTAGCCCCGTTGTCCTGTGTAAGAAAAATAATGATTACCCGATTACGCACCCGAAGCGGTGGCGTTTTGCTATAGATTATCGCAAGTTAAATTCAGTTACAAAATATCCTGTATATCCGTTGCCGATAATTGAAGAAATTATTCGAAATATTTCGTCTACAAAATACATGACTACATTAGATCTCACGAGTGGCTATTTTCAGATTGGGGTAAAACCCGAGGACGTACACAAAACCGCGTTCATAACGAAATCTGGTACGTACGCATTTCTTAGAATGCCGTTCGGATTATCCGGCGCGCCGGCAACGTTCCAAAGATGTATGGACATCGTCTTAAGACCAGTCCTTGGTAAAAGCACTTTCATATATTTAGACGATATTATAATTACGAGTAGTACTCTAGAACAACACTTACAAGATTTAAGAAAAGTATTTTCATTGTTAAACGAAGCTGGTTTAAAGATAAATGCGTCTAAATGTAAATTTGCCGCAAAAGAGTTACGTTATTTAGGATTTAAAATTTCCCAAAAGGGAATCGAAACGGATCAGTCAAAAATAGTAGCCATTAGAAATTATCCTGTTCCTAAAACAGCGAAGAAATTATCGTCGTTTCTCGGGATGTGTTCATATTACCGGGCTTTCATTAAAGACTTTGCAAAAATAGCTGAGCCACTGCTAAAGTTGAAAAGAAAAAAAGCTAGGTTTTCGTGGTCAGCAGAAGCCAACTTGGCGTTTCAAAAATTGAAAGACGCATTGACTCAAGCTCCCGTCTTAAAATTTCCAGAAGGGGATAAAGGATTAGAGATTTCAGCGGACGCTTCAGATTTCGCGATTGGTGCAGTGCTTTCCCAAAATGGTCAGCCCGTGGCTTTTTTCAGCCGAACATTAAATGAAACCCAAAGAAACTATTCCGCAACAGAGAGAGAAACTCTCGCAGTGTTAGCATCAGTACAGAAATTTCGTGTGTTCTTTGGAAGTTCTCCAGTAACTGTATATACCGACCACGCGGCGGTCACTAGACTCTATTCTGGAAAAAATTTATCACCCAGATTAATAAGGTGGGCTCTCAAATTACAGGAATATAACCTAATAATTAAACATACGCCGGGAAAGGAAAATGTTGTGGCAGATGCTTTAAGCAGAATTAACTTAGATGAAAATGGAAGTGTAATTAAGATAGCCATGTTAACATCCAAAGTATTAGATTCTCGTGAAACAGTAATAGCCGAACTCAAAAAAGATCCGGAGTTCAAAAATATATACAATTATTTGGCCGACCCTGAGAATTTCAATCATCCGGATATTGTGCCGATAAGAAATAGGGCCGAAAATTACGAATTAATTGACGGACTGTTATTCTATACGAAAGCTACTAATGAGAATCATGAATATAGACCGGTTATCCCAGCTAGCATGAGGTTGAATGTATTAGAAGAGTTGCATGATTGTGCCATTTCGGCTCATTTAGGTATAAGAAAAACTGTTCAGAGAGTTCGCGAGGCAGTTTTCTTTCCAGAACTGCAAAAGTTTACTAGGGCGTATGTCCAGTCGTGCCCAACATGTCAATTAAATAATTATGTTAATTTCCGCCCGGCCGGGTTCCTAAATAGTATTAAATCAGAATTCCCAAATCAAATAATAGGCATCGATTTACTTGGACCTTACCCTCGAAGTAAAGTTAATAAAAGCCGATATCTTTTAGTTATAGTGGATCATTTTAGCAAATGGTTAGAGTTAATTCCGTTAAAACGCGCGTCTGCAAAAATTGTAGTAGATTCAATTCTAAATAAGTATATTTTAAAATACGGGGCGCCCCTAAAAGTTATTTCAGACAATGGTCCTCAGTTTGTTAGTAAAATGTTTGAGGAAATGTGTGCAAAACTGGGCATACGTCATCTAAAGATGGTCCCGTATCGTCCGCAGTCAAACATAGCGGAACGGGTGAATAGAAATGTAGTGAAAATAATTCGTAGTTATGTGAAAAACTATCACTCTACCTGGGATAGCCATATAAATGAATTTGCATTTGCACTTAGGACCGCCAAACACGATACTACACAAAAAACACCCGCTGAACTCTTCTTAGGAAGAAAGATCTTGACCCCCCTAGATAAACTGTTCTTTGTACAGGAAAGGGCAGAAGAATTTAAAATGAGTGATATACAAAAGTTAATACGGGAAGCGACGGGAAATATAGAAATGGCCCAAAGAAAACAGAAATTGTATTATGACCTAAAAAGAAGAGAGGTCAAGTACAATGTGGGAGATGAAGTGTTGAAGATTAAACACAACTTGTCAAATGCCCCAGAGGAAAAGGTGGGGAAATTTTTTCCGCGTTTTGAAGGCCCGTTCACAATTGAACAAATTACGGGGGCAGTGGTTATATTAAAAAGAAATGATGGTCAAACGCTCAAAGCGAATGTGGACCAAATAAAACCGTTCTATAATCGCAGCAAAATGGCTGTATTTAAAGATTCGTTTCAGGATCCGAGGCAATCGACTAGCCAGGAAGATATACTTCAGCGAATGCAGCAGGAACCAGCTACAACGGCGTCGAAATGTCAGAAGAATAAAGCTCCCCCTCAGCAAAGAAATAAGAACCAAAAATGTGGTTTCAAAAGAAAGTCTCACGATGCAAAGGAACAAATCTACGAACGGAATTCTGAGCGCACCAAGAGAAGAAAGCAGAATGGGCAAGGGAAGCCCAATGTATCCAAAAGAACTGTGGAATCATCGGACAGGTGCCTGAGAAGCAAGAAACGCCGATAGCAGCCTGAGAATCAACTTCCCGAATACAGCAGGAACCAGGACAAGCAACGAGCAAGGGCCCAGGAGAGAAGGGCCCAGTCCACCAAACGTCCAGCGGAGCAACCTCCTCTACAAAGGAAATTGCCGAGGATACAACGACGGAATTTCAAAAGAAAAAGAGACGAGCAGGCTCCGAAAGAACAACGAAAAACGAGGAAACTGAACCAGGCCACAACTTACTCAAGTTTTAAAGATTGGGCCAAGAAAAGGATGGACGATCATAATAAGATAAGTACAATTTCGTATTCAAAAGTTTAGTTAATTTTTGAGTATACTGCAAGTTGCAGGACTGATTTTACCTCAAGCGAGGTTGACTTTTACGCCAAGTGAGCGATAAGTTCTCATATGGAAAGTAAAATGTTTTGTTAAAAGAAATTGTAATTCTTAAAGATTTAAAATTACTTAATTTTGTAAATAGATTAATTCTGTAAAAGCAATGAATTGCTGAAAAGAATATGTTAACTAAATGATTTTGTATGACGCTTTGTCTAAAGACTTGTAAAATGTCTAGAATGAAAATTCGGAAAATTGAAAAACACGATTTAGTCTGTAGACTATTAATTCAATGTAATTTGATATTTCAAGAAAGTACCTTGAGAAAGGAATAGGAAGCACTTGCTGTAAGCTTAGAAATTTAACCTATATTTCTGTAAGCTTAGAAATTTAACCTCTATTTGCATTTCAGGATTGCTATGAAATTGTTAATGTGTTATGAAATGTAACAAATAATATTATGCTAGCAATGCACGTTAAGTGCAATATTAATGTGAATGTTGTGTGCAAACTGCGAATTTGTATGCATGAAAAGTTAAAGATTGACTATTTTAGAATGCAAGTGTTAATTAGGCTCTCCACCAAATACACTTAAAGTGTTAGACATAAAGCTAGTGAGAACCTTAGGATTAGCTGGTTATAGGGCGTTTTTTTCAGGTCTCGTATGTCAAGTTCTAACTAATGTTAGTCGATTGTAGGTGGAAGAGTTGAACACCCCCGAACACATAAAAACCCGCAATGGCGGTTTGCTTTACATCCAACACCGGTGAGAGAGCATACGGGGGAAGAATTTAATTGTGCTTGAATGATAATGTGTGTGTGCAAAATTACACAAAAAAAAAAAAATAAGGATTTGTACCACTTAGAATTATTCTGTTATTATGTCATACTAAAGTTGTTTTCCTTCCAGATTTTGCTGGAAGGAGTAAGACTGTTTGAAGAATAAGACTTGAAAAAAAAAATGTTGAAGATTGTTGTTCCAGAAAATTTCGTCTGTATTTTACACAAACATATATTGCCTTGTAAGAGTTGGCCTAAGTTTAGAACAGTGAAATTTTCGACTATTTAGAATTGCTAGTTTTCAACATGGTCCGTTTGGACCAAAGTAGTTTAACTATCGCAATTCTGGCGGGAAGTTTGTAAGGTTTTAGTTAAACTAACCAAGTTTATTTTAATTTAAATCTTTTCTATCTCCTCTCTGCTTCAACTTCCTGTCAGAAGAAGCGCGCGTTTTTAGCTTATGCTAATTTTTGAAGTTCAGCCAAGCACTATTTAAGCCAGAGGTAGAAACCTCTCGGTGTGTGAGAGCTTTGCCTCAGATCACGGTCACGCTGCTCAACGTTCGCCTGACCAGCTAGCAGTTTAAATTTATAAGCCATAGTGCTTACTACGTGATTGCATTGTAAAATAAATTAAAGTGCGGTAGTATTTAGTATATCTTGCTACGCACCCTTTTAGATAGAGGCCAATCTCCGCGAATTGCTCTGCGAAGCAAAGTTTGATTTAAGTTACATTTAAATTTATTTAAGTTTATTTGATTGTTAAGTTCGACCCAAGTGTGGTCTTTTACTTTCCGTATCTCTCCCGAATTGGGAGGTTTGTATTAATAGTGATTGAATAAAAGAGGATTTCAAATCCCTTCACGTGCAGTTATTCTCCAGCCCAGCAGTTACATCAGAACATAGCGTACCTTCCGCTCCCTGTTCCAGTTCAGGACTGAAAACTTGAGAAGAAACACCCTAGTAAATATTTCACAATGTCTGCAAAGAACACGCACCGAATATTCAGTCCTGATAAGCTTACAAATCATTCCTCAAATTCGGGAGAAATTTTTTCTTATGTTACATTCGGCTTAACAGCTTGAATTGTATCGGCAGGGGATCGTTATGGACTCTTTTGTGCTTGTTCCTTCCTGAACCTGCTGTTCTCCGTTAAATTTTTCTTCCTTATTCTCTTACTACTTATAGCATTCTTTCTATTCTCATTAATGACGCTTTCATTGGTGGGCTAGAAAAACACTGACCTTGCTTTCTTCACCTTTTAAAATAGCACATTATTGTATTTTCAGGGCATAAATTTACACAATAACGGGCTCCAGTATTTTTTAGTTTACTTAGTGTAATGCAGTTTCATCCGGAGTCCCAAATAAGATGGTGTCCAGTATTTTACTTTACTTATTTAATCATCTATCATTAATACATTATTTTACATATATAACTTAATTAATTTTATATTTATCTCATTGCATTTTATTCAGTTTAATTTTAATTATTAATAATTATTAAATTTATTAGTTGTTTTATTTATTCCTTACATATGGCTCCGACACTCCTATACTTAGAAATCAAGCTATGCGCAAAGCTATAATAATTGTATTATTATCCTATATCACATACTAAGTTTTCAACACGGTTTTCTGCACCATATTGTTTTAAAGATGATGAGGATAATTTCAATAAGTGTGGCTGGAAATTGCCATAGTAGTAGCAGAGACAAATGCTTAAATTTCATTGACTGATGATAGAAATGTCACTCAAGGAAAAATTTAGTATTTCCATCAGACTTTAAATCTCTAGAATTCCCTAAAATCCTTCCAATAGGTAAGGTAATAGGCAAGACTATATTTTCTAAATTCATTGCATCTTCGAAACAGACAGGAAGACCCACCGAGCTGATATTTCATTCAGAGGCATAAAAATAGAGTCAGAAGATAAAAATATCTTATAAATGGCAGATGCGTGAATTCTGGAAACGAAAAGAATTTGTACATTTTTTACCACAGATAACTGAAAAGCAGCGGAGGCATGTTATTTAAGTTAATCTGTTAGAAATATATATATATATGAAACATTAAACTTATTACAATATAAGGCAAAGCTTTTTCAGCGTTAGATAGGGCATCTGAGAGTTCGAAACATAATTTTAAGCAAGCGGAGGGGGGGATAAAGAGTAATTTTTATGTTCTTGGAAGCTTCTTAACATTTTTTTTTATTGAAAATTTTAAATTCCTTGTGCAGCATATAGTATTACACAAGGCTTAAAAAGGTAAGTAAAAAAAATACAATAACACAACACAAAATACAAAAAAAAAAAACAAAAAAACTTATAAATTCACAGATGACACGTAAGAGATAAATTTACAGAAGAAAAAGAAAGCCATTTTATCTTGGACAAATATATAAGGAGGGGGAGGAAAAGTAATATTCACAGATTTTAACCTAGAAATGAGTTCTTTTCGTCCTTCCTTGAGCTTTGAACAATAGAACAACAAATGTTCGACATTTTGCACTCCCCCGAAGCTGCATGAACACAAGTCTGTACTAGATAATCTAAATCTCTTCAGATAAGAATTGAATTTACCATGTCCAGTTAGAAATTGAGTAATTTCAAAATTACAGAGAAAGTGTTTATTATTCAATCTGTGAGGAATGGAAGGAAAATATAGTTTAGTTAAGGAGGCATTAGTAGAATTCCTGTATAGTTCATTCCACTTGAGTATTGTATCATCCCTACTTTTGTTCTTGAACAATGACTTGGGCAGTATCATTGGAGTAATTACTTGAAGATTTGTAGCTTGTTTTGCCAACCAATCAGCCCTTTCATTTCCTAGATTGCCAGTATGGCCACGTACATGAGAAAAGATAACATCAACACCTTTGTTATTAAGGTCTTTAAGAAGGGCATAAGGAATGACAATTAATTTGTTACATGAGAAGATATTCCTAAGTGAATATAAGGATGAAAGGGAATCAGTGCGAATAAGAAATTTAGCACTTAACGAATAGTTGTTAGATATTCACTTAATTGGCTCACTAATGCACAGTAATTCGGCTTGGAAAACACTGCATTCATTGGGGATTCTAAAGAGTTTGTATTCCAGTTCAAAACCATGATGGAAAACGGCATAAGCTAATCCAGCTCGATTATTAATTTTACTGCCATCTGTATAACACACAACAGGGAAATTATCATCAACTGAATTGTCATCAATGATAATTTGAATTGGCAAACGATCGGCAGGATGAGGAAGATCTTCAAACAACACCTTGGTATCGAACATAAATTTGCTGATGGTATCTTTAAACTTTTTATTATTTAAAACATGAAGGTCAATCGGAGAAGATCCTGAAATTACGAAACAGGCTTCATAGCTAATTGTTCTGTAGCCAGGCACAACTCTTAGTAATATTCTCCTTTGAATTCTACGAAGTATACGGGAATTAATCTTCTTTTCTAAAGCTGTTCCCCACACTCTAGATGCATAGCAAATAAAGGGGACAATACCCTGCTTATAAATCATATCAATAACATTAGATTTTAAACCAAAAGTATTGCAAGAGACACGATTAAGTCCTCTAAGTATATTTTCACACTTATTAGATAAATACATAATATGATTTTTCCAGCAAAACTTATGATCAAGAATAACGCCTAAATATTTAATTTCATTCACCGTTTCGAGTAAGGCATTATCCAAGTACAACTGTTGGTTTGAATAGCTGACATGCTTTCTTTTAATTATCCTAATTTTAGATTTATTAGGATTTAATTCCACTTTTTGTTCTCTGGACCAATTGGAAATAATATTAAGGGTGTTCTCAGCCGTATTAAAGCTTCTTAACATTCGAATATTATTTTACTTTTGTAGAGAGTGAGAGTACCAAGCATTAATGCCTTTTTTTTGGAAAGGAAATATCAATGGCAGATGAATTTTTTACAATACAATGTTTAATTTTTTAATATAGAGTGAAATCTCTCCTATCACTTCCCGTAGACGACCACCTCCGGAAGAGAATAGTGTTTCTTAGAATGTAAATAAACAGTACATTACTTCTCTAAGCCGACCACTTTGACAGAAATCACCTGGAATTGTCAATGGAATGGGAGTTTCTCACCGCATCTCCACCATCAAAAACTTCATTTATTGTATCATCAATAACTTTATTTATTATACAGTATAGTATGTATGTACTACACAGTGCACAGCATAGTAGGTATATTTCACACTACACCCTATTTGACAGCAATCTTTCCTGATTCTGTCTGCTGACTCAAGTCTTGAAGGGACTTTCGCTTTTACGCCGATCATTTCCCTTAAGTTTCTTGATATTCCGTTAATTACGTATTCTATTTAAAGGTTTTCCATTATTAATATGTTCCAACGCTCAGTTTCATTTTAATACATTCGTCTTCACTTGTCTGAATTCATCATTTCATAATTGACGTAAGTGAAAAAGAAGTAATATTTAATCAGATTTATGTAGTTGAAATAACTATGATGAAAAATTCACATAATTCACAAGTGATATCACTATAGCCACTGAGTCAGGGCTTTCAAAAATGGACCAACGAGCTATTGCTCTTGTGACGCTGAACCTTTGAAACCGTGCGTATGAGCGCATACTGTCATTTACGATTTATTTTGTGTTTGTTTCGCAGTTATAAATATATGGCGTATAAATGCTGCTATCATTTTAGAAGAAAATCTGGTAGTGTTTTCATTTTATGTGTTTGTTTAATCGTCAAAATTTCACTTTCCACGAAACTTACGACGCGCTGATATTCGGATTAAAGTTCTTGGCATATTATCGCCCTTTGTATCGAGAAAATGACTCAAGCTGCAACTAGCCTCGAATATTCTGCATTTACCCAGCACCTATCGATTAAGAGAATGCAAGTGTATAATTTATTTTTATTGAGCTGAGAGTAATTAGAAGTGTTATAATGAATCTAGTATTTTCTTATTTCAGTGCTTGCATTGCTTTGATTTCGAAAGTGTAAGATTCAAAATATATACTGTTAATGATGTGATTATACCTATTGTTAACATTAATATTATATAAAAATAAAGTAAATATTCGTTGTGAATAAGATAAATTCATTCTGTTTGAAGAGTATTTCTGTCTGAGAGGCAAGACATTTAAGAATGAACAGTTATTAATGTGAAATTTAACACACTAAATATGTAGGAATGCAAATTAGGAAAGTTCACTTTCAATAAAACGGTGCATTGGCTATTATTATACATGTCGTTTTCATATAGACTGAAATAAAAAATGCTAAGACTTCTACTGTTTACATATATATACGCAATAATGCTTATATTTGATCTAACTTCGCACTGAAAATTTTCACAAGAAATCCGCAATGCTTTGATTTCTTTGTACGGGAAGTTGCGTGGCAAAACATTTTCAACATCTTGCTTACAGCGCTTACATCTTGCTTAATCCTCATGTGAAATGACAGAAATATTACTGAAAGCCCATTGGTCCATTCTAGAAGCCACTCCCTCGGTGGAGATGCAGATGTGCACTTACGAAATATGCAGACCAGCATTTACTTATTGAAAAGGTAACAATGTTATTGCATGTTTAAGTAAGGCGTCCTTGTAAAAACTTGTAGTGTTTTATGTTAAGAATGGATAGCGAATCTTCAATCTAGATTGAAAAGAGATAAAATTAATCTTAAAAATATTTAATTACCTTTTGCAAAATGTTTTTAGTATTTTATGAAGCTTTAACTCGATTTGTTTCAGAAAAAATTGGATTCTAACTTACCATAGGGTTTTGAAAATGGAACAAACTTTTCTACTTAAATGCTTATAGCTCTTATGCGTAATTGTTAAAGGCTATAATTCGGCGCCAAGAACAGTTATTTCCATTGTCCATTTAAATGCGATTACAAAATCTTAGGCATTATTTAGAATCCGTATTGCGAAGCATTTTAATAAAAGTTTAACTGAATGTTTCGTAATCTAAAAAAAAAAATATCATTACAATTAAATATACATTTGATTGTGCAAGGAAGAAATGTTATTTGCTTTTGTAATAAGTCTGAGAACTAATGGCTCATAACATTGTTACATAATTTCATTGTTAATAGAATAGCAATAACTTGTTTTATACTCAGTAAAAATCATAATTTATTTTACTTTCCCATTTATTTTTTTATGCAGCTACTAGGATAAAATGAAAGAAAATAAAGTATAGGAAGAGATATTTTCCTAAAAGTTGTTCTGTCTGCATTTGAAAGTACGTTAGAATGATGATCAAATTCGAGCTGCAGTTCTTCTCGTCAATGTCTAAGTCAGTGTGTCCCTGAAAAAAAAATTAAACATATCTTTTTTTCCCTAAAACCCTTCTTTAATGCATATAATTTGTGTAGTTTATTTATATTTCTGATTGCGTTGCTATTTTTTTATTAAAAGTTACGCTTAATTACGCTTAACAATTGTTGTGTAATTAAATTACTTCGTATTTAATTACACAACCTAAAAATTAATACGAATATACGAAGTAATTAAATTACTTCGTATTTAATAACTTCGTATTTCGTATCGTAATTTTGCTTCGTATCATAGTTTCTCTTTTAGACTTGAAACATGCGTTTGCTTCTGAATTAGACCTTAGTTTGCTTCAACAGTATTTTCAAAACCCTAAAATAATTTGATATTAGTTAGTTGAGATAATATTTATTCAACATCTGAAGAATACATAAACTTTATCGAAATGTATAACCATATATATATACACATGCATGATGAAGAATTTAATACAGAAAATAAAGTAAGAACCATACACACGTTGATTATTATACAATGTACAATTAAATATTCATCACAATAGTTATAAAGCATACTACGGATATAATTTATATTTTTAAATTACTTCCAACTGCACAACAAAGATTTGGGTGGCATGTACCAGTTATCAACAGTTAAACTTCTCAAATGTGTACATATCTTCTTCGAGACGCATTCTGATTTTCTTTGAATAAAAATACTAAGTTTTTCATTCTTTTCCTCTAAAAGTGCTATAAAACAGAGTGGAACATTTAGTATTCATTATTAAGGAGCAAATAACAGTTATTTGCTAATTAGGCACGCTTAAACTATCAAAATGCATAGAAAGATTAAAAAAGTTATTACCTGTCAGTCTTGATTCGTATGATGTACCTGCATAGAAAACAAAATTAGCATTTAGTTAACATAAAAAGTAACAAAGCTTAATAATTTATCATCATTCACTACTATTTATAAGAAATAATTATCGAAGGTACAATTCGAGGAGATTTTTCAAGTCTGCGAATCATTATGAAAATTGAATGTAGTGAATTAAATAATATAGTTATGAAATATTTAAATACCATTCAAATAAGGAAGTTCTTTCTCTTGTATAGTGTGTGAACAATTTTTATCTACTTCTATTAATGCAATTTCTTCCTTAAGCACAAATCGTGTCAAGTTTTCATCTTGGCTGTTGATTTCTTCATGTACGATGTAATTGATAATAGTTGATGAAACTTCATTTATTCGAGCAAAAGCTTCAGTTTTGAGATCTTTTGTCATCTGAAAAAAAGAAAAGAAAAGCAGTTTTATTCGGTTTTTTTTTAATTAAAAACAACTGCTATATGTATAAACCTTCTTCTAAATTTTCGAATTTAGTATGTCACAACATGCGAATTAAAAATTACTTCCTTAAATGAGGAATAAAAACACAAAATATTTAGTGTATTATTACAGGATATCTGTTATTTATAAAAAATATCTCTATACCATTATTAGTTTACAATAAACTTCTCAGCGTTCTACATCATTTGTAGTCTACATTCATGCAGTCGGAGCCAAGTACAAAACGTGCGCCATCTTAGGGAATTCATGAATGTTTTTTCAGAACCGACACCCTTTTAGCGTAGAGGTGAAATTGTTAATAGTAGAGGTAGCAATATTTTATGGAACTGATCACAGATACTTATTTTTGCTATTCAGCTATAATGACTAAAAGTGAGAAATAAAATCATAAAATTATTTTCTGCATGAATGACACGCATCCAAACCTATTTGTTAAATACATCGGTAAATTAATCATGGGAGATAGTGTTCGTGGTCACGATTGCCAATAAACAGTACATACTTATTTGTAAAATAGTGGGGTTAAATCTACTTTTCATACTGCTTAGGTGCATTTTTTATACACAACTTTCTTCTGTATAGTATTATCATTATTATTCTTGAAATAAACTTTATAATGCGCAACATATGTAAATCCGTTTATTTTAATGATTTATACAAGTTTCAGCGTGCTTATTTACGAACATATATGAATTATTGGTTCTACTGATAGAACTTATGAATTATTGGGAGTAAGTGTTATTGGTTTTATACTCCCCATGTAGAGTCATTAGGAGTTTTTGGAAGCAGGAGATTTGAAAAATGAGCAATGCCCTCACCAAGACTCGAACCTGGACCTCTCGAATACACGCCGAGTGAGCTACCATTATACCCCGAAGGCATGCAGAAAGGAGGGAGAAAATACTCCCCCTTTTAAAGTGAGACTGGGGATTAGGGGACCCAATCTCCAAATTCTGGTGGTGAAGAATCATCATCCACCACCTTTTAGTTCTGGCGCCGTGAGCAATGCCCTCTCTGGTACTCGAATCTGAACCTCTGGAATACGCGCCGAATGTGCTACCGTTACACCACGAAGGCATACAGAAAGGAGGGAGAAAATACCTTATACCCACAGGAGAGACATTTCTAAAAACGGATTTTACGAACAAAATGACTTTTCGAAAAACTACTTTCACATAAAATTTCGAGATCTTTCATTTAAAATTCGCTCTGCAATTTCTTTAATGCAAAATGACAAATACTAAATTATAAATATCAGTGAGAATAAGTCGCATTGATTAGAACAGGCCTTTCCCATCTCGCTTGGTTTGGTAGATCAATTTGTCTATACCGTTAGAGTGACGAATGCCAACTTAATACTATATTAGGTATTGATTATCCGCAAAAGTTCTGTGTTTTTTTGGTGAAAGAATTCCGTTATGTTGTAGAACACGTTTATTGAAATTTTATAAGCCACCGTTAAGATTCTTTACGTTGTTCTATTCCTGTGCCCGAAAAAAAGTTCGCAGTAGTTCAAAGAAGAGGCATTCTGTTTGAGTCATGTCCAAAGACCATGCGGCGGCATGCAGCACGACCTGCTATCCAAATAGATGTAACTTCCTCTGCCGCGCAGCCGGTATAGTTGTTAATGACGCTAACTGCCGTGCCGATAGGTACTGGTTCTAATCCCAGAGGAGGCATGTACGTTTGTGACAGTATAGTGTCTGCGCGGGAAAGGAGGACTCAAAATATACTGAAAGCCGAAAGTCCTCTCGAGAGTTTGGTGATAGGGGAAGAGGACTGGAAGACTCTTGGACCAACCTCCGGGGTGTTATCCCTCAACTCTGAGACGGAACAGCACAGTTAGTGCCGTAGTACAATACTTGTACAACCAATGGTAAATGTCTGGTGTCCCGCTCACTTCTGCCTCTAACTTCCTCCGATACATGAATGATCATTGGTGAAATTCGGTGTTCCGCTCTCTTCTGTCTGTATCTGTAATCTCCTGTAAATCCGAAAAGATGAGTGAAGTGTTACGTTGTCGCACTATCGACCATTACCACTATCGACAATTCAGCAGCGATAAGTGCTTTTCCTCTCAGGTCATTGCAAAAATGATCTTGCTGCTACAGGCAGCTTTTCTATATATTTCAGATTAGATTTGGTGGCAGGAGGTCTCAACAGACCACTTCTTTAAAATACAAATTAAACAAAAACCTTTTGCGGATGTAATTCGTGTTTTGCGGTGGATCGTAGAGACTTTTCTAGCTTACAAATAATCTGCATTGCGCTACATTCTTTCAAAGAAACTATTTTTCATTTCAGTTGCGCAAAGATTCAAATGCAAAGTAAGCAAGGTTTGAAACATAGCATTTTATTATCTTCTTGATATTCACTTTGCGATAACTCACATGGTAACCGAATATTCAAATTTATCGCATATTCTAGGCAGGCTGACACTTCTTCAGTATCATTCTTTGAATTGCAAATTTTTATGATAATTCAGCCACAATAACCTTGTCGGCATCTTTACTGGTTTCCAACAGATCCACATCTTATAGCTCTTGAGATTTTCTTAATCATTTCTGTCTTCGAGCTACCACTCAGCATTACTGAAAGACTGAAATGAATGGCATGTAGGCTGTGATATAGTTTCTTCATACATACTACATATCATTCAACCTACGTCTGCCGCACTGTGTCTTAAATCATACTCATGTAAAAGACAATATCAGATATGCTCTTTCTAGGCCTTTATTTGTTCTCACTTGCTTATCACCTAGAAGTAATGCCCAACGTCCATATCAGCACAATTTACTAGAGCAATTTACATTGAGCAATCCATACTATCTTGTAATCGACCAAGGAGCACAAGCAAAAGGTTTCAGTGCCAAACGTGTTACCCAACAGCACGTATCCAATATCTGCTGGACTGCTCCTTCATTAAAATTTGAAGAGCAATCTAATCTATCGTTTCAGTTTTCCTCGTTAGGTTAGTAACTTTGCTGTGAAATATAGAGCTTGGGGAACTATTTTAACTGGAGATGACATACACTCACTTCCAAAAGTTCAGCACGGAGAGGAAAATGCTAATTTCTGGAAGCCAATCAGAATTGAAGAGGATGCAATTCGCTGCAGAGGTAGATGGAAGTATGCAAATATGTTAGGTAACAGACACTCACGCTTTCATGTCAAGAAATATGCAAGAAAGGCAGTCTTATAAGAAGCCAACTTTATGAAGGGTTACAGAAGTTGATTGCAAGTGCTGATATGAGGTGTTTAAAACTTTCGTACAATTTATTTTCAAGACATACGTGTTTCTATGACTTGCAGAAGACGAATGGAAGATTCTGAGCGCTGGCGTGCTGTGGGGCGCATTGAAGCAGGACAGTCGATCACAGATGTTGCTCTTTTCTTCGGCGTTCATCATTCTGTAATTTCACGTTTATAGAAACAATTCCAAACCACACAGACAGTTGTCCGAAGGCTGGTAGCCGGTCGCCCAAGGGTTACAACCCCTGCGGAAGATCGATATATTGCTATTGTAGCCAAACGGAATTGCAGAGCGACTTCCACACCGTGTGACATCTATGGTTACAGCGTCCATTAGTAAGGCGATATCTGCAGCTACTGTACGCGGAAGATTACATATGAGTGAACTGCACGCCCGGGTACCTCGAGTTTGTGTTCTTCTATCCGTCCAATAAAGAGGGGCACGATTACAGTGGTGCCGGGAACATGTCAATTGGAATGTGTCTGATTGAGGCAATGTCATGTTTACTGATGAGTCAAGATTTGCTCTGGAGCCAGATGACAAGAGTATAAGGATATGGCGTGAGTAGCGAAAACGCAGTCAGTTCCAATCCGAGGCGGAGGCATTATGTTGTGAGCAGGGATTTCATTAGGTTATCGCACCGACGTGCACATCTTTAAATTACACGAAAATTAGCAGAATTCACAAAATTATTTTCTATATTATTCTGTCATACATTTATAATCTAAAACTAATTTTAATGCTCTCTGAAGGCAAAGTGTAGGTTTGAAAATTTCTCTCGTTATAATATTTTAGTGGTGAATTTATATATTATTCTTATAATTACTTTCAGTTTTATTTAGTTTTTAGTTTATAAAGTATGCGTCTAAAATTACTATGCATATATTGCATAAGCTGCTGCATATCATAGCATATTAATATGTTTAGATATACATTCAGGAAACTAACAATGCCTGGATACGTTTATAGAAGCATCGATAGAATACGCCAACAGAATATTCTGAGAAGCGTGTGAAAACTGTTGAAATGGAAGTTTTCATTATTTTATTTTCAAAGTTAAAACTATCAGAACTGTTATTAGATAAAAGTTTTAAAACATGTTTCATTTAAGATGCCGCTGTTTTGATGTAATAAAAGTGATATTTAGGGCGTATTGTAATTGAACTTATTGTAATTGAAGTTACGAAGTTTGTCGGGCAACAGGTGGCGTTACTATGATGCAAATAATCTTTTAAATGTTTTTCGAAATATAATATACTACAGACAAACTACATAATTTCTACTGGGGTGTTTTATGACGCCATATTTCTGAAGCAAACAATGTTGTCGAACTTGTACAGTCTAATTATGCACAGAATATTGCACAATTTAGAAATTTTACCGATATTTATTTTTATAAGGAAGTTTGAGGAAGGGGGAGAGACGGAGCGGTTAATAGGGGGAAAATATTTTTAAGAGCTAATTTATATTCCAGCCAAAAATGATTCTTTTGGAAGATCTACGTAGATCGTCTTATTTCTCTGACTCAGTCTTTAATGTTTGCATTAAGGATAAGATTCTGGTGTAATTCAGAATCAAATAGTATGGAGACACCAACATTTACGGTAATTCTCGCGGTACTAGCAAAGCAGACGCACGAATGCCTGTAGCACCATATTTCGACGAATTGATCAGCATCATCACGATAAAGGCTCTCTCACGCAAAATATTAGATAGAATTCTTTTAAATAAATCGTTAAGACTTCAAAATCTGGAATGTGCTGCTCAACAGTTATCGATAAGCACTTACAGCTGTAGCACATAAAGAGGGAAAGAATTAAGGAGATTCCAAGATTTACGCAACACTATCCAAAGTAATCCTAGAATTTTTGAAAACATTCAGAAGTAACAAATAAGACGAATTTGTGTTTACATCACAGTTTTTTGTCCGATGGTTCGAATACAATTAAGTTGCTTAGAATTAGTCAATAATAACGCAACAAAATATTTGGTTAAGGCAGCTTTGAAGCAAATTAATATTAATATCAATACTTAATGATTCTTTTCTGTAAGCTAATTAATTATTCTCTGCTAATATTCTTTCTTCTCCCCCCCCCCTCCAAAACGTGTCTTAAAACGATAGGAGTAAGGAAAACTGTTTATTTGTGGGGCTGATATGGGACATTTTTCAATTTAAAATGAAAAAAAATAAAAGAAAAAAAAAGAAAATCTGAAAGGTTTCAGATTTTAATTACGTCCAAACGGACGTTTATTTAACATTTTGTGAGTTACCTTTATTTATTAAATACCATGTTCTTCGCACTTAAACCATAAAATTGATTTCAAGAGCAATATCGCAAAATAATTTTAAATTGAGCATATCTTTAGAAATTTCGGTACACACTCTCACACGCTTGAGATAAAAATGTTTTTCTGTACAACGTTGGTATTGCTGGCTTTGAAATCTTTGAGTTTGATAATGAAAAATTCGTTAAAGGTTTAGAGAATATTGTTACGAATTTCACATTTATTTGGCTATTTATTTAGAATTGTAATTAAAATTCCTTTTTATTTTTCCGTGCAACGCAGACGATTTCTGAAGAGAAAGCTACATAAAAAATAAATAAATAAAACAAAATAAAATAAAATAAAATAAGCAGTAAATTGAAAATTGAAACGACGCAAAATGCCAAAACGAAAGTAATAGTCCTTCGGGATTCAAATCCCTTTGGACTAAAAACAAAAGTGAAATCACAAAACGTTTCGTTCTAAAGTATCTCTATCATGTAACTGTATTTCGGAAAACCGGAAGCAGATTTCGTATTAGAATGACAGTGCTTATTACGCCTTAAATGTTCTAGCACTACTCACAGTCACTCTGTATATAGGTTGAGTTAACAAGTTAAAAATCCGAGAATATTCTAAAACGAGATGTTCTAAGTAAATAGCTAAACAAAAGTTTAATATTGCGAAATTCCATAATGCTGCATGCAGTAATTTTAAAGCATTTTTTTTTTGGATGTAAATATAGGGTTTCTGCGATAGAAAGAGAATTAAATAAAGTGCAATAATTATAACATACTAACTAAAAGTACAACAACAACAACAACAAAAAGAGTTTTGTCGTCACAGTTGACAGAACAAACATAAATACATAAATTTAAGACAAAACTATGTGACTGATTACAGTGAAGTTAAAAACTACTTCAATCACACTCAGTGAAAAGCCAGAAGGATGGTTAGCTAAAGTCAGGCTATCAACCAAAGCTAATTTTTTATTTAAACAGTTAGTTAATTTATTAAATTATTAATAATTTTATATAATTTTTACTTGAATAAATTAAACCAAGAAACTAAATTAAAGAAAAATAAATTGAATGCAGGGAAATATTTCTTGAAGTCAGATTCGCCTTTAAAAATTCCGTCATTCATAAATATTTCAACAACTTACTTTATTCATTAAAACGAGAATCATGTCCTTTCCTTTGTGTGATAGAAGAGCAACATCGAGTACTTCCGCATTTGGGATTGAATATGTCGAGACTGACGAACCATTTTCATAATTTAAGGTAGTCACCTGAAATAGAGGTTATTTGTTCAATTACAGGCTTTCCTTTTTTCGTTTCTTCATCCAAAAATCAGCAATAATATTAAATGCAATAATATAATCACGAATAACATGAAAGCGTCAATATGAAAAGAGATTTTTCAATAATATGAAAGGATATATTTAGAGAAGCAACAATAATATGAAAAGATACTGAATATTCTTTGGTAGAGTAATAACACGAAAGAAGATCTTTTGAGGAACAAATTTAAATATGTAGAGCTTTCTTTTTATTTCACTAACATAAATGAATGATGAAAGTTTAGAGGATTGATAATATCCATCCACATCAATTCACAAGCAGAGATTAATTGTACTGATTGCGTCTGTTTTATATTTTGTGCATGGTGTATCAAAGCTTGTATTAGATAATATGTCGGCTTCAAGTCCTGAGTATCGCCTTAGCTCACTAAGCCCTGCACAAGTTGCAGATTAGAAAGCGTCTCAAATTCTTCTACAGTTTCACAGAATCATCTTTTTCCTTTATAAAATGTCAAGAATTTGAAGTCTGCAGACTTCAAATTCTTGAAAGAGTATGCTGATTCATTTTTAAATTTTTCATTACTTTATTTCATATAAATATCATAAATTAAAGTGCATCTAACAAAACGTAAATTTAATATAAATACTTTTGAAATATCAAATTTAATTAATATTAAAAAACGCTAGATAAATGATTTTTTTTAATTTTAAATGATTAATACTTAAAATTTTGTTTTTATAAGTATTGCAACAAAATATTTAAAAATCAAAATAATTTGTAAAATAAGTTATTAATTTACGGATTGTAAATATTTTCGAAAAGTCATGTTTCCTAAATATGAATAAAATGCAAATATGATTCTCACTAAATAAAAATTGAATTTATTAGTAAAATATATATATGTGATATGAAAGAGAAAAAGATGCAGCAGTATTGTTAGGAGTAGAAAGTAGATCCATAGTGAAGACGAAGGATACTGATTACATAGAATACTGAAAAACCGATTCGCAATGAATGAGAAATTTGGCAGTCGAGGCAGATTTAATTCCATTTTTATTTAAATTCACATTTATAGCCACAGTTCACTTGACACTCTAATCGTGCATGTTTTCAGAACATTTACAATTTTGAATACTATTGCGACAGGAAGAGAAAACAGCGAAATGAAATGGTGTCCAAGCAGCAATAGAGAAACAAGCGAAATAAGTATTTATCCAATAAGGCTTACGCAAGTTTTGTAGCATATATTAATCTAGAAATGACGAATCCAGAAATGTTGTTATTATTTTTAGAATAAAGAGACAATAACCTAATTCAAAAAGAGCAATTAAAAGGCTATTACTAAATTAAATTTTAAAGCTGATTGACATTGTTTAATCTTATATATATGCTTAGAAACTTAATTATTGTATGCAAATTTAATTCTTTATAAATAAATATTGTGTCAGAACCATAGCTATATTGTTTCACATTCTCTATACTTTGAGAAACTTATCTTGCTGAAAATACGGCAGATCTGCGTAGTGCCTTTAGGATAGTACTTTTCAAAACTGTTTTCATACTTACATTGCAGTGGGAAAAAAGGCCGGAACAGATTAATTAAGCTTGTAAGGTTTATCCTAAGTTTATTAACAGTCATTTTAAGTTTTGTATCTTTCCTATCTTATTCTAATTTCTGCTTACAATTTCCTGCCAGAATGTAAATTTAGAAACGCAGTTAATGCAAATGAGAATGAGTACACCTTAAGTCGTTACTTCAGCGACTTCGAGAGAGAGAGAGTCTGATTCCCTAACTAGCACGAGTTTGCTTTATGCCTACGTCTGGAAGGAAGTGTTTACATTATTACATGAAGCGGTTAATGCTAAAAAGTTAATGCTAAAAAGTGCAAATTTGCCGCCAAGGAATTGAAGTACCTCGGCTGTAAAATCTGGAAAAACGGTATAGTGTTCCCATTATAGAGTATTCATTAAAGATTTTGCTAAAATAGTTGAACCTTTGATGGTGCTTAAACGAAAAAAGATTAAGTTCACATGGACAGCGGAGACGAACACGGCGTTTGAAGAATTGAAACACGCCTTAATTAATGGTCCTGTTCTTAAATTCCCGGAAGGGGATCAAAAGTTAGAGATCGCAGCAGATGCATCAGCCTACGCAGTTGGCGCAGTTCTTTCTCAAAATGAGCAACAGTTAGCTTTTTTTAGCAAGATGCTTAATCAAACTCAGCGAAATTATACTGTAACTGAACGAGAAACTCTCGCAGTCCTACTATCGGTGCAAAAATTTCAGGTGTTCTTTGGGAGTGCCTCAATAACTGTGTATTCAGATCATGCGGCAGCTGGTCGCTTATACTCCGGAAAAAATCTTTCGCCTCGGCTCATACGTTGGACACTAAAACTGCAGGAATTTAACTTAATTATAAAACACACGCCGGGGAAAGAAAATGTAGTTGCAGATGCCCTTTTGAGGATTAAGATAGATGAAGACGGAAATACAATTAAATGTACGATGCTAACGGCGAAAATAATTGAATCCCGGGAAATAATAATCACCGAGTTAAAAACGGACCCAGAATTTAGAGATATTTATGCTTACCTGGAATATCCCGAAAATTTTGAACATGTAGACTTAACGGCTATTCGCAATAGGGCGGCCCATTATGAAATTATAGATAAATTGCTCTTTTACACGAAAACAACCAACGATAATCAAAAATTGTGGCTGGTAGTCCCAATGAGTCTACGCTTAAGTATTCTAAAGGAGTTCCATGACTCGAAATTAGGAGCCCATCTTGGTGTTAGGAAAACCATGCAAAGGGTCCGCGAAGCAGTATATTTTCCGCAGTTATACAAAGTTCTGATGGCGTATGTCAGGTCATGTCACTTTTGTCAATTAATTAATGACGTTAATTACCACCCGTCCGGGTACTTAAATAGCATAAAAACCACTTTCTCAAATGAATTGGTTGGCATTAATTTGCTTGGTCCCTAGCCTAGAACAAAGATTAATAAAAAGAGATACTTGTTAACCATCGTGGATCATTTCTCAAAATGGTAGAAATAATTCCCCTTAAACGGGCTTCAACAAAAATAGTTGCAGATTCGTTTCTAAATAAATATATTTTAAAATACGGGGCCCCAGTAAAAGTAATATTAGGTAATGGTAGGCAATTCGTAAGCAATTTATCTGAAAACCTGCGCACAGGCCTTGGCATACGCCATAGAAAAATGGTACCTTATAGACCGCAATCAAATATTGCGAAACGCGTAAATAAAAATGTAGTTAAAATTATA
The DNA here is from genome assembly GCA_000611955.2 of Stegodyphus mimosarum. Taxonomy (NCBI): domain Eukaryota; kingdom Metazoa; phylum Arthropoda; class Arachnida; order Araneae; family Eresidae; genus Stegodyphus; species Stegodyphus mimosarum. The sequence continues at coordinate 124,572 of KK119156.1, forward strand.
CGGGGATATGTTAAGAATTATCATGTCCGTTGGGACAGCTGCGTCAATGAATTAGGCTTTGAATTGAGAACAGCAAAGCATGACACTACAAACAAAAACCCCGCAAAATTGTTCCTAGGAAGAAAAATTTTAACGCCTCTGGGTAAGCTATTTTTCGTTTAACAAGGACAGGAAGAGTTTAAATTGAATGATATTCAGAAAGTTATTAATGAGGCCATCAAAAATTCAGATGCGGCCAGAAAGTGCTAAAATTAAAGCACTCCTTGTCATCTGCACCCAAAAATAGGGTATCTAAATTTGACCCCAGGTTTGAAGCGCCGTATATAATATAGAAGATAAAATTTTCAACGGTTTACTTAAAAGCAGAAAAGGGACAACAATCTATCGCGAACATAGATCAACTGAAACTCTATAATAGTCGTACGGATTTTCTAATCTTAAAAGATTTATTGCAGGCTTCTGAAACAGCGCCAAGAATATTAATTTCACCGCCGCCCAGCAAGGATCCCCCAGCAACGAAATGAAAGGCCGCTAACACTGAAGAAAGCACAGCGAAACGAATTCAACAACATCCAAGCTCCGCCAGAACGAGGAGTTCTGATTAGAGTTCTCCTTCAACAAAAGCCAGTGCCTATGGGATAGCGGAAAGGCTCTTGCAAGATAAGCAAAGAAAGCGGCAAATTACGGAACCACAAGAAGATACCATAAGAATATGCCAGCCGAAAAGTATGAAAAGAAAACAACTCGACGACGCGAGGTCTATTCCTTTTCAGAAACCCAGAAGAACTAAGATGGTTTTTAAAGATTCAGAAACAAGGTCGGCAGGCTACAAAGCAAAGAGGAAACTGGAGTTCCAAAATCCTCAACCGACAAGGAAAGCTCCCCGTTTCAACGCCCGAGGAATGAAAAGAAAAGAATGTCCAGAAGCAAATGCCAGCCGTTCGAGACGACTTAAGAGTCCGAAGTCTGGAAGCTCCAACATTTCAAGAGTTCTGCGCCAAGAGAATGCAGGAGTATAGAAGCCAAAAATATAAGTGAAAATTTTTCTTGTTTTCTATTTTGTATTGAAAGTTCGATTTATGTCATGTGTTTAAAGTTGCAAAATACTGTTGAAAGTAAGAAATTGAATTCGCAAGTTGGCGATAATTTATTTTGTAAATACTTTCTTTGAGAATTCTCAAGTTCGGAGAAACTAATTTGTGAATATGTTTAGTCGAAAGACTTCAATTGTGTTAACGTAAAGATTGTAGCCAAGCGTTGTGAATTTTGTGTAGCAACTATAACGAATGAGGTAAAATGAATTTTAAAGTATTAAGTGTTAAAATGTTCTAGTGAATTTGAAATATTAATGTTAGATTTTAAACTATTGTAAAAGTTAAACTGATATAAATGTTTGGTTTGATGAAAAAATGGTTTGATGGTTAAAAGTTTTGGTTAAGATGACTCTACATATCTTTGTATAAAAGATGAATTGAATGAAAGTATAGATTGAATGTGCTTAAAGTTAGGCTTTCCAGGCTTCACTTAAGAATTTTAAAATTTAAACTCTATTTTAGGACATTAAGTCTAGTTTTGTGTTTAAGGAGTTTCCTAAGGTCTGGAAAGTCGAGTTTATAACAAATCGTAGCGGTTGGATAGTGGTAGTATGTTGTCGCGGAATTACAACATAAAAACCTCGTCTTACTCAGAACAATTTCTGGAGAGCATGGGGTGAAGAAGAATTAAAGTTTCGTGTGAATGAAAATGTTTGAGAGCCAAACTAATTGCAAGAAAGAGTAATTATAACACTTCGAAACTGTTATGAAAAGAACTAATGCATTTTCCTTCCAGAGGACTGGAAGGTGAAGACTAACGTCTGATTGAAAGAACAGACTAAGTAGATGAATGTAAAACCTGTTCAAATTGTGAATCTGTATTTTTCTTAGTTTTAATCTAGCTTTAGAGATTTGTGTAAAGTTGGCCTTAAACAGGAAAAGTTTTAATGATGGAATTCATCCAAGACAGCAGAATTTCTAGAAGTTTAAAATTTTGATATTCAAGGCTTCTTGTTTAGAATTTAAACTCTTAAACAAGGTCGTTTAAGACCTTTCTCACCGAGTAGTTAAATTCTGGTGGGGAAAGATGTAAAGTTTATCCTAAGTTTATTAACAGTTATTTTAAGTTTTGTATCTTTCCTATCTTATTCTAATTTCAGCTTACAATTTCCTGCCAGAACGTAAATTCAGAAATGCAGTTAGTGCAAATGAGAAAAAGTACTATTTTGTTTATTTCCAATGGCGAGGCAAAAAGTTACAAAAAATAAACAAGGGATTACAAACAACAGAGCAAAGAACAAAAAAACCGAAGTCATTGTCTAAGAAGCGCTCTTGCCTCCCAGTATCTCGACTCTTCTGTAAGACCACGAAAGCCCCACATCGAAGCAGGTGGTCCCTATCCATTTCTTCTCCAAAATTGCAAAGTGGGAAAATAGGATCGCTTGGCATGCCTATGCGGTGCAGGTGAGCGGCAAGGCAATCATGTCCTGTAGACAAACGGAAAGCTGCAACTGCAGTACGTCTTGGATTATCGGGGATAAGATAAGGACTTATCTTTCTGAAGTTTTTCAACGCTGTACGAGTCTGAAGATCTCGTAAGGTATTAGATGTAAATAAACTTTTTAAAAACAGTTTAATCCTACAATAAGAAACGGCTGTATTTGGATGTTGTAGTAAGTTGGCACCTCGTTTTGCAAGTACTATTTAAGTCGTGACTTCACCCACTTCGAGAGAGAGAGTCTGATTCCCTGACTAACGCGCGTTTGCCTTTTGGCTACGTATCTCTTAGCTATTGCTATGCTCGGCCATACCTTGCTTGGCTTCGCCGATTTAATTAATACTTAGGGGCCAACTAGTTAGATTCTTATAACTTCGGCTATATCTTTCAAATAGCTTAGTTAAGCTAGTTTAGTTTAAATTATTATTATTTTAAGTTCAAGCCCAAGTGGAGGCTTTGTGTAAAGTTCCAAGTAGGAACTGATTGTAACTCTACTGAAAAATAAAGGGTTGTAAACCCTCTTTAAGTCTTACGTGTTCTGTTCACACACTTAAGCGATTATTCTCTTGTTAGTGTTCATGGGGTTCTAAGTTAGAAATTTAGGATTAAATAGGAAAACCCCACAAGCTTTAGAAACATATTAAGAATTAGAAGAATATGATTCATACATTACTTTAAAATGCTTAATAATGTACACATTTTAAAGAAAAGCTGTAATTTAAATTTACAGGTTTTTGAAAAAATCCAAGACAGTGAAAAATTTAGCTCTCATTATTTCATTCTCCTGATGAGTAGCTTTAAAATATTTGTAAATATACTTCGTTTGTGATAATATTCTGATATTACTGTGCAAAAATATATTTTTACTGAAATAATACTATTTTTCTTTTCTTTTTTAAAAAATTAATTTGTTTTCGATTGTTAAATGAATCGGTTATGAGCATATTTCATAGAATAACTAGCCCTCAGTTTGAAACTTATTATCCTGCTTTAACCATTTAAAAATATTGACAGAGATGTATTTGCCGAAGGCCATATTAATCTTTGAACGTATAACTTAACGATTTTTATATTACAGAGAGCGAAATTCTAAAGTAGCGGACAGCGCGTGTGGGACGAGTGCAATGTACAAGCAGTCAAATAGCCAATCAAGGGAGACGGTCGTACTCCAAATTCGAAAGAGGACCCAGAACTGTTCTAATAAGTAAAATAAAGTAAAGAAAGAAAAAATTAATAAAATACGTGAAATTTTGAATTATTGCGCAAAAATATTTTATTTGTTATCAATTTTTGTAACCCCTCACGTGTTTCATTCAATTTTATATATTCTTATTTGATTTTATGTAGTCTTATTTTGTTGATAGATTTGGATTGCTAATTATTAATTGTAAATTGTTAAACGTTACTGACAAGCCTTAATTTCCGACGTAGTTTCTTATGTTATATGCAAAAAGAGCATTTAAATAATCCAGTATATCGTTGCATGATCAAATTTTTTAAATGAACGACTGAGCTGTTTAAAGTAGATTTTGTTATTCTGTCAAAATGCAGTTGCGTGTTTTGATACGAGAAAACTTTTTTCCGTTTGTAAATAAGTAACTATTGATCTCAGTTACATAAGCTAGTAAACTGTAGTTTCCTCTCATGGGCAATTTCCCATCATGTGAATATTTTTATGAATTAAATTTCCGTGAGTATAATATTGTATTATTATTCAGTGTTGTGGGATATACACGCAATTTTGCATTGCAAGGAGATGTTTTCATAGAATTAAATCTGCAGGGATAATTAACTTAAAAATTTTAATGTACTTGTTAAAATTTTAAAAATATTTGAATAAATGCGGAACCTAATTAATACGCTTTAAATTGTAAAATCAGCAAAATTCTTCAATCAGCATATTTTCACAATGTTATAACAAAATTCATTAATTATTCGAACCACACTCAGATATGACATCATAAAGTATGAATTTATCCTTACTTAATGTAATTTTATAGTGGCATTCTTGAAATAACTGTTTTTAAATAATTAATTTTAAGTTTAAATTTTTCACTTTAGACTCATAGGGTTAGATGGCTAAAAACGCATCAGAAATTGCCGTATGCATTTTATTTTGTAACCATCATTGCATTTCTCTAAAAAACTGTTTATGCTTCAGAATATTATAATAAACAGCTTTTGTTATTTTGTACCTATGCAAATTTCAGTAACACTTGTAAAATGCGATAAGATTTTGTAATTTGTACTTTTTTGATGTAAATGACAGTAAGTTATAACTTTGTGTACTTAACAATGATTGCTTTTTTATTTCAAACAGCGTTACAAAATACACTCACTTTCAAAAGTTAAGCACGGAGAGGAAAATGTTAATTTCCGGAAGCCAATCAGAATTGAAGAGGATGCAATTCGCTGCAGAGGTAGATGGAAGTATGCAAATATGTTAGGTAACAGATACTCGCGCTTTCATGCCAAGAAATATGCAAAAAAGGCAGTCTTATAAGAAGCCAGCTTTATGAAGGGTTACAGAAGTTGATTGTAAGTGCTGATATGAGGTGTTTAAAACTTTCGCACAATTTGTTTTCAAGACTGAGACTTGACTTATTTCTATGACTTCCAGAAGACGAATGGAAGATTCTGATCTCTGGCGTGCTGTGGGGAGCATTGAAGCAGGACAGTCGATCACAGATGTTGCTCTTTGCTTCGGCGTTCATCATTCTGTAATTTCCCGTTTATGGAAATTTTTCCAAAGCACGCAAAGAGTTGTCCGAAAGCCCGTAGCCGGTTGCCCAAGGGTTACAAACCCCCATGGAAGATTGATATATTGCTATTGTAGTCAAGCGGAATCGCAAAGCGACCTCCACACGTGTGACATCTATGGTTACAGCGTCCATTAGTAAGGCGATATCTGCAGCTACTGTACGCGGAAGATTGCATATGAGTGAACTGTACGCCCAGGTACCTCTAGTTTGTGTTCCTCTATCCGTCTAATCAAGAGGGGCACGATTACAGTGGTGCCGGGAACATGTCAATTGAAATGTGTCTGACTGGGGCAATGTCCTGTTTACTGATGAGTCAAGATTTGCTCTGGAGCCAGATGACAAGAGTATAAGGACATGGCGTGAACAACGAACACGCAATCAGTCCCAAAACATCACCGAATATCACGCATTCCGAGGCAGAAGCATTATGGTGTGGACAGGGATTTTATTAGGATACCGCACCGACCAGCGCATCTTTAAACAGGTTTCTTTGACGGCCAATTTAAATTCCTCCGGTATCGAGATGAAGTCCTAGAACCCATTGTGAGATTGTACGCTGAAGCAGTTGGCCCTACTTTTGTTTTAATGGACGTTAACGCACGTCCCCATAGAGCTGACATCGTCGATGACTACCTGGAGAGTGAAGGGATTGCGCGTATGGCGTGGCCAGCATATTCGCCCGACCTTAATCCCATTGAAAATCTTTCGGATGCTCTCAGCCGTGTTGTATCTTCACGTTTCCCACCTCCAGCCACTCTTATTGAGCTGGAAACTGCTCTAAGGAAACTGCTTAAGAAGAATGGCGATTGCTTAATTCTGCGGTGGTTGACCACCTAATTGAAAGCATGGTCGCAAGGTGTAAACTTTGTATACAGATGGGGGGATCACATACCCTATTAATGTCCTTTTTTCATTTTATGCTGTTTATTTTCACTTTATACATATTTCTGTTTAAGTCTCCAGTATGCCATTATCTGATAACTTACAAAAATTTAATATTGCTTTCATTTCTGTATATAATTATAGATTTTATTTTATGCATAAATATATATGCTACTTTCCTGCCGAATTTTGTGCCAATCAAAGCAGTATTCCTTGATTTTTTTTGCATTTTACATCTTCGTGCTTAACTTTTGGAAGTGAGTGTATAATGCTATTCTTAATTTTTTGTGGATAGCATAACTCATGTGTCATTGAATGAAAAAAGAAGTTACAAATTCCAGAAAATTACATGATTTTTGTTAATCTAGCTATATGGTATAATTTACATTTCGAACGTTTACACTTTCATTAATAAAATGTGTTTCAATGCAATGTTTTACGTATCCAGTACAATATTTATAGTCATCTCCTCTGCATATTTACTTTCCGCAAATTCTTCGAATTTTTGTTTTTTGTTTAGAATGATTTAAATATTAGTTCACAAAACAGTCTAAAGCACAATCACATGTAGTTTCACATGACCTTTTTCTTCTGGAAAAGCGGCGATTTTAGAAATGGGGTGTGTTTATTTTTGCCTTCAGAAATACCAATCTTCTTCAGAAATGTTCGTCATGAAAGTGTTCGCTATATCTGTTTTATGTTCTGTTATAATTTACTGCTATTAGAATTTACTGATTCATAACCATAAAAAGCACAGAATACTTAGAACACCTTATATCCATGGAATAAATAGTGAAATGAGACACAAGGGCATAATTCAAATAAAAATGAAAAACTATGCATACAATGAGCCCTGGAAAATTACAAGTCACCAAGATATTATTGATATCTTTTAAAATTCATATATATATATTTTTAGTTTTATTTGAAATATATAGTTGCGTTAAATAAAAATGATAATAAAATATTTTCTTCGATAACTTTGTTTTCATTTTAAAGCCGCTGCATTTGATTTCAAACAAAGAGGTAAAATTTGACAAGAAATTTGATTTTATGCATTTAGCCTTAAGGGATTGCTAATTTTTATTACCTAGTGCTAAAAGTGGAATTATTCTAAGGATTGATATTAAGCTTGCTGCCACTCTGCAGCTTCTACCTTTCCTGAATTTTGCTGCCCTTAATGGCCACACCGATTACATCGGTGCTAACGTTCAGACTCGCGAACTGGAATTATGCTTAGTAAGCAATAAGTCCATTATCTGTTCTCAATTAAGTATTTTAATTGTATTATATTGCAAAATATTTAAACCTTGCCTTCATTTCACACTTTTCCAAATTTGAACTTTAAATAAATTTTAATTTATAAGATTATTTTTCAGGCAATCTTAAAATAATCTATTTAAAGGTCAGTAAAAATAAATATTTAAAATTGCAGTAAATCTGCATTGGGAAGTTTTCTTCAAATATAACACTATATTGTGAATATATATTGTGAATAGTTAAGAACTGAATTCAGTTTCATCATTTTTCAACTCATATGGTGACTAATATGGTGATAGTGTTAATAAAATACAAGAGAAGAACATTTTTGCTGAAGAGTTTCCCTCTGAAGTTGCAAGAACAACTCCAATGGCCAAATCAAGGCCTTGCTCTCATTCCAAAATGAGGAGGACACGAAACATATTGTATTAGTGTGCCCAAAGCATACAAAGGGCACATTTGATGAGGTTAAAAATAAGATTATTAAAAATGTCAGTGTGAAGAGGAGGGAAGAGAAACGGTGAATATGAAGAAAAGCGGTTTACTTATTGAAGTGGTCAAACATGTTGATTTAAATGCTCTAGTAACAGCTATTAAAGAAAATGCTAATTTACAGGGTAACATAGAGTTGATACAATCCGTAAAATTTAATCCTCACATCATAATGTACAACGTAGAGGCTGATAATAAAATCTCTTCCTATCGGAATGTGAAACTTCAAATTTCCCATAAGAGTAAAACAGGAAAGCATTGGATAGTATCTGTTGTCGTAATATCTTTTTAAAACAGTTATAAAACTTGATGAAATTAATTTAAAAGGGACGGTTAACAATGTTAAATTCAAGAAAACGACGTAATATTACAATTGTTTTGGTCATGCTAAGAATTCTAATAAAAAACAACAGCACTGCGCTAAGTATGCTAAAACTTTCCATTTAGCAAGTGATTTTAAAGTTGTTTTATGTTAACTGTAAAAAGGTCATTTGCAAAACTGGCTTAAGGATGCTGCTGCTCATGATTGCCTAAGTTCAAACTGTCTATGTTATAAGGGAGACTTTGATATTTTATCAAAGAAAATAAATTAGGGCCAACTTAGGAATCAACTTAATCATCAGGTATGTTCATCTCAGTAAATTATCGTATTTAGTCAAATCAGGGAGCTAGATTTGTTGCAGGAATTGTTTATAATAATAAGGTGTCTGTTCTGGAAGTTTACAATTCGTCTTTTGTGGAAACAGTTTTGATTGGGAGGGGGTGTAAATTACACAGAGTTCTTGCTATTTTCCACGATCTAGAGGTATTGAAATGATACTTAGAGAGTCGAAATAAAAAAAAAGCTGTAAATTCTGATTAAACAATTACTATTATGAGAGACGTTAACATCAAAGGCCATTTATGAAACTAAATTAACTGGATGAAAGAGGAAATTCAATGGTGGAATTCTTAGCCCAAACAAGCTTTTCCGTATGTTCATCATAAGTTTAAAATCGAGCTCATCGTCAACAATACCGTCATCATCAGAAACATAATTCACAATCAACCATTCAATATAACAAAATAAGACGACTTCGCTGAATGTTTTATTATGCCTCATTTTACATCTTAACATTTTTGACTGGACTACGGGTAAATCTTGGGTTGGCATTACTGTGATGAAGTCTGTCAATGGACTTGGCATAATAAATTTTCATGTTGTGAATGACAACACTGAGTTTCCGTAAGTATGTATATATATATATATATATATATAGTGTCTATGTATATAGTATCTATGTGTCTATTTTATTCTTATCATCTCCCGTTTTTTAAAGTCCATCTGACTTCGTCAGAGAGAACATCTCACCACGTGCAGCCCAGCGCCATCTGGCATTTGACGCCGTCACCACATACACGTATTCTAACACACACACACAAATATATATATGTATAATCTATTATTAGAAAAGAAATAAATTAATATTTTATCTCCAATATATATATATGGTGACTTTGAAATATATATATATATTATAGAGTGTTACAAATTATTATTTAAAACAAAATTACCCGAAGTTATTTCCGCGTATGCTGCTGAAAATTAATGAGTATAGACAAAAAGTAAGAAATTTAGAACCAATTCCACAAAGACCCAAAAGAATTGAAATTCAATACCAGTAAATTTCAAAATTCCATAATAATATGTAAAATCAATCAAAAGTCAGAAGAATTAAAGAAATGTGAAATACTGTAACTTCAAAAAACACAAAAACCTTAAAAAATGAATATATAGGAAGAGGAATACTAAAACATAAAAAATACAAAAACTTTAAAATATAAATGCATAGGAAGAGGAATGCAATCAAATCTGATATAACGTTGTCAATAGAAGGCACATCAGGTTCATTTGAACCCCGCTCTCCTTCAAAAACCACTGCGTTTCTGTTATCCAAAATCAGCTGATGAGCTAAATTACTTAATTATGACAGTTCAAACGAAAATTTTGAACTTCAAATAAAGCAAAAGAAATTAATTATAAACTTTTCCCTGAATTTAAAATTTAAATTAATGTAGTAATGCAAAATATACTAACAAAATAACTGGGAACATGAATTTAAACTTACTCAGTGAACTCAGAGAATATGAATGAATCCATATGAAAAAAAATCCCAAAGTTAAATAAAGTGAATAATTAAGTACGCTTTTTTTAACAGAATGTAAGATTAAAATTCAAACTGAAAAATGTAGAAATACAAAATATACTAGAAATTAACAGAGAATATTGTAATAAAACTAATAATTTCAAAACATGGACCAAAAGTGATAGATTCAAAAAGGACGCTAAGGAGTGCCAGTAGAGTCATGGTGAAACAACTTGGGCACGGTAAGTCAGAAATTTTCTTAAAGGGTGAATTAAATGCTTGAAAGAATTTTTTTTTATTTTATAAAAGGAAAGGAAGAAAAGAAGCAAAGCATAGAAAACTGTCAAATCTCATAACGACTTAGAATAAAGTAGGCTCTCAAGTAAAGAAAAATTGTAGTTAATAAAATTTTACATTAATACAAATATAATGAAATATTGTACTTTTTTTGGGTCTTTGTGGAATTGGTTCTGAACTTCTTACTTTTTATCTATCTATCTAGCTCTCTCTCTATATATATATACACAGTCCAGTCACATTAATGTGACCATCTGTCAAAAGCCAGAATAACCACCTTTCGCAGAGCGGACTGCTGCGAGACGTGCAGGAAGAGAGTCACATAGGTCCCTGAAGGTGTTCTCTGGGATGTTGAGCCATGCCGACTCTAATGCCGTGGCCAGCTGCGCTAGATTACGCGGTTGAGGATCCATGGCGCGAACAACTCGATCGAGATGGTCCCACAGATGCTCGATTGGGTTTAAGTCAGGTGAGTTTGCTGGCCAGGGGAGGACGGTAAACTCATCCTGGTGCTCTTCGAACCACGCACGTACACTGGCAGCTGTATGGCACCTCGCATTGTCCTGCTGGAAGATGCCATCATCCTGAGGAAAAACAATGCGCATGTAGGGGTGAACATGGTCCGCAAGGACAGATGCGTACTTGTATTGATCCATTGTGCCTTCCACAATGATCAGTGAACCTAGAGAATGCCAGGAAAACATTCCCCAGACCATAATGCTCCCGCCTCCAGCTTGGACCGTTCCGGCAATGGTTGCAGGGTGGTTCCTTTCAGAGGTTTCACGCCTTATACGCCAACGTCCATCTGTCCGATGGAGCATAAAACGCGATTCATCCGAAAACGCAACCTGTCGCCACTCAGTGGACGTCCAGCTGCTGTACTGGCGTGCAAATTCTAGCCTTCGCCGTCGATGAACAGCAGTCAGCATAGGTGCACGAACCAGGCGTCTGCTTCGGAGGCCCAGACGCAGCAATGTTCGCTGAATAGTACTTTGGGAGACACTTTTGGTAGCCCCTTGGTTCATTTTGGTGGTCAGTTGCTCAACGGTAGCCCGTCTATCTGCCCGAACGCATCTCCGCAACCGTCGTTCGCCTCTGTCATCTATGGCCCGTGGTGCACCACATTTGCCACGTCGCTGATTTTGGATAGTCCCATTTTGCCATGCACGGTACACTTTTACCACGGCGGCACGCGAACAGTTCACAAACTCAGCCGTTTCGGAAATGCTTCCACCCTTGGCCCGAAAGCCAATGATCATGCCCTTTTGGAAGTCGGATAAATCGCTTCGTTTCTGCATTACGCCAACGATTGAAATGTGTTCCGAAGCCCTCACACACCCTTTATATACGCTCAACTGCACTGTGCTGCCACCTGCCTTCTGTGATTGGTTATTTAACTCTGACATGGAAAGTACGTGGTGGTCACATTAATGTGACTGGACTGTGTACATACACTTTGAAACCGCTGATATTACTTTTGCTGATCTGTTTAAATGATTGTTAAGTAGAACAAATTGATACCAAAAACTAAAATTTTGTTAATTACCTAAATTGCTGGTGTCGAACCAAATTGAAAAGTTCTGCTACGGTGAGAATCTATATTCTAGTGATTGCTCTCAAAATGAATTAAATTTATATACTTGAAAAGTAAAGTGTGTTTCCTCTCTCTTGCCTTGGTATTAAAATCGAAATAGATTTACGATTCATTAACGACATTAATTCATTCCATTTCATTCCAGTTCAAAATCTAGAACGGCTGTCTCTTTACTTGTGAAAGCCCTGTTCAGTATTCTGAAAGCACATGATTCACATAAAAGATCAGTAGACTATATTTCCCAAATACTAGAGATAACTCGCTTCTGTGTAACTATTAAATCATTTTCATTGAACTCCGTAATACCAATTACACCGAGACACTAGAGAAAAATCATCACATAATACACTAATGCCCAGTTCTAAAAATCGTTGTAATTCATATTCAAATTCAACAATTAAATCTAAAGGGAAAGCTCTAAGTATTAAATAACATATAAAAATTAATTCGTTTATAGGCAAACCGCAGTAACCCATATTTTGTCAAATATATTCCCCTACAAAAACTAATATAACCCAAGTTCTTTCAAAGAATCCGTGTACTTCCCGAAGGAATTATTTTTGAGTGACTTCATAGACCACTAATAAAAATTAAATACAAGAGTTAGCACTTAAAACGCAAATATTAAATATCTAGGTTAGCATTAATAATATGATAGCTGGCCAGACTACACAATTACAAAAATATATTTTAAGAGTAATTTTCTAAGCATTCTAGTTCCTAGCATATAAAATACAATATTTTTTCATAACTTTAAAGCGCTACCAATAAAATGATGGTTGGTTTAAACAGAATTTATCGTTAATATTCTTATAATAATTAAAAACAGGAGTACTTTTCTACTCATAAGACACTCAAATTTCCATCAAGTATTAATTTAATTTCCCTCTTAAACGTTAAGTTCTAATTAAAATCATGTATAAATGACTAACTTAAATTTCAGTCAATGGTATTAATTTAGCATTACCGTTAAGACTTCTCACTTACTGAGAAATATAAATTATGTCGTTAAAAACATCAGAAGAGGAAAAAAAAATGGAACTGGCACTTAAAATGGAAGTACAGTTCTTCGGGTGGCCTTCTTGAAACTACTTATTAAATATCCCTATTCAAAACTGTGTTCTTAGTTAATATTTGGAGTTTACCATCGATCCTAAGCTTACGTAGGTGTCACACCTCATGAAATTAAACGATAATGTCTTAAAGACGATAATACGTTGAACATACGTTCCCAAAACAGATATGGCGCAAAAGTTTATGCAGTGGTTTTTATGCAGTTGTCTTTTAGAGGTTTAAAAAGAATGATCCTCTATGGCTGTCCATTTTTTTTTCTTTTGGTTTACTGGGAACTGCTAGAGTAGTTAATAAACTAACGCAGGTGCAAAGATTGGCTTTATTATCCATGAGAAAAGGCTATAATATTGCATCGACAGCGGCTTTAAAATTTCTTTCTGGAATTTTGCATATAAAACTTGAAATGTATTTTTATTTTCATAGAAATGAAACTATTACTGCCGAAAGTTCAGAAATAGGATGCAGCGATTCTAGAATCACAAAGTGATTTCGACATTTAACAAAAATTAAGGCTTTGGAATGGCTGTTTCTGTGATTCAAATAGTCAAGGATATGAAATTTTCACTGATGGTTCTAAACTTCAAAGTAGGGGCAGCATTCATTATATTATTCAAAAATGCTCTTATACAGCAAAACTTATTTAGAATTGCTTATTCTTCCTCAGTCTTTCAAGCCGAATTAGAGCAATAAAGGAAGCTTTCACCCGGATAATCATTAAACTAGAAATTTTTCAAGATAATGAAACTGTGAAAGTCCAGTGATAATCAAATTGTTTTACAAATTTTAGCACCTTATAAAATGTATTTTTATACGTTATAAAAATATAACGTATTTTTATAAGGCATCTCATAAAAATATAATGTATTTCTTCGAGGTTAAAAATAATTTTGTATCTCTTCAGGAAAAAAAAATGCCGTCTAACTGACATTTTGGCCATGCCAGTGCCCTTTTTTTCTTTTCCAATAGACAGTTTTCGTCTTACTTCTTGACCAAATGACTATTGCCTTGCTTTCGCGCCTGGAGTGCCAAATTTTAGCAGGGCAGGCCTTAATTTTTCTTCGTTAGTTTTAGTGTTAAGTTATAAGTTACTTTTTATATATAAGGTTCGCATGCCTTCGTGGGGTAGTGGTCAGCATGTATTCGAGAGGTCCGTGGTTCGAGTCCCGGCGAGGGCATTTTCCCTTTTTCTGCTTCGAAATAACCTAATGTGTCTACAAAGTAAGATTCATGTGATAAGGATTAATTTTAAAGTGACGAATTTGTTGTATTTTTAGGTCAGGAAGAAGAAATAAATAAATTAAACAGGAGACTTAGAAGCTACTGCAAATTAAGATTAAGATTTAATTTATATTCTTTTCCTTACAGCGACCCATCCCTCACGTATACTTATAGTATACATATATATATATATATATATATAATTTAGAACCAAATCCACAAAGGCATGAAAGAAATTGATGCTACATATATTTAATTGATGAGCGGAAAAGAAGCATTATTCCATAATTTAAAATTTAGCGTAGTAGATTAGATAATAAGCCCTATTTGAAATTCCCACCTGAAAAGAGTAACTGAATATTTTTAATCTGGGAGAATTTATTGACAGTTTTGGTAAATAATAGATATATGATACTGTTAATTATTCTAATAATTCTTAAACTATTCAAAACATTCCAACAATGGGAGGTTAAGCTTAAGAACGTTCAAGACTCTTTTTTTGGAAACATAGTCTTCCAGCTGTATGGTCCGGTGTTGATTTATGTCTATTCCAACCAACCTAAAAATTGCTTAAGCTTTAAGAAACTATTAGCAAAAGGATGCATGAATTAAGTTCATAAATAGGTGCTTGTAAAATAATGATTTATGGCCTACTTCATATTTCAAATGCACAATCTTCCATAGTGCACACAGCGATTTTATTAAATTGAAATTGCAAGATTATTGCAACATATTACTTCAATGAAAATAGAAAATATGTGGCTTCCGTTTCTGTAAAAGAAATGCTTAAAAATGAAGGTTACTTAAAATATCGATGTCTAAATTGTTTGAAATTTTAATCCCTTTTTTTCCTAAACAGCTCACTGAACCAGTCACAGAATTTTTTTGTATATCGTTAAGTCATAAAATTTTAACCAGTTCTCATTTAAGCAGGAAGTTTTAAAGTTTAGTTCACTTTAAGGATGCTTAACGTTGGCTCGTTTCGTGATGCGAGAAATGAATAGTGTATAATCTAGTTCAGTGCTCCGCAACCGGTGTGCCGAGGCACCCTGGTGTGCCCTGAGTAGGATATAGGTGTGCCGCAATCAAATACATGTATTTGACATTTTGCAATTTTTTATCATGTATTTAATACACAATGACAATTTTTTCCTTAATAATGTCTATTTTAAATGTTTTTATATATTTCATTGTTGTGTGGTTGTGTGTGTGATTGTAAGTGTGTCAGCATTTGAATTTTTTCGGCACTTCCTTGATAACTCGGAACTCAAAAATATATAACTTTTTTTAAACATAAATTTAAACGAAATATATTGGTTTCAGACCATTTTAATTAAAAATAATAGCTCTAAAACTGTTTTTTTTAAATTTGAAATAAACCAATCAAATTGAAAAATTTTTGTTTTTTAATTTTTTTTTAAAAATTTCGATTATTATGATAATTATTATGATTGCATATATATAAATATGTTATGGTTTTATAATTGTATATTTTTCAAATTAAAAACAAAAATTTATTGTAAATTTTGTGTATAAATCAATACATATATACATTAGCTTTTGGTGTGCCACGAAATTCCAGAAAGATTTCTTGTGCGTCGCAGGTGAGAATAGGTTGCGGAGCACTGATCTAGTTCATCGTCATATTCCCACGTGGACAACCACAGCTTTTCTCTTTGCAAAACACAGCTTTGCCTATAATTGTGGAAGTGGATTATTGTGGATACGAAGTTTAACAGCGCTTTAAAATACGATTAATGACTTTGCTTTCGCATACTGAATAACAAAAAAAACTCATCTCTTTAGAAGATATCATTCTCGAATTAAGCAGCTTGGAAATTACAACTAGCGATGACTTGAATAATTATTCCAAACAAAAACAATTCTGTTACCTTTCTTTTCTGCTTAACGCACGTACATTCATCTATATTCCCGTACTTAATCTCAGAAAGTATATAAAAAAGTTTAGGAGATATTTTAAATATTTGCTGTATCTCCTAAATTAAGTATATTTGCCATTTTTGTTTCCTTCAGTGGCGCAGCAAGAAATAGTGAGATTATGTTCCCTTTTGCGAGTACCTTTCTAAACATGTAATTCCATTTATCAGTCTGCGTAACAGTAGCTTTGTATTTTTATATTTAAAAACAGCAGAAATTCAGTTTACGTATTAGGAAAAAATGCCCTACATGAAGTCAAAGAAATATAATCACAGATAGTTAGTTTAAGAAATTTAAGGCGGAATAGAGAAGAAATGATTCCGGATACAGGAGGGTAAATGACTGCTTCTGAAATTTAAACAGCGGATTTAAAACATTGCAACAAAATCGTTTTTCACGGTTTTAACCAAAAATAAAAAAATATAACCACTAAAGGAAAAAAAAAGGTATTCACATAATTTACAGCTGTAAAGAGAATAGATGCAACGTAAAGCTACTTTGTTTCAAAACAGCTTTGTTTTTAATTCGACTTATTGAGGATTTTTCCTTTCTTTTTTAAAAGAATATATGACAGAAGCAAATACAATGCATGCATTCATATGGCTCAGGTAAACGTTCGAATTTCGACAATACTGGAAAACATGACCTTCGCAGAATTGCGAAATTTCTCAGCTTTTACAGCCCCTTTGAAAAGAACTGTGAAATACTATTGTTCCACCGTCACAAAGATGGGGACGCTATTTCTATTTTTTCTATTATATAATAGATATTCTAGTGCATTTCGTAAGAGAGGAAATGATTTCAAATGAAATAGGTTCAGAGTAAAAAATAAATCAAAGGGTAATATTACGGAGGATATTAAGTTATTACATTGTAGATGATGCATATTTACGGCAAATTACATTGTTACTATGGCAAATTATATGCAGAACTCAAGTAAAACATTGAGAAAAGGTAAATATAATGGAAATTTATTTCAATTGTGTATGCTTAAAACTTTTAAAGCGATGAAATTTTTCAAGCTAGATTTAAAAAAAAATGTAGCACAACGAAAAAAACTGCTTCATTCCTTGAGGTAATATTTTGCCGCAATATAGCAATAGAATATTTTCGGGAAACCGAAAATTACGCCTTGTGTATGAAATGTCAAGAGTCTGTATCAATACTTAGCAAGTTGTAAGCTACATTCAGACAACAGAGGCATGGAAATCAATGCTTTCCCAAACGAATCTTGTGTTAGGGAAACAATTAAAAAATCTAATCTATTTTGCAGACTAAATTTAATAAGACAAAACATTAAAAAAATATTTCATGCCATACATATGATTGGCGAAACTTCAAAAAAGAAGTTTCACGCCTTACATATGACTGTCGAAACAAGTTCTACTATTTTCAGTTCCAAGACAAAGAAGTGAAAATTCCCCTGGAATGCTTTTTTAACAATATAATATGTCTTAGTTTCTTTATAAGCCGAGGTACAGTTGGTTGGTCTAGAAATTCGGTTCTGTGCGAAATTTGCGGGTTACATTCCAAGCAGTGGCTAGAACAAGAAATATAAACCTTCGTAGAAAGACTAGGGAAACCAAATGATTTGCAAATTAATTTGATCTTCGAATTACGTTTTCATGCAATGGAGCGCCCCATTATTTACAGCTGCCGATATTTGTTGTGACTTATTTCTTTTGCCGGAGCGTTACATCAGACCAAGTTCACGAATTTTAATCGCGGCCAACAGATAACGTGTCTGTCATTGGCTGAAGGTTTTACACAAACGGTACACATGACGAAGTTGAGAGTACAAATATGACCAGATATGTCTCAGTTTTGAATATGTCAAAATGATCTCCTCAGGAAAGAAACCAATAGTCTTCTAGTCCTCTTCCACCATATTTTCGAGAGGAGACTTTTGATTTTAGAGAATTTTAAGTGCCCTCGTGGCGCAAACCATGCCTCCATCCATGCCTTCATTAGGATTCGAATCCGGGCGCAAGATGGCCACCTTCCAAGCCACTATGCCAACAGAGCAGCTGCTGATGTTTAATAAAGTTTACAGGGATCTTTAATATTCCGTCATTTGGCTGAGGCAGGTGGGGACTCCAGCAACTATTTATTAATTTGTCTCCATACTTCATAGTGTAATGATATGGTACCAGACAGTTATATGGTTTGACGAACAGAACAGTACCTTTTTCAAAGTCCAATCTCGTTTCGCCGCTGAAATAATTGTGACAACGAAAAAATTATGATAACAACGTAGAATTTCGCTTCTGTTATGAATCGAATTACAATGAAAACCAACAAGCGTAACTACTATTAGAATTTTTGTACTAGGTGTAGTCCCTTTTATACATTTTTAGTGTTCCGGTAAGTTTATCATCAGACCTAATATTTTCTTCTTTCCAGGTAATAACAATAAAAATTATATCAGAGATTTAGATATAGAATTTATACGTCATTTTGATTCAGTTGAAGATGCACTTGAAAATGCCAAATCAGTTTTGCAGTAAAAGCTGAAAATGCATTTATAGTGCCAATTCAATTTATATGCGGCAGAAGATGGCATTTAATATACCAAATTAGTTTATCTGCACTACAAAATCTTTTAATTAAGTTATATTTTCTCTTCGTTGCATTTACCCAATGAGAAGTAGTAAGTCTAAATTTAGATTATTACGTTTGGCTGAATATTGCCTTAGTCATCTAATTTCATCTGTAGAAAATGAAAGAAGCATGCAGTATTTAAGGGAATCTGTGTTACAAATAACGCCAACCGAAAAAATAAATCCGGACAACAATGTCCGTTTTTTACTTCCTTGTACGAAGTAAAAAGGAAGTATTGTAATCGCGAAAAATTTCGGGTATCATATTTCAACAAAATATCCATTTTGACAGCTATCGAATGCAATTTAATGACGTACGTAAGGACGGAATAAAGGTCTCCTCCAACAAATTATAAAACTGATTTAAAATGGATTCTGAAGAGATTTTTTTCGTGGCGTCTGTGCGTACGTACGTACGTATGTATCTCGTATAACTCAAAGACGAGTAGCCTCAGAATGTTGAAATTTTGTGTATAGCACTGCTATAACATATAGATCTGCACCTCCTATTTTGGTTGCAATCGCCGCACCAAAAATATATAAATATATATATATATATATATATCCACTCTGTTACTCAGTTCCGTGATCTCAGATTCTTCATTCTTATATGTTTGTAAATTGCGCATTTTTTGCTTTAAAAATGATTGAATTATGTTGTTTTTATCTTCCAGTTAAGGTTTTTATGCCTTTAGTAAATCTGGATGCAGCATTTGTAGAATTATCAACAATTTAAAACTTGTTTAAGTGCGGCTAAGCCTAGTTGTTATTACCATAACAGCCATCTTTGTTGACATTTGAAGCTTAGAAGAATAGTGGATTTGTGTCATTCTAGAGGAACTAAACTTCACAACAACAAAAACAACGCCTTCTTTTATTATTGCGAATAAGTCATGCGTAATCCGTTCTGGAATTTATTCGAGGAAATAAGTGTTTAAGATTTACTTCGTAATTTTTAATATGGATATTTTGAGTTTTTATGCATTTCTGCTTTGTCGCGAAGTGAGGACTGGATTAATTGAATGAGAAATACTGAATCGTCTGTGAAAAACTGTTTCTTTTCTTTGTTTCTTTCTTTTTTTTTTGTTTGTTTTTGTTTATTTGTTTGTTTGTTTAATTTCTTTTATACATCGTTTTAGATTTACTATAGTATTTCAGTAGAACATATGGCAACGATTAGATAATTCTTCAGATGATATACGTAATTTTTATGCATTCTGAGTTATAAAATGAATGAGATGTAACGTTGTTAATTGAACCTAGCGCCAGAGTGCCGTTATGATAAACAAATATAGTAAATTTTAAAGAGCGCATTTATTCTATTGTGGTTTATGCGCTATCGACGAAGTAGATTTAATTCAATCCAATACGTTTAAATGAAATGCAAGAAAAAACACGTAAATTTAATATTTCGTACAAGGAAATCATGTGGTGTATACTTCAGATTTTTTAGAAATAGGAAATGCATATATAACAGTATCATTGGAAACTTTTCTAATATGAGATTAAATGAGAGTTAAGTTCCAGAAGCAGACATTTAAACACTTTAAAATGAAATGCTTGCACATTATACTAAGTTCTTCATCAGGTTTCCAAATAAATAGATTTCTGACATCCTTTATTAAAAAGGTTTAGCGATGTCAAATGCTCAGATGTGAAAATCAGACTATTTTTGTATTTTATTGTCATCTGTTTTGCTTTTTCTAAATTTGATAGAAGAAAATAGCCATGAAGATTTTACCGAAAAGTATCATCTTATAAAAACTATAAAAGTACTGAAAAACAGTGAATAAGACTAAAGATGCTGTAGAATAAATTTTTTGAAATGAAAACAGTTGTTGGGAAACAGACATTTCGTAGCGTAGTATTGTTAGTTAAAATTATATTTTGCCTCTGTCATTTGCCACTAACAAATAAATGAATGTTTTCAGCAGCGGCATTGAATAAGTGTAAAATAAGAAAACAACTACAAATTTCCTTAGGTAGATAACCTTCGCGTGCTTTGTAGTTATCCAAATAATTCAAACCAATCCAACAAACTTCCTTAAGAAACGCTTTCTGAGAAAAGAGTAATTAAAATAACGATCAGCATCAGATTTAAATAGTTATTTAAGTGTAAATCAGTTTTAGAATATCTCCTAAAAACAATTGATAAATACTTCCATTTTTTGTATGCAATAATATATGTAAGTAGTTTCTTAAATTAATTAAATATTTATATATAAGTGGTATACTAAATAACTGAAACATCTGTACTTGACTACGTAGAGGTTATTTTAAGTTTCTAACAGTTATTTTAATTTTCAAACATGCCTTACTGCCTATTCTTTTTTCTCACGTACTATTCCCTACCAGAATAAGTTTTTAGTATCGCGTTGCATGTAAATGAGGTAGAAAGAGTATTTAAAGGTAAGGAGTATTTAAGGTTTCGCTTACTTCAGCTGAAGAGCTTAGGAATCCTTAGTGGAGCTTAGTTTGAGATTATAAAGGGTGAGTTTAACTCATCTCCAAACTTTTCATTTAAACACTTGGACTCAGCGATAAGTCGCTAGATAGTTCAACAAGGTTTCTACTAAATTAAGCATAAACAAAGCAGTTATAAATGTTACAATTACAAAACATTAAATTATTAAAAGTGTGAACTTCATAGGTAGCTAGTGAGTTGAGTCTTGGCACTTTCTTCACAGATGCCTAGTTGAGTTTTTATATTTTTTGGACTGTGTTTTGTTATATATATCTATACTGATATATTTCCTTTAAATGAGAGCTATAATTTATTCAGTGGAATTGAGCTAGTTCTTTTAAAGGAAACTATGATGGTCGTTGCTAATTTTCCCTTAAAATCAAACACTTAGGAGCCATTAAGAGATTAATCAATGAATTATGATTATTAGGAAGAAAATGACTAGGATTATTAGATAAATCAAATAATTTATATTATTAGGAAATAATAAAGAAATTTTCTTTCGTGGGGACCTGTAGTAAAACTCTGATTAATATCATATGAAAAAAAATGACGAAATCAGTATAGATATTTTTTACCTGTATAAAATTATGAGGGCTACGTTTTTGATTAAGTGCAGCAGAGTTTGAAATGAATAAATGATGAAAAGTTTAGTGTATACAAATGCCAGATAAATGCTATATTTCGCGATTTGTCCTAATCATTTTCATTCCATCTATTTCATTACGTAATGCAATTGTAAAGACGCTTAATGGAATTTATGCACCCACCACGGACGTTAACTCTAAGGCAGCTGAAATTCATCGTACATAGTTTAATGTTAAGGGGGGAAGAAAGGTGGCATTAGCGAACTATGTGCATAAATGACACAATGGGGAAAGAATTTAGTTTATTCCACCATTAATGATACTTGATTTTCGAGGAAGAGCAAGAAAGGTTAAAAACAGAAAGTCCAGAGCAACTTACGATTTTCCTAAAATTAAGTAACACGCTGGCTTAGTGATTAGGTGGCTTTCTGTGGCAAAGACTGTTGTCAAAGAAGTAACTGTTGGCATATTGTAACACGTTTTAATCGAAATGGCGGACTCGTGAAGAAATAATATTACACGACGTCTAGTTCTGTAGTACATTTTAAAATATATTCCTTCATTCTAATTTTTATTTCTAACCGCTTTGAAACATAGTTAAAAATAACCTTCGTATCTAAGCTGTTTAAATCCTTCACTTCTAAGACAAAGAATGCGCTTACCTGAAAGCCGGTCGAGAAGTCACTGCTGAAAAGGGCAACTTGCTTTTCTTTACCATCAAATTTTCCAAACAATGCAAAGCGGCTGAAATATCATATGCATTTCAAAAAACTGAATTAATTTATTTGAATAATTGTTATTTTCGATTCTTAGTTACACGTATTTATGAAATATTAACTTACTTTTGTGATGAGTGCGGTTCACTTGGTACCTGCCAGCGTTGCGTTCCATTTGTTTCCAGAAGTGTAACCTCACTCTCAGTCCACAGAACTAATCCTTCCTCCGTTGGAAGTAGTAGCGAAGACGTAAGAGCTCCAGAGTTTCTAAAGAATGATATAGTTGTAGAATGAATAAAGGAAAATTGCATTGTGTTATTGTTGTCTTGCTCATATTACATGGAACAATAGTTGCCACAACCTACTCCAAAGAGAGGTTGGACAATCCAATCCTCCCCCAATTTTTAGGGAGAGCACCCTAGGGGGGACCCGAGGGTCTCCCACCCCTCTCCTCTCCCACAATCCACACGAAAGGCTTTCGGCTCACCGCATATTTAGAGTGCCGCCATGCCGCACCGGCGCTATACATTTACAAACATCCATATCATCTCGGGGATTGGAACCCGGGACCTTCGGTACTATCCCCTAACCACTATACCGTCTGGACGACACTGCATTCTGTTCACAGGCATACATGAAACGAAACTTGGCAAAATTCTCGTATGGATGATGAGTAAAACAGATGAATGTATGAAGTAAATTTAGTTATAGCTTCTAATTCAATGCAGGGAATCATTAAAAATGAAAGCATCGTATAAATTAAGTCTTAAAATTTATAGCGCTTTACGGGTATCTTTGCTACGTTCAGCTTAACGTTTCAAGATGGAGTATATGAAAAACAGAACTGTTCCAGCAAGACACAAAATCAAAGCCTTTCTTTACGAATTTGCATCCCATTTATCCAATCCTATAAATTTAGAAACTTTCATCCATCTCGCATTTGGACCCTGCAAAAAAACTCTTAAGAAGATAATCGTGAAAGAACTAGTTGCGAAAAGACTGTTACAGTCATTCACAGCTGTAATCTAGAAAAATTTAGATTTAATTTAATATAAACGGATAACATTTATGTAATTGATTTTGATAAGTTCTGTGTGTCAATACATTTTTCAGCTGTGTCGACTCAGCAAGGTTTGCAAAGATATATCTAAATATTCAAATAATAAGATGTCACTTTTATAGCATATTGTCAATTTTATGCCTTTCTTATAAGAATAATAATAAAAGGACATTCTTTGCATTAAATACCTTTTGCGTAAAAGAATAAGTCGCATCTAATTAAGCAAAGGTAAAAAAAGTCTAGATATGAAAAAACAGAACTTTTGATGGAGCGAAGTCGCTTAGTTAATAGTTCTACGGAATGAGCTATTGCCAAAAATATAATAGTAAATAAAATCCAACGTTCTTTAATGCCTGGTACGAATTCGACCTGGTTCGATACGTATTTGAGCTGATTTTTTACCAGGGCGAATAGGCTGGCTGCATGATTAGTTTTCGTTGTTTTTCCCATGTGTAACATGGATAAAATTCTGCTTCTCTTTGAAAGTTGCTCATGGAATCGTCCCCCCCTTAGGCAGATAACCCTCGTGTACTTTGCATCATTGCAGTAAACTAACCATCTCTAATTATGCAGAACTTAGGTAAAATTGTTGAATCGAAAATCGTGTGCTCCCCTTGTCAGCCGAAAAGATGTCATAATCTCATCTGAACTATACGACATTTAACATTATATACGAATAAATATACGTTATAATATATCCTTTGGTCTTTGTATTTTTACTTTCAAATTCTCAGCTACAAGGTACTATTTGTTTTACAACTAAATAAATTCCCTCCTTGCAGC
Organism: Stegodyphus mimosarum; assembly: GCA_000611955.2. Classification (NCBI taxonomy): domain Eukaryota; kingdom Metazoa; phylum Arthropoda; class Arachnida; order Araneae; family Eresidae; genus Stegodyphus; species Stegodyphus mimosarum. Next base: position 148,957 of record KK119156.1, read on the forward strand.
ATTATTAACCATTTTACTAGTAGATCAGTACTTACGAAATACACTTGAAATACACTGCTCGACATTGAAAATGCAACACTAAGAAGGAGTGGTCAGAAATTTATGCAAATTTTAGAGTAGACGCACGTCACTGAGTTATGCCAATGATATGAAATACGCAGCTCTCCGACGCACGTGAAGTAAGATATAAGGGAAGGAACGTGCAGAATAGGCAATATGTGTGTCGTTATTTCTGCCAGACGAATTATCGAAGAAATTTGGTTTTTGTCCCGGAGGATACGTGTAATAGGAGAAAATGCCAGGCCGCAGTCAACCAAGGCACTTCTAGCAGATAGACGATTTTACGAAGGGTATGGTGATCGGACTGAGAAGAGCAGGTTGGTCCTTACGTCAAATCGCAGCTGATACCCACATGGATGCGAACACGGTGCATCGGCTATGGCGAACATGGTTGGAACAAGGAACTGTAAGAAGGAGGGGTGCAGGTGCAGCCACAGTGACGTCAGCACGCGTGGATCGACGCATCCGCGGACAAGCTGTGGCGGTCCCGCAAGTCACTTGTATCGCGATTCTGCAGCATGTGCAAGATACCCTGGATGTTCCCGTGTCGACGAGAACCATTCCCGTCGATTGGTTGAACGTGGCCTGCACTCACGGCGTCCGTTAAGAAGACAGCCATTGAACCCACAGCATAGACGCCAACGTTTAGAATGGTGCCGGACTGGAGCGATGTGGATGACAGAAGGGCGAAACGTCGTGTTCTCAGATGAGTTACGCTTCTGTTTATCTAGTGACAGTCGCCGCATACGTGTGTGGCATCGACGTAGAGACAGATCTAATCCCCCAGTAACTATGGAACGCCCCACCGCGCGACAACATGGTATAATGGTTTGGAGCGCTATTGCCTACGATTCCAGGTCACCTCTAGTTTGTATTCAGGGCATTATGACGGTCCAACTATACTTGGATAACGTACTGCTTCCTGTGGCAATCCCTTACCTTCAGGGGCTGCCTAATGCAATTTTTCAGTAGGATAACGTCCGACCACACAGTGCTCACATCAGCCAACATGCTCTGCAATGTATATAGATACATCCCTGCCCACCGTACCCTCCTGACCTGTCACCAATGGAACATGTGTGGGATGTGATTAGACGCCGTTTACAGACTCTGCCCCTGCCTCGTTCAGAAGACGAACTGTGGCAAATGGTTGAAAGGGAATGGAGAGCCATCCCTCAGGACACCATCGACACTCTTGTTGACTCTATGCTTAGACGTGTTTCTTCGTGCATCGCTGTCCGCGGTGGTCCTACATCCTACTGAGCCGACGCCGTTTTCGCTTTGTATTCTGACTATCATTTTGAAATAAAGATCACTTATTGCTGTATGCTGTCTCTGTCTTTTTCCAAATTTCATCACTTTCTGAGCATTCTTTCTTGGTGTGGCATTTTCAATGTCGAGCAGTGTAGAAAGAGAGGTTAAAAAAGTAAAAATTTGTCTGTCGGAACAAATAATTACAATTATGAAATTTAGATTAAAAGAAAAAATTAGCTGTTAATATTGTCGCGTAGATAAAAGGATCATACAAATGAACAGGCGAGTACCCAAGTCTAAACTGAAGACTTTATTAATTCGAACTGAATGAAGAACTACTTATATACTACAGCTGATTAGCATGTTGAAACATTCCAGACTCGGAATGTTCTAGAACATAAGGAAAACAGGTTAATAAGAAGGAAATTTACATAAAAAACGATTATGAGGCCTCTTGCCTTTGATAGGTTTCGATTCTCGAGTCCTGCGTCTTCGCCACTAAGCTACGAGGAGCTCAGTCGAAAGGAGCAATTTTCACTACAATATCAAATGAATTAATAATGAAAGTTTAAATGCCTCTGGCTCAGTTATTTAGAAAGGTGACTTCTTTATTATTATAACTATTACAGCTTTGAATAATGTTGCAGCATTTCATTTTCATTTTATTTTGATCTCTTTATAGAACACCCAGTGAAACTGAAGTAAAATATCCTTATCTTTTTATATTAATTTTCAGACTGTCTAATACTTTCAGAAATCGTTTTCGCATAAAATTTTATTCATTCGCCTTCATAAGCTTTTCTTAAAAAAATATGCGCGAGATATAACCAATACCTGTTCTCCAGAGTGAATGCCAGATGACTGAGCTTTTTTTTAACATTAATCCTGAGTAACGGTTAAAAATCTTTGAAAGTGAAATAGGAATTTTAAATCCTTGAATACATGCTTGTTAACTATTAAAAATATGCATTTAATCTAGATTGTTTAATATAACAATTTATAAATTACCTGGATGTTAATGTGTCTAATTTTGGTTTAGGGCTGTAGATGCGCCATTCGCTCTCTGGTACTCTCACCAGCACTTCTACATGAAAGAGAAGGATTGTTTCAGTCACGGAAAGAATATTCAAAATTCACAAAAGAATTAGGAATAAATAAGTAAAATTTTCGTACCATTTTCTTTTCTTTGACACACAAAAAGCAAATCCGTTGTGTTATCTGCTGTGCTCCAAGCTGTGAGTTTCACTGGAATTGCATCGCACCCAGAAATGTTCACGGGTGAAATACGTTCACTACCAAAAATAATCTTGATTTTTGATTTTGAAACAGCCACAGCAACTTTCTCGAGATTATCTTTGTTACGATCAGGAAGAATGAGGGGAAGAGATGGCGTCTCCTCTTCCTGAATGTCTCGACGCCACAGTATACTACCTATTAATAAACGATTTTTATACTTAGAATGAAATATTAGTTCTTTTAAAGTTTTCGATTAATAGACGTAAATGAGCTATTTTTCGGAATAATAGAGCTGACGATAATTTTAATAATATATGCTCAAATATAAGTACTGGGATATTCAGTCAGTTATTTGATTTGTACTGTTTGATCAAGTCACCTGCTCTATATCTTTTGTCCAGCCGTGCAAATCTACTGTTGGACATTATTGCCCAAGCTAGTTCTAGCGGACATTAGGCATAAAAAAAGCAAATGTATAGTGTTATCACTAAAATAAAGCATGATTATTTCCCTAAAACAGGGGGCTGCATTTTTTCACGCAGGCACACTGCTGCGTGAAAAAATACAGCAATGGTTGAAGCGTTTTAGAAAAATTCAGGTGACAGAGATGAAACAGAGAGGTGATGTAACAGGAATGTTTTGTACTACACTACAAAATGTAAGACGTAGACCAGATGGTTCTGTAGCTCGGTGTGGGACGACACCGAGTTTGCTAGGAAATGTCCTGATGGGACGTGTTGCCTGCGTAGTACTGGCGGGAGTATTTAAACGACTAGTTAGATCTCCAGGTGTGCAGTTCCTCGCTACGGCGAAACCTGATAACCGGGAGTGGTGACCCCACGAGCCCAGGAGGTAGCCGTAGATTTGGAGAACAGATTAAAGTCTGCCACTTCGGATTGGGCTCCCGGAGTGGTAGCATAGGTGAGCTTTGAGGCAAGGCCTTTGATCCACCACGGCCTACTCGTCTGTCAGAGAAATGTCGACTGAAAATTCCTAAAAGATATAGAGTTCACTGTGGAGGATCTCTATCCTGTACCTATGGTAAAATTCTGGGGTCTCATTCACTTATACTTGCACATGGAATATCCAAGCTGGTTGCAAATGTTGTGTGTGAGGAAGTAGAGTTTCCTGAAAGAAGAATGGACCTATCAATCTATAGAGAATATCACTATAATTAAGCTGGAGGAGATGTAGAATTAAATTTCATTTTCCAAAAAATCACATTATTCTACGTCATTTAGTGTCCAGTTACGAATGATAGCAATGATCCTCCCTATATGATTGCTTATTTTTGATAAGCTTGAGCTGAAACTAAAAAGAAATCTAGCTTTGATTTTAAACAAAATATCACATGAAATACAGGGCAGATATTAACAAGTTTCTCGAGTCTAAACTTTTATAAAAGTCTATTTCTCCCTCTCAAAAATATAAGTGAACAGGAATAACTATGAATTCATATATCAGGGTCAGATATTTGTATCCACTATGCAAGAAAAATTTCACAGTGATTTAAATAAAACTGCAATGTCAGAAATTAAGACATTTAATTTGTAGCGTAAAGTATTAGTATCAGACATAAAAGAAAATGTTAATAGAAAAAGGGAAAGATGACTGATAGTATTGAAACATACTAAAATAGATTAAGTTCTGTCATAAACAGAGCATCAAATCTGATTAATTGATCGTAAGTGTTTCAAAATAATTTTATGGAAAGCTAATGATTTGCATTTATGTCAGATTTAAAACTTAGTTACCATTTGAAGGATTTAAGAGTTTTAGACTTCCTTCTCCATCCATGACAATACAAGTTTCTTGTTCAGCCGTATCCAGTTTACCGCACTGAATGTAACGAGCAGATCCATTAATGTTCGTTTTCCACAGTTCTTTGCCGGAAGTTTTGTCGATGCTGATTACACCACTTTCGTAGTCTTTTGCAAAGGTAAATAAGATGTTGTTGGATACTTTTAGTTTAGATGTCACATCTGTAAATAAAGTTACATATATTTTATTTTATATTTGCAACATTAAAAATGACGCGCTTAGCTTAAAGATTTAAATTTTGACATTTACGAAGAGTTGGTTCTGTTCGGAAAATCATTTACTGGTAACATAATACAAAACTAAAGAAAATTTTGGATGAGAAAAAAGTCTTCATTCTCCAACAAGAAATATGCCTTATAAACTTGAAAAAGGTATCTTCGAGTTTACAGAACAGGCAAACGACAAACGTTTCAAGAGAATGTAAGGTATTCTTACAAATTCTGTTTCAAGCACACCTGGAATTCTATTTAATTTTTCTCCAGGGAATTGTTATTTTAAAAAATAAGTATTAACAGTGTAACCAAATACTTTATTTCACATAAGAAGAAACAGTATATAGCTCTTTGTCTAAAGAATTAAAAAAGTGTTTATAAAATCTGGATTTACGTTGGGTGGTCAAACAAGACATCTCATAAAAACATTCTAGCACAAGCAGTAGCAGATTAACTGCTTATAATTTCTACTTCATTATGTAACTCGGTAAGACACTCGAAGACGAGCCTACTATTGGCTAAGCGGTAACAGCGCTAAATATTGGTAGCTGGATATAGGTTTAAATCCTGGCGGAAGAATTTTTTGTATGTGAGTTTGTAGAGAGATTCGGTACTTTGAAGTAGAAGTCGTAAAAAATTAGCAATGCCCTTGCCGGCACTCGAACCACGGACCTCTCGAACACGCGCCGAGCGTGCTGACTACTACGTCACGAAGGCATACTAAGAAGGTGGGAGAAATACCTTACATACTCCCCCTTTTAAAGGGCGATTGGGGATTAGAGGACCCAATCGTTAAATAATGGTGGTGGAGAATCATCATACATCACCTTTTTTTAGTTCGGGCACCGCTGTAGAGTTATTAGAATATTTCTGTAGTAGGAGATGGAAAGAATGAGCAATGCCTTCTCCAGGGCTCGAACCACGGACCTCTCGACTACGCGTCGAGCGTGCTGACCACTACACCACGAAGGCATGCTAAGAAGGGGAGAGAAATACTACCTAATAAGTTGCCCAATGTGTAGCTTGAAAACGAGCCAGTTTCTATCAAAATCTTCTACGAAGGCTTTCCTTCCCTTAAGCAGATAGCCCTCGGCTGTTTGCCTAATTCAAGTAATCTAGCCCATGTGACCTCCACCGATGTGATCTTCGTCATTATGAATTATATAATTAGAAGACCTGAAAGAATTTTGATATGATAGTTCTTATTTAAAACTATATTTAAGTAAATCTTATGAAAACTTTCAAAACTGTTACGTATTCGTTTCATCTCAAATCGCACGTGAGGCAAATGCACGATGTGGAAACATATGAAGGGACAGAATTTTTTTTTGCAAAATGAAAATTTTTTATTAACAAAATAAAAAAATACTTTAACTAAATTTTTATTTTCCCTTACTGAATATTTGTCGAACATACATAAACAAGAATAATAATATCATAAACCAAAGAAATTCAAATTCATATTTATTTTCTTTCTGAAATCTAAAGTTTGTTACCTTCAAGACAGTTTTGTTGGTTACATTCTTTTATTCAAATATATTGATAGCTAAATATTAAATTTCAGAATGATGTTTATTTAAGGATAACTCTAACTATAAACTTCTTTATTTCTTTCTACAGCTTGACATTTGATGGCGTTTCGATTTTGATAAAGTTTGTAGCCTTCGAGAGAATTTAGTACAAATTATCTCCATCACGGATTGTAAATGCTTGTCGGTCAATCGGTTTTCTATCGCGTTCATTTCACTATGTGAAAAAAGGCTGTTCACACATAAATATATTCGCGAACAAAGCGATTTTTCTTAGAGCAAAAATTCGTAAATGAGTTTATTTATTTTTTGATAATTATGAATAAATTAAATAAAATCTGTATCATTTGAAATCTTTTAATAAGATTTATATTACTCTGTAAATGACAGATTTACTCTGTCATTTACAGATTTGCTGGTGCGTTACTCATGTTTGTTTTTAATGGTAATGAAAGTAATGTAAATTCGGACTTCAAATAAATAAAATTTTAAAACCTTTTTAACACCGTATTTACAGCAAATATATAATTGAAATGTATTCGCCGGCCGTGTAAAATTATTTTGGGGGCAGGCCGACAGTTTGAGACAGCTTTTGCGACAGTTTGAGATAGCTTCTGAGACAGTTTGGGACAGTAGTCTGAGACCACAACAATACTTGATTCCAGAAAGAATAAGTTAGTTTAAACAGTGACGCAAAAGCAATATTTATGCTTGTTGAAAAACTGTTTTGTTTACATAAAGACTCGGAATAATATAAAAAATTGCCTTAAAGTATATATTTCCTAGTGTCACCCTGGGCGGCACGATGTGGTCAGCGAAGGGTGATTGTTAGCCCAAAACTAATGGGACTGTGGCAAAGAACCTCTATGCCTCAGTACATATTCTTTGACTGTGGGCTGCAGGCAAAGGGGCTATCACTTCTAGCGACCCGCGCGGCTAGGTGGCACATTTTCGAGAAACGGGAAGTTTACGAGAAATGTTTCGTCTAGCTAGTCGAAACATGTGCCGGCTATAACCGGTTATGCGCAACGTTTTGAAAATTTCCCCAAAATGTTTCATCTGGAGCGATGGACGGTGGAAATGAAGCCGATTTAATTGAAGAAATACGGAAAAAGCCGTATATACCATATATTGCTGTTTTGCTGTAGTATAACTGCCTAAGTCATTTTTAAATGTTTATATATTCATTAATTTTATAATCGTGGAAATTTCAAAGTAGACAATATTTTATGACGTGTTATTTCTGATGATTTTTTTACAAATTATTCGTCGCCAAAAGTTCGTCAAATTTGTCGCATTTCGTGCTGATCGTGTGAAAAGAATGTTATTGTTATATAATAGAATTTTTTTTATTAAGGTGAATAATTTTTAAAAATATGTTTGCATATGCGCGACTTTATTTTTCTGCTAATTTCTTTTCTTACTTTTAAATTGAAATTGCATAACCAGCGATTATGTATATTTATTAAAACATAGATTATGTAACAATGAGGATACACATTAAATTTGTATGCTATTATCTTCATATTATTAATGAAATGCTTTTTAGATTATATAGCTTGAAAACTATATTTTTATTATAAATGCTACATATTGAAACATTGGAAATTTATGGATTTATTATTATGAATTATGAAAAACATTTGTATATATATTCATTAATATAAATGTTATTCATTACATTAATACTAAAAAACATACATCAACAACTTCTAAACCATCGCATCTCTCTTTCTATCTATGTATATGTAAATATATGACTTATTAAATGTGTGCATATATATATATATGTTTGAATACAAAAATGAACATTGCCAAAAAGTTTATTTAAAGTTACTTCTAATTCATATAACGATTATGTTACATGAATTATGTAATTGGCAGCAACTGTGGTCATCATTTCTTTGAACATTATTATGGATATGGAGTACACATTTGAAAAATAATTGGAAGTGCATTTTGTGCATTAGGCTAGTCATTAAAATTCATCCACTTACACACAACCTTTGCATTTGTAATTTACTCGGGAATTTAAACAAAGAAACTGAGCAAGTAGCCTTTACAAAATATTTAACATTTTGGGGATAAAATAAATATTTCTCACCCGTCACAAAACATATATCAGTAAATGACATTATATTGTGTACGTAAAAGTTATTAAATAAATATATGGATACAAAAATATTGTTTACAATAATAAAATCAGAAATAATGACAAACCACTGAATGTACGATGTAAAAGTATTTACAAAAATATACACAACAGATCATACAAGAATCGGAGTTAAAAAAAATACAATTCAAAAGTAACAATTAATGTGATAAACACATGTCATTTTGCCAATAGCTAGGCCGAAGAGTAGCGAGCAAGTTATGTTCACGATGAAATTTTAATTGAGACTGAGTCAGTTTTGATTCTGAATGCATTTTGATTGGATAATTAATACTCCTGGAAAATTATTATTGGCTGTTTGAGTTTTAGTTCCACTTACATCATCAGAATTACGTAATAATCATATGACATAGATTAGCTTCGAAATGGCGCAGTGCAAACTGAGATTACTATTTTTAATTAATTTACGATGCTAATTTGAATTTTATGGTTTACATATTCTTTATTTTTTTTACATATATATATAGTATAGAGAGAAATACATGCCAGCTTTTGACGATGCAAATTTTCCAATAAATTCAATAAAATCAACTTGCTTATCTAAGTCATTTTGGATGCAAAAAATTGCTAATTGACTAACCCTTTCCTATTTAATTGTTCCTTTGCCATGTTTCTGATGAAGCTGTCGATCTGCTAAAGATGGAGTTACTATACTTTTTCTATATAACAGTTTAGCGGCAGGTAGATATTGATGAATACATCTTGCAAATTTTTGTTTGATGCGACTTTGAACGCAACTAACTACACCGACTAGAAATTAAACAGATATAAAAAAAAATTGTTTCATCGAATTTTTGTCATTAAAATGCAATCGACTCTTGATTAAGTGGACTGTTACGGGAGATGACATCCACAGTTAACTCAAAATCTCGGCTAAGACACAGGAAAGGGAAATTGCCCGTATTATATTTGAAGGGAAATACTGTTTATTGCTTACTTATATTTTCAGGCGATTTATTAGAAGAATAAGTTCATTTAGTCATGTTCATTTAGTTAAGTTAAATGAGAATTCAAAATAAAAATAAGGCATTGAAAATAACATCCTTAAAAATGAGGTTGTAAATGATAATAAAGAACAATATTTTCAAGAGCACTTGAATAATGCCATTGTCTGAATAATGCCACTCAGTTGAATAATATCAATGACTGGTTTAAAGTAGTAATTTTTCCACAATAAGCTTAAATTTCTTTTCGGACAGGGCCCAGTTAATCTACAGATGATGCATCGGTGAGTGAGGCTAATATACAAGTACTGATTGTCATTTTATATGCATCAATGCAATTTTCACATGTATTTTCGTTTATTTAATTAAGTTCTATGTTAGAGATATGCCTTTAGGGGCAAAACGCAGATATTTCCAAATACTTTACCAAGATTTTAATGCAATTTCTTAAATTTATTTTAGTCAGAATGAGCATAAAAATTAATAGGTCAAAACAATAAGTGACAGAGTTCAAATTGAGAAGAAACACACCAACACAAAATTATAAATTAGGTAAAAAAGAAAGCATAGTTTGATGTAGACTTTATCAAGTTAAAAAATCTACTACCAATCAATTTCTTCCTCCCTTTTCTTTCTTCATTCTTGTTTCCCTCCCCCTTTTTTGTCTAATTTTAAATCCCTGCGTTATTTAGGGTGGAAAAGGAATTACTTCCAGTAGGAAAGTGTAAAAACGAAGAGGCAGTGATTCTTTTCTTTCTCCCCTTTCCGGTACAGTTTTGTTCATGCTAGTAGATACATATTTCCCTAAAAAACATAGTAAGTACATATTTCCCTAAAAAATTCCCATATTAGTAGCATATTAAAATATTGAAAAAAATTTCAACTTCGACATTATCCTAGTCTTAAATTTATCATTAGTTTTGCTTACTAATTCATTAAAAGCTAAACTGTTATCCCATGAAATTTACCTATTACGTTCGTTGCACATTCCTCTAATATAGTTAATAGTCATAGCATTTTCTTATTAATGTAACGTATTCTTTCCCCTAAGCATTTCACTTGCATTATAAATGTTCCAAAACTGAATTTGCTCTGTATAATGAAATATTGTTCTGAACAACATCGCTCTCATTTTCATGCGGAACTACCACTACATGATGCTATCACTTCAAAAAGGTACTATAAAACTCTCTCTACCACTTGCGATAAACATCATCACAGAATAGCGAATGTTCAAGATGCATGCAAATTTACACACTACAGTAACTACAATCATAGATTTCTTCTTACTAAAGGGTATTATTCACCCATTTAAAGTTGAAACTGTGAATGAATTATCATCCAGTCACAATCCTATAATGATGGAATTTGATAGCAGTTACTGTAGTACACAACACAGAGCCTTTATAACTAACTGGTGTAACTACACCAAAGCTCTTAACACACAGTACACTCCCACCACAGTACAAACAAGGAATGAGTTAGACACGATGATCCAAATATTTACTTCCGACCTATAAACAGCTCTTGATTCCGACAGCAAGCCAGTCAAGAATAAGTAGTCACAAGATGCGAAATTGAGAGCCCTAATCAAGCAGAGAAATAATGCAAGAAAAATATGGCATCGATCCAGATGTCCAGATGACAAGGGAACTCTTAACAGGCTACACCAACAAGTCAAGACTCTTTCAAAAATACATGCACGACACTGCTGGTCTAAATCAGTAGAATCACTCTCTCCGGACGATCATTCACTCTAGAAAGCGATATCTAGCTATCGTGAAAGCCACAAAAATATTCTGCCCCCAAACGGCACCCACAGGAATCGCATACACACAAACTGAAAAAGGTGAGTCTTTAGCGGATTACTATGTTTCTCAGTTTACCGTGAACAACATATCTACCCTCAAACAGAACTCACAATTACACAAACCCTTACACATTATTTTACAAATGCACACTCGAACAACACGATTCTAGTCAACCCTTCAAATGTCTATAGCTATATCGAATCTATGGGAGAAAGGAAAAGCCCTAGTATTGAGAAGATGAGCTTTACAATGGTAAAAAAGATGGGACCACTAATGTTCTGCAGACTTATCAAGATCATAGAAATTATTTTGAAACTTCGATATTTTCCAAATGCATGGAAAACTGTAGTTCTTCTCTTCAGAAACCAGGAAAACCTGCCAATCAGATTGCTTCCTACAGACATATAAGCCTTCTCCCAATTAGTAATATTATGGAGAAAGTTATCCTTCACAGTACCAACAATTTCCTCGACGAAAGAAATATCATTATTCCCTCTCAATGCGAATTTCGTAAGCACCATTCAGCGACTCATGAATTGCATCGAGTAACTGAAATCATCTCCAGCGGACTTCAGAAGAACATTCCCACCCCTTCAGTCTTCCTAGCTAAGACATTTGACCGTGGCTAGAAGGATTAATTTTCAAAATTATTAGTCTGGATTTCCCAGAGCACATCATATTCATCATACATTCTTATCTAACAGATAGAAACTTCGGCGTTCGCATCAATAAAACATATTCCACAAAAAGAAAAATCAAAGCAGGCATTTCGCAAGGATGTTTGCTTTCGCCAACTCTATTTAACATTTATGCGAACGATATCTCACATGCACACGACACTACTGTTGCCATGTATGCTGACGATACAGCGATTCTCACTCAGAGTGCTTCACTTAGCTCAGCACTTTAACAGTTACAAAATCACATGCTATTGAGTCCTGGGTTACCTCATGGAAAACCCAAATTAACGTAGACAAGTCGGAAGATATCCTCTTCTGCAAGAAAATCAAGATACATGGATGCATCACGATGTTCAACTCAACTATCCCCTAGGTCAAGCACACCAAATATTTAGTAATTATTTCAGATAGACGTCTGACATTTAAACCCCCCACAGAACACGTAATTTCCAAGTTTAGAGATAGTAAACGAACATTTACCCCTTTAAGCTCTCGAAATAGCCTTTTAGCAACTGACCATGAATTAGTCATTTATAAGACCATGTTGCGTCCCATACTCACATACGTATGCCCTGTCTGGGCTTATCTACCTAACACACAGTTTGATAGAATTATTACAATGCAGAACATCACTTTAAGACAAATTATGAATGCAAGATGGTTTATTAGGAACTCTGCAATTAGAAAAGAACTTAACATCTAATGTATTTCAGAATTCATGAAAGTCTTAGCTGAAAAATTACTATGTCACGTGATCAGATCCTTGCCAGTGTCATGTGATCAGATCGACCGCCCACAGCACAGTCTCTCTCCGCAGTTCAAGCTTCGACGCCCTTCCAATACGACGTTCCAGCGGCTTGTCTCAGTTCCGACCCGGTTTCCGGAAGCTTTCCCTGTACCATTGACCTTATTAATGCCTCTGGAACTTCGTCGTCCTAAGACCTCTTCGAGTGACTTCTACTGCATCGAAATTGCTTATAATTGCCATAAATTGCTATCTATCTTCACACTGATATGACTGAAATGTTATTGATATGATTGACTCACCACTTCGACGATTAATGATTGAAAAGAGACTCAACATCGACTGGGATAGGGAACTTCAGCCCGGAAGCCCATTGAAAGGAACTGTTAGTTCGCAGAGGGCATGTTTTATTTTTTTATTTTGCTTATAGTTTTATATTTTATAGCCCAAAAGTCATTACAAGCATAATCCTTTCCTTTGTTTGGATTCTATATTTGCCATACAACATCTTCATTTCTGTCAATGTCAATCCAATCAATATCATCAAATATTCTCCGAATAAAAATAAAATCAAAAATGGGCGAAGATGAATAAACAAAAGGGGATTATAAAATAAGCTTCTATTTAAAACTTATAAAATAATTAATGAACTAAAAGCAGAAAGAAAATTTATCATGTAGTTTCATGGAAACAAGAGATTAAACAATTCTCTTTACAAAATACATCTACAGTGCAATTTTATATAACGAATAATAAAACCGAATAAGGAAATATATTGATCGAATTGCATTGTCAAAAGTATTAACCTTTATCTTTATAAATTTAATAGAATTTAATTGTCAAAATTATAAGCAATTATCTTTATGAATGTAATCGAATTGTATTCTCAAAAGTAACTTTATACAATTTATAAATTTATCAAGGGTGGCCCATGATTTTATAATTCGTGATATAAAAATGTAGATAAATTTTGTGAAAAAAATTATTTAATCTGTTGTTCCCATGAAACTACATAATATTATTTTTTCTTTTAGTTCATAAGTTATTTTATAAGATTTAAATAAAAGCTTATTTTATAAAAACGTTTTTTCTACCTTTTTTTTTATTTTTATATATTTTAGACTCAGTGTCGCGTTGTCGATTACATTATTCACTTGAAAAATCATTTTTCAACAATAAAAATTCACTCTTTTACTTCCTATAAATCTGTTACGACAAATGGTTGATTAAATCGACCAAAAATTGGCCGAAAATATCAGAAACTGCGTTAACAATTTCATGTAAACTCATTTAAAAGATTTTTTTCCTGTTCTATCCCACGGTACAAACAGTTATATTCTCAGAGTTTTAGTTTTTTCGTTAAACGAAGATATGTGCGAAAAATCATTTCAGTGTTAAATTTTAAAAAATCTAAAGGGAAGTTTGAAAAACATGTCGCTGTATCAGGTTGTAATGCCATCTACAATGAGTGCATGTGCAATGGATTGAGTTGGATAGCTTAATAGGAAATAGTTTAAAGAACAAATGTCAACGTTTTGGTTGTAGAGATAAACACCGAATGTGAGTTAAAAAAAAAGAGGGAGCTATAAAAACGCGGCTAGCTGAAAAGACTTCTAAAATGAAGTCTAATTAAATATTTTTGTCCTTTTAGTTTTATAAGAGGGTGAAGGGTTTGCATTATAACGTTTAAAAATTTCAGATTTTTACACCGGATACAGTTTTGGATGCAAGAATTTTAGAAGTCCTTTATATGAATATAATATTTTCTTTCACAAGAAAGAATTAAGAAAATCAACTTTTAAAATAAAATCCTGAGTAAAATGAATATAAACTTATGAATTGGAAAAAAAATTAAAAACGACAAGGTAGATTTCATTGCGAATAATTTTAAACGCTATATATATTTAATGCAGAAAGTCACCCCCATTAATGCAAATAAAATTATTCTTGTTTTAAAAGAAGGTGAAATTCGTTTTATAATATGTGGAAATTTCAAAGCGTAATATCCCATATATTTTTAAATGTTAAAATTTTTAATTAATAGGCGTCAAATAATAGAAAAAAAATAGGCGATTTTCCAAAAATTCAGAAATTAAGCTAAAAACTTCATAAAAATTTCATTTAAAAATTTTTTGCCTGTCCGACGGTGAAAATAGTAAAATTCGGTTATTTTTAAGTTTCCGTTAAACGAAGATACATGCAAAAATCGTTTCAGCATTAAATTTAAAACAATCTAAATTTAATTTAAAAGCCTCTCTGCACCGCATTATAGTGTCATACAATGTATACAATTAGTGTGTGTTCAAGTAGCTTATCAGGAAGTAGTTTAAAAATCCGTCACAAACTTTCGACGATAGAATCAAACACCATGAGTAAACTAAATAAAAATTTATAATATCGATATTTCTCTTTAAAAAAAGAAATATTATACGCTTATTTTGATATTTACTGCTTCAACAATGAAATGTTAACGTAATATACCAGTATTCCTAAAGTTCCCAATGGCAATGACAGCCCATTCCTTATCTCGTGATGAAATATGATTAAGTACAAGCTACATAATTTCAGACGGACAAAGGGAAGGAAAACGGTAAGCACAATTAAGTTGTACTTGTTGCACACAAAGGACTCGCACTAATCACTTCAAGAGAAAAGAGTACTTTCCCTTATTCTCTGAAAAGAATAATATTTCGCGAGATGCCTTCAAGTCCAGTAAATAAAAAGTCTTGTTTCGTTTCTGAATTATCAAAAGAATGCTAACACGTAAAGATTATATTTAACTACAAAACTACCCAATAATTTGAGAATTAAAAGTTTTTTGTTTTATAGAGTCGTTGTAGACACATTAGATAATTTCGAACGCAGGAAAGATGAGCAACACCTTCGCCGGGAATCGAACCACGGAACTCTCGAATACGCGTCGAGCGTCCTAACCACTACACCACGAAGGCATGGAAAAACGACGTGAGAAATACCTTACAGATTCCCCATTTTAAAGGGCGACAGGGGTTTGGGGGACCCAATCGCCAAATCGTGGTGGTGGAGAATCATGATCCACCACCTTTTTTTTAGTTTGGGCGCCAGTTGTAAGGACATTAAGTAATTTCGAAAGCAGGAAAGAGGAAAAATAAACAAAGCTTTCGCCGGGACTCGACCCACAGACCTCTCGAATACACGTCGAGGGTGTTGTCCACTACACCCCGAAGCCATGCCAGTATGGCGAAAGAAATACTTTACATCGCAAGGTTATACAGATTCAGGAACGTGGAAAATGTGCGATGCCATCTCCGGGTTTCGAACTCCGGAACTCCCAAATACGCCTTGCTCGCGCTTCCACTTACACCACGAAGGCAGAAGAAGAAAAAAGGAGAAAATACTTTATTGCTTTTTTAAGTTTTTCTTAAACGCATGATGAGTTTAATTTCTTCCCACTATAAGGTATTTCTTCCGCCCTCTTGTCAGGCCTTCGTGGTGTAGTGGTCAGCACGTTCGATGTGTATTCGAGAGATCCGGGCCTCGAGTCTCGGCGAGGGCATGGCTCATTTTTCCCATCTTCTGCTTCCAGAAAATACCTAATGTCTCTACACTGGCGCCCGAACTAAAAAAAAGGTAGTGGATGATGATTCTCCACCACCCGGATTTGGCTATTCGGTCCCCTAATCCCCAGTCCCCCTTTAAAAGGGGGAGTATATAGGATATTTCTTCCTTCCTGGTGTAGTGGTCAGCACACTTGGCGCGTATTCGAGAGGTCCGTGATTCGAGTCCTGGCGAGGGCATTGCTCATTTTTCATTTCTCCTTCGAAGTAACCTAATGTCTCTAGAGTGGCGCTTGAACGAAAAGGTCGTGGATGAAGATTCTCCGCCACCAGGATTTGGCGATTAGGTCCTCCAGTCCCCAGTCGCTCTTTAAAAGGGGAAGTCTATAAGGTATTTCTCCCGCCTTCTTGGCATGTCTTTGTGGTGTAGTGGTCAGCACATTCGACGCGTATTCGAGAGGTCCGTGGTTCGAGTACCGGCGAGGGCATTGCTATTTTTCACACCTCCTGCTTCCAAAAAATACCTAATGTCTCTATACTGGCGCCCGAACTAAAAAAAAGGCTGTGGATGATGATTCTCCACCACCAGGATTTGGCGATTTGGTACCCTAATCACCAGTCGCCCTTTAAAGGGGTGAGTATATAAGGTATTTCTCCCGCCATCTTAGGACTTCGCCTAAATTGGCGTGGCGATTTTTCGCCTAAATTTAAAATCTAATGCCAACGCCTTAGGGCACTTTTTTTCAAACGCGGTAGTAAAAGCGGCAGTTGCTGCTATAGGCTGCCTTAGCTATACAACTGATCTGATCTGATTCTTAGCATGCCTTCGTGGTGTATTAGTAAAGCACACTTGGCGCGAATTTGAGAGGTCCGGGGTTTGAGTCTCAGCGAGGGTATTGCTTGTTTTTTAATCTCTCTTGCTTTCAAAAAATACGTAATATCTTTTCACCACCTCTGAGATATTTTTATATAATCTGTCATTATTGTTCTTCTCCAAACAATGGCATAGATGTTTTATGAAAAAACAAAATTTAGTTATTTAAAGGGAAAAAAATCTTTTAATATGTAGCTCGCGTATACCTTTATTAATTTTCATATGCTTTTCTTTTTACTTACTTTAAATTAAATATCTACTTAAATAGATAAACAAGGATCAGAGAATGCTGTATATGGAAATGACACTCACGTTTTTCTTCTTTAAATTCAGAACAAAAAATGTCAAGTTTTAATTACTACTGAGAATTCCAAGGTTCTCTCGAAAATGAAGTGATTCTTCAAGTCTAGAAGTTCCAAGTAAATTATACCATGGAAAATTTATTAAAAGTAGCAGAATTCTCGTATAGCGCATTTAACTTAGCCTACTATTATGGCCTGTATAATTATATAATAATTATGTTCAACAAATATCTATTCTATTAAATGAGTAATTTTTTCCCGAAGTTTCGTCGATCACAGGAAGCCCGGAGTATGAACGGAACTAACTTGTCCAGTCGTTACCTAGAGGGACCATAAATTGTGTGGAAAGGATTATTTGATTATGAAAGCACACTAGGGCTTTAGGATTACCTATTATCCTAGGATAGGGATGCCTTCGTGGAGGACTTTGTAACAGCGCTATCACAAATCATTCTGTTTCGAAAAAGCAAACGTTTCAAGCAATTTTTTCTACGGGCTTTATCACCGAAAGGAAAATGACGATTTTTTCCTCCCTTCCGAAAAATATTACAGTTTGTACACTTTTCAACGAATCAGCTATCAATATCGAACCAAAGAACTTAAATGGGAGTTCTTTGTTCGTAGTTTCTGCTTTTGTGATGAAGGACCACCCTTCTCTTCACGTGATAACCTAACAGTGGTCTATAGTGACTGGCTATTTTATGGCTGTTGACCAAGCAGAAAAATTGCATTAAGATGTGGTACTTCCGAAAAGATTTTTAACGTGTGATACGGCTGTAAGGAAAGCACGAAAGTTTCTATGCTGTAAGCTAGTGTGTCAAGATTTGAATCTAGATCAAACTACCAGTGTGCAGCCATCTCATCCACTTGGCTATTAGTGGACTCCCGGTGAAGAAAAAAAGAAGTTTGTGATAAGCCTTTCTGAAAGAAGACAATATTGTGGAATTCTAACATTGTGGAAACAAATATAAGCACATTTTGTTTGAGAATGAAGAGTATGCGAAGCAAAGCACGAAATAGCAAGGCCCTAAGTGATTACCAAAATTAATAGTCCTATAAATTCTACGGGCTATAAAAAAATCGTAACTAACAAATTAAATACAAATTAAATAAGTAATTTCTAAGCATTAACAATGATGGCTAAAACACATCTAAAATTTATTTAATGTCTGGGATAGGGATGGCACATTTAGGCAGATTGCAAGATTGGGTTAATTTAGGAGGAAATATTTAAAGACAGGAACTAAATAAATTAAAGGAATATTTGCAAAGTATTTTTTCCATTACCTTGCGCCTTCGTGTCGTAGCTGGAATGGACGGCCGACTAGCAATCGGAACGAGCGAGGGCATTACTGATTCTTCATGCTTCTCAGCTTTAAAAAGCCTAATGATTTTACATGATTATTGACTCTTCCTTAGGCATAACAGCTGGTATGCCTTTTTAAATTACCATTTGTAAAATGAAATAATGATATAAGAATGAAATGAAATGATCGTAAGCGAGACATACAGACAAGGTAATAATTGTATTAAATATTAATTTACGTGGTATAAATTGGAGTACATAAAAACAGTAACTATTTACCTGTAAAGCATAATGCATTGCATAATTATAAAAATTATATTGCTATCACTATAAACAAACATTTTAATTCTGGCAGGCCGAAAGCCAAAAACATTATTAATATTTTGTATTAAGGTAAGCATGCAATTTAGAAAATAACATTCAATGCTATTGTGAAATTGACTATCAAAGAATTTTAGATATTAAATTAAAATTCTTATTTTTAAGAGCACAGATTACAGAAATTTATGCGTAGGCCACTTAAATCGCAGAAATAGTTTTTTTCGGTAAATTATCGCACTTGTAATAACGTTTGTAAAAAAAGTATGGAACAGCGTTATAAAAAGTTATATAATATTTAATAGCTTATATATTAAACAAATGTAGTAATAATTTCTAAAAGGATAAAGACAACAGTTCCATCTTGCAGCAGGTACAGACACACACAGAACCCTGTGATGGTATTTTAAAATTAAGAACAACTAGTTAATTTTCAAAATTTGAATGAACGCTTATTACGTGTCACAAGTGCATTCAGTAATCATAAATATAGCATAGATTTGAGGCTTAATACTGCACAATGACGGAGGACATTTAGGAAGTCACCTATTTACTCATTTAACTGCAGGTTATAAGTAGGATTTTCATATGCCATTGAAAAATGAGGTGAATGAATAAATTGAAGAAATCTACACGTGCTATAAGCTTCAGTACAGAAATAAACTTTAATATAGATCAAAATGTAAATAAAACATCCAAACTACAAGAGCTTTTTGTTTAGCTGGAAGCACACAAATATATGTCGATTCTAAAATAACCATTGGTAGCAGCAAATACTCATGAAGAGAATAAGGAAATCTGGTGACAGCAAATATGCAAAAATCAAAAAACAGTAAAAAATATTTTAAAAAATCCATTGAAAACGGCTGTCGGGCGCAATCTCATCAAGCCATAAAAGCATGACAAACTAACATATCGAGCGAGAACAATGCATGTCACGCAGTGGTCGATTGTGTCCTGCGTCTCCCCACGACAAAATAGCGCATGATCGACAATCTTTGTCATCATTGGACTAGTTTTCCACTTATTTTTTTATTGATTTTTCTCTTTTTGCGTACTTTCAATTCATTAAATTTCCTTCTTCGCTCCACATTCTGATGGACTCTTCAAAAATATAAGTAGAAGACTAGTAACCGAGTGAAAATGTGCAAGTTCTCCTAAGTTTTATTCGTGAAGGTTAAATACGTCAGCTGTAGGAGGGTGTCGTAGTTTTCCTCACATATAACGTAAATATGTTATGATCCTGCGAACAGGCTGGCTGCATGGGAGTTTTCTTGGTTTTCCCCGTGTGTAATGAGTATATAAGCCAGTTTCTCATAAGTTCTCACTAAAGGCATCCTTTTCCTTAGGCAAATAGCCCTCGAGTGCCTTGCCATAATCAAATAAGTCAAACTAAATCAAATCTTCTTTTCCAGAAATGATCTACACATCTATTAAACCTCATAAAATAATTATACTTTCTTTAAAATTATCTTTTTTTTTTTTAATTGTCTACTGTCTTCTTCATGTTTAAAGAATCAGCAGCTCGATATCTAAAGATCTGAAATCACTGTACATTTTCACGAGACGAGAGAAATTTTGTAGTAGCAGTAACGTATTTTAAATATTAAATAAATTATTTATTTCGAGCTGTAACCATATAATAAGCTACTATAGACAATGTCTTTGATAGACCTTCTTCTATTAGAAAGAGACAAGCAAAGATACTATCAAAATAAGAAAATCAAGACGAAAGGAGTTATCAGTTGGAAGCCGAAAGGTTAGCCATCTACATGAATTTTGGGTTGAAGATGGTTTTAGAGAACGAAGACTGCGACGGTTTTTAAGACTGTTTACGTGAAAAAATACGTAACTTTTTTAATTTACGGTTTTGTTAGAAGAAAGAAGAATGATTTTTAAAAATAAATAAAAAAAAGTAGAATTCAGTAAAACGATAAGTATATCCGTATCCCCGGTATTATGTGCGTACGTTTTATTATACACAAGGATTGTAACTGAATAATATTATTGGCATAAGTAGACATTCTAGTTACGTATCAGTAAAAAATAAGAATGTTTCTGCCATGGGTCGTTACCTTTAGTAAATACTTGCATTTAAAACCTGTATTAATACCTAAAACTACGATTTTTAACATCAGAATCACAGCTCCCTTTAATGCTACCAAGTACCGCTGAGTTCCAAATTAGTTAAACAAGGTTGTAAATAAATTCAAGCTGCTCAGGCTTTTCTTTTTCTCTTTTCTGAATTTTATGTTAATACTATTTTTATTAAAATATCGAAAATGAAAGTATCAATCCTTTAATCTCATCCTTGCACTGAAAAATCACAATCTGTTTTCATTTTTTGAACTGTAAATAAATGTAGATTTATTCATTTTTTATACTCTATCATTTATTATATTTACTATATCATTTACTATTTTATACTATATTCATTTTTTATACTTTACTTAAATGTCTAATTATTTTGAGAAAATCTACTTCAGTAGTTTTAGAATAATTTTATTTCGTAAAGAAGTAAATTAATTGAGTATATAAAAAATATAGTCGTCAAACTCACGACATTGTAATTGGAAACCTGTTCTCCCCTGTCCCAATTCATTACTTTTTATTTCGTTAGAAGAAAATCATACGCTGTTTAGTGAAAGATACTCCTGGGAGGAATCTAAATGGTGACCAAAAAAAATAGATGCATGTCTTAAAAAAAGATTCTGCGTAAAGAAACAGAAGACAAATATCGCAGAAGCGTAAGAAAGGCATTATGCATCATTTCAGAGGAAACAATTCTTTTCAACAGTTGCAATGTCAAACGTCATTCCAAGGTTAACTATCTTCCCCCTGTCCTTTTTTTTTTAATTTTATTTTTTAAACCTTAATGTAGATTGTAACAAGAGGTAAAGAAAAGTTCTGCTGCGTATTGTTAATAAGAACTGTGGATAATCTACAGATTTTAAAATCATCTTTTAGCCTAAAAATGTTGTCCATTTCTTTTAGTTTGCATTTAGTACGAAAATTTACTTCGTGAATATTTCACCAAAGCTTACGTAACGATTATTAAAGATATTTCATGTTAATTCTCGTGTGAAAGTGGAAAAAGGTTCAGACTCAAATTTTAAACAAGTGTGGCAAATGAACTGTTTAAAAAAAATGTAAAACCCAGGAACGGCCATTACGTATGTACAGAATGCGAACCACATGAAAGTGCCTGAGCAAGAATAAAACTCCGATCAACCTCTAAGGCGGTAAATAATGGTAAATTTTTATAAAGTCGTTTTATTTGTAAAGTGAAACTTCACTGCACAGCCAGCGTTTATTAAAATGAATAGGGAACAATAAACTCAACAACTTTCAGAGCCTATTAGGCTGATTGTACGGAGCTGGAAATATAAAAATCAACTATGCCCTCTCCAATATTCGAACCATGAATCCATCAACAGCTAGCTAGACGTGCTACTACTTATATCGCTTATAACACACGAGGGGACTGTGGTAATTCCTGATAGTCTCTTCCACTTAAAGGGCGATTGGGAAAAGGCAGGAGACAAAGTCTGCCAAATTTAGTTGATGTCGAGTTACCGCGTTTTAATTCGGGCTCCTTTTATACAGTCTTTTAGGTTTTAGGGAGCATTAGACATGAAAAAACAACTATGCCTTCAGCAAAAATCAAACCATAGACCTTCCAACTGCTAGCAGGACGTGCTACCACTTACACCCCGAGACCACGCTCAGGAAATATGCGCAAAAATTCCTTGTGAACTGATTAGTAGTTTTGTGTTAACGTGCCATTTCATTACTAGAATCTCGAGGGGTTAAATATGATTGCTTCAAAGTCAGCGTGTCGATCGATGATCTGCAGATTATGGACTCTCAGGAACGATTTTCATTTTGACTATTTTTAGCATCATGTATAATGCTATGTTTCACTCCATTCTAACGTTGTAATGCCGTACTGAAATCTGAGTGCAATCGACTACGTATTGCCGCTCTACGATATAAACATACGTATGTCTCACTAATAGTATACTTTTGTGATAATCCTAAAGATTACCAAATTCCAAGTCTTTATGTTGATATCGAATGTTAACAAATGAAGCAAAAAACTGTTGGAAGTTATTTAA
The DNA here is from genome assembly GCA_000611955.2 of Stegodyphus mimosarum. NCBI lineage: Eukaryota > Metazoa > Arthropoda > Arachnida > Araneae > Eresidae > Stegodyphus > Stegodyphus mimosarum. The sequence goes on from KK119156.1 coordinate 171,876, forward strand.
TTTACTCTGTATCTAAAACTAACACTTTTTATTAATAATATTCCAGTTTTCATACAGGTGTTGATCAAAATATACAATTAATTGCAATTGTAATGATCGAAAACACCTGAGCTGAAGTAATAAAAAACATGAATGAAATTCTTGTATTGGAAGCAGTTTAAAACGTAACAAGCTTGAAATGTTGTTGAGAAATAAATGTAGAACTGATTTATCAATGCATATATTATACTAATAGTATTTGCAAAGAAAACATGCTAGAAATCTGTAACAAAACAGTTAGTATTGCAGAAAAAAAAATATGTTTCAAGGAAGATTTTTAAATCTGAAACTCTGAAATATTATATATTAATTAACCAGTTATTACGATTTAAGTATTTGTTGTACTTATTCTTTCCATATTCCTCACCAAAATTCAAATTAGATTGTGTATTTAAGCTGATTTTGAATTTTTAAATTAGAGCCGCTGGCAACCGCATGCTATTATTAGTATTTTTGGCAGCTCTGCTTAAAAGTTTTATTCCAGTTTTAGCATTCTCGTTAGCCAATGCTACGCGCCGGTAAATATCTCAGCCAGCTTATCCTATTTCATGCGCAGTCTTAGACTAGCACCAATGTTTATTAAATTGAACTGTCTGTCAATGTGAATTTAAACATCCCCAAGTGGTGGAAGTTTCTTCTTTAGCACAAGTTCTGCATGTTCTATTATCTGAAAACTAAATAAGAAACGTTATTTTAACCTTGCACTGTATTTTATGAGTTATTTAAGACATGGTGCCAAACCGCTAGTTTTCTAGTAGGGTCTGCAGGATTTTAGGTTCAAGTTGCAATAGAAACCCTATAAATTATCGATAGGATAGAGGTAACGTTATAAGGTATTTCTCCCGCCTTCTCAGCATGCCTTCGTGGTGTAGTGGTTGGCACACTCGACGCGTATTCGAGAGGTCTGCGGTTTGAGTACTGGCGAAGGAGTTGCTCATTTTTCAATACTCCTGCTTCAAAAATACCTAATGTCTCTACAGCGGCGCCCGAACTAAAAAAGGTGGTGGATGATGATTCCACCAGGACTTGGCGATTGGTTCCCCTAATCCCCAGTCGCCCTTTAAAAGGGAGTATATAAGGTATTTCTCCCGCCTTCTTAGCATGCCTTCGTGGTGTAGTGGCCAGCGCGCTCGACGTGTATTCCGTGGTTCGTGGACGAGGTCCGTGATTCGATCCCGGAGAAGACGTTGCTCCTTTTTCAATACTCCTTCTTCAAAAATACCTAATGTCTCTGCAATGTTTTAAAATTTGTAACAAAAAGTGTCGTTCAATTTGACTCGATGCTTACAGAATATTTGCATTGCACCGAAACATCGTGCAATATGCATAAATGAACAAACAGAAAAACAAAAAATACAGTCATTATGTTTATGACAAGATGCCAAAGAAAAATGTTCGTATCAACTGAACAAAAGAAAAGTTTTAGGAAAAGTTAACCATTCGAAATATTTCTGACATATACGATTGTTATTAGATCTTCCCGTCATAATAACGATAAAATATCGCCAAAATTCGGGATCTTTTGGGGGGGGGTATTCACGCTGTGAATCCACGCTACGTAACAAAGTTTAACCGAATTTATTATAAATCTCTTAAGATTATGAAACATCAATATTTTGGACTTTGTATTGACGCAGACAATTGTATCACACAGGGGCCAATCAACAAGGTAAATATAAAGGACTTCAGGAAAAAAAATGTCATTGAGATAAATCCAGGAGTTTCCTCATTTTTTAATTTATCTGAATGTCCGCTGATTCGTTGATCAAATAGTTCTTAGATTAAATTTGGCAATTAATGATACAGCTAAAATTTTATTTCAAGTAATTAACTGTTTAATGATTAATACAAGAATTATGCAATATTTTTAGTATTAATAAAAATTATGTTATATCAAAAAAGAAAGCATATTCAAAATTACATTTAAAACCTTTTTCTACTGCCAAGCAAGAAAGAAATATTGAAGCTATAAGTCTGCTTAAATGTTAACATAAGAAAAATTTGTCTGACGTTATTAGATGTTTTCAAAATAGGGTGTGGGGAATCAAAGGCAGTCCTTCCTGTGTCCTTTTGGTGACGTAGCACATCCAGCAATCAACTGGAAAGTCTCGGATTCTGTTACCGCCCAAGGCATGGTTGAATGATTGGATATTCAAGATTCTTGATCGCAAAACGCCTTCACCATTCTATAAAGATTGTGAAGGTGCGTAATCTACTGACATTTTCAAAAAATTTTTAACTACAATGTGTTTGCTGCATTAATATTTGACACTGCATGTTAAGTCTCTTAATGACTGCCTCTATAAGCAAAATGGCGTAGAATATGATATTTAGTTCACTAACAGTTCAGAAAGCATGGATCTCGTGATAAAGAGTCTGATAAAGAGTCTATGAGAATGGACAAAAGTTTGGAAGCACTGGCTACTTCTGAAAAAAAAGGGAGGCAAAATATCTCAATATAGATCCTGTTACTCTAAAATTTCGAAAACCAGCAACAACAAGAACGTTTGGATACAAGCCGTCAGATGAAACAGTAAGTGATGTTATGGAAAGTTTCAAAATCCCCTTCCCTTCTCTCGTTTAGGCACCACAGCATCCTGAATTAGGGGAAGCTTTGTATAGTTGAAATACGACAAATATTAGACTCATTCATGACACTAACATGTCAAATTAATGTAATTGCTTGATGGTAAGTTCAATCATTAATATGAATTTTTATAAACTTACAGTTACCTAGAAACTCTCAACTTTTGACACGATAAATAAGGACACAACATAAATAAGTTTTAGATTTTTACATGCTCTAGTAGAATTTTTACACGTTTACATTTTCACTGAATGCTGAATTCTTCTATTTATTGGTTTCACATCTGCTGCCACAAAAAAAAGAGAAAAAATACATGCTGAATAATACACATCTGGCGCAAGGACAGAGCCACCTATAGAGGATGATAAAATAAAATATAAAAATGTTTTCAAGCTTAACATATCTCACCCCTTCCGCCGAATGAACTCCCACTTGAGGATAACTACTTACGAACAGGGCAGCATTTGGGAACTGGTCGCCAATATATCTTGATCCAGGCGACGCTTTCACTTCAATAACTAGAAATTAGCTGAATACAAATTTATTGGCTTTTCACCTTTGGTGATAAATCGACTTAAAGCCACTAGAAAACTATCTGTTGATAAATCTGAAACAACTTCGAGGTGAATTATTCTAGTGGCAAAGCAAGTAAAGAGCAATGTGATATTTAATTATTCTTACTCTGCTGCGAGTCAGGTTAGGCTTTTTCGTAATAGCCTAACAAAATGAAGTCCAAAGCTCAGACATGCTGTGCCAACACTAAATCTACTAGAACGCAAATCTCTCATTATAGTATTGCATGGTTGCGACTTCAGTCAAAAGCAAGTAAAACTTTTAAATAGATTTCGTTGAACTACATCTTTTCCAGAAAATATCCAATATTTTTTAAAGATAAAACACAAAGTAAGTTGAGAACAACTACGTAAATGAATTTTTGGATAATATTCTACTAATAAGGTTGGTGAAATGATGATTATTTGGTATACGAACCTGGTGTTTTTCATTTTGATCTAAGTTTGAGTTTTTTTAATCATCCTCTTACTTTAATGATTCCATCTCCAACAACATATTCATTGGAATCAGTTTGCTGTTTTTGGGCGAGGGAAGCCTCTTTGTTAAATGATTATTCTCAAGCATGAATTCTGAATTTTTAATGAGCTTAACTACAGACTTAGTTTCTTCGTTAAACTCTCCAAGTGATAATGCACCTTTGAGTCTTTGACTCAAGCATCTATTTTGCAATTTCTAATGCATTTGAAACACCACGAGATTATTCTAATGAATTTTTGAAATCGATGAGTATTTTGAAATAATTTATAATATATCAATAACTTCAGGAGCATCTTAAATGACGATGCCAACTGACAGAAACGATTTCTTTTCTTCGCACCTGAAATCAACCATTCATGCTTCCTGTGGATCTGTATACAGAAGGAAAATATTATTCTAATACAACCCTGAGGGCCATGCGACCACAAAGGTTTTGCTGCAGAAGTAATTTTTGAGGCAAAATCTGCTGGATTTTCTTAATTTTTCGAGTAATGTCATGAAGCTTCTGAAATTGAGTCCTGAGATTTTCATATTATATTAGCAACAGAACTTTTCTATCTTTGAGAAGGTGAATTCTAAAACTACTTTTGAGTTCGACTTTAAAACGGCATAACTATGAATTTGCGGCTCTTGGAAAATCCAGCTGCAGTCTCAAATTTTCAAGAATGTTACCATGCAGCTTCTGTAATTATGAAGTTTGGTCAACCCTCATTAAATAACCTGCAATAAGCTGATTGTAAAAGCATCCACATTTTCCTCTTGCAAGTTTAAGCTTTTAGCCATGCCAATTTTTATATAGCTACTGAGCTCCACGAGTACGGTGAAAAAGTTTAAACTTCTCTTTCTTCTGACCTATACAGTCTCCTTTTTAAATAATGTGGTTAGAAAGAAGATTTACAAATCTTTCATTCTGGCCTATGAAAAAATCCATAGGGGTGGCCTTTATTGCTTAATTCCCAGTGTTTCTTACAGACATCTCTTTTGATATTTATAAATTGTTTACAAACTCTGATTTCTTCGATTTTGGCACATTTCTTTAGGTATATTAATTTATTTTGATTTAGCATTCTTTTGTCATGTTTTTTACTCAAGGCCTAATTTATATAGAGACCTGATTCTTAAAGAAGGTTTTGAAAGATAGAAAATCTTCATTTCTTAACACTTCTGATAAAAACAATGTCTGCTCTGAAGGAAAACAAAGCAACTTAGAAATCTAAACGCATTATTGTCAAATAGGAATGAAACAACAGAGAATTTTTCCAGACGAAATACACTCATGTCCATAAATTAAGAATAATGCAAAATCAGGCAAAGGAAGAGTTAGAAGCAAAACAAATTTGACTTATTTGTAAAGCTTATTTATTAAAAAAAAAGTTAAAGAGCAAAAAAAGATGCTATATGTTTGATATTATTAAAAAAATAGCGAGTTTTTCTCCCTGGAGCAAATTAAAAAAAAAACCTATTTACAAAAAACCAATATTACAGGGTTGGTATGATTGTTAGTACATTGTATGTCTCCCAGACGATGCAATACAGTCCGTACAACGCATAGGCATGCTGAGTATCAAATTATCGATCTGATCTTGGGGGATATTACACCACTAAAAAGGCTATGCTCTCCGAAGTTCCGGTAGACATGTAGGAGGAGGTTGACGGGCTGCAACTCGTCGGCCAAGCATGTCCCACACGTGCTCTACTGGATTCAAGTCCGGTAAGAATGCTGGCTAGTCCATACGGGTGATATTCTCCGATTGAAGACATTCGCTTACGATGTTTGCACGGTGAGGACGGACGTTGTCATCCATAAACACAAATTGTGAGCCCATGGCGCCCCGAAACAAACGTACATGTTGTTCCAGAATGTCGTCCCGATAGATTTGGCTTGTCATGGTTCCAATTTGAACATGCAGGTCAGCTCTGAAACCCAGAATAATTCCACCCCAAACGAGCACTCCTGCACCACTGTAACGGTGTCGTCAATGATGTTTTATTGGTGATAACGGGTACCTGGAGCTCTCCATATGAAAGTCCGGCGAGAATCAGACTGCAAGCTAAACCTGGACTCGTCGAAAAACATCACACAAGCCCACTGTTATGGTGTCCACAATGCATGCTCTCTACTCCAGGCTAACCGCAGGCGACAGTGAGTTGCAGTAACTGGAACGCATCTGACAGTTCTGCGAGCATATAGACCAATCTGCTTTAAGTGTCTGTACACGGTCTGCCTTGAAATTGTCGTACTAGTGGCTGAAGAGAGCCGACGAGACAGGTCTGAGGCTGTGCTCCGCCTGTTTCTTTTGGCAGTAACTGCCAAATACCGGTCCTCATTCGGCGTTGTAACTCTGGGGCGACCTGTGCTGTAACGTCTACTCACATTACCATCATCTTGGAATCGTTGCCAAAGCCTGGAGATGACACTCTGGGCAATTCCAAGTTCGTCTGATACTTCCAGTTAGGTACGCCCACATTCCAGACGGCCGATAATTCTACCACGTAAAAAATCATCCAAATGCGTCCTTTGTGTCATAACTATTCGGTTATTGCACTGAAATTCTTATAAAGCGCCTGCAAACAATTTTACTTCTTTGCCTGTATTCCATTTATATCACTCTCTTACACTCTCGTCATTGTGACACACTCGTCGGTGTCATCTGGGTACTTCCTGAAATTTGCATATGATTCCTGAAGATGTGTGTAGTAATTTTACAGGTGATGTATTTATTTTAGAGTTCGATTTCCGCGTGACTCTGAATCGTCTTTAATTTATGCACATGAGTGTATTTCACTAATATATGATAAAGTATTTTCTCCCTTCCTCCAACATGCCTTCGTAGTGTAACGGTAACGCACTCGGCACATATTCGAGAGGTCCACGTTCGAGTCCCGACGAGGGTACTGCTAATTTTTCACGTCTCCCGCATAAAAAAAAAGACTCTACAGTGGTGCCCGAACTAAAAGGTGGTGGACGATGAATCTTCACCGCCAGAATTTGGCGTTTGTGTCCCCTAATTCCCAGTCACTCTATATATAAAGTAAATTCTCTCTCCTATCTGCGAGCCATCGTGATGTAACGGTAGCACACTCGGCGCATATTCGAAAGGTCCGAATCCCGGCGAGGGCATTATTCATTTTTCTTGTCTCCTGCTTTAAAATAACCTAATGACTCTACAACATGACAAACAGATGCAGTGGAATGCTTATTGAGACTATGTGCCATGATAGCATGAGAAGACATCAGAGAGAGAGAGAGAGAAGGAATATTTGCACAAGACCTCTTGAAAGCTCTTGCTGCAGATTGGTTCACATAACGTTATTAGTTCTCATAAAATCTTTAAAACTAGAACTCATTTTATTTGTAATTATTAAAATTAAATTGTAAATAAATTATATTAAACTGAGTTAAAGTAATTAATTTTCTTCTGCAATTGAAATCGAAAAAAATTCAAAAGCCATACACATAGAACTATTGATAAGTAGGTAGCCTTCATTTTTAAATTTCAATATATTTTCTTTAATTTACTAAAAGTCATTCATTTGATTATGACAGAAATTCAAGTTTCAAATATTTAAAAATAATTTCACTTAAAATGGGAAACCTGATACAAATTAAAATAGCATTGATTACTCTGGATGAAGCAGAAGGGTGCGTTGTGAGTAAATTGGCTGAATGAAAGGCTCAGAACCACTTTTTATCCCTAGCGTCACGAACCGTTAAGAGGGAACGAAGCTACTTTTCTCAGACTGTAAACTATAGCCTTTATACCAATGAAAAGTACGCGAGAGAAATAATAATTATGTACTGAAGACACAAGAGATAAATTAACACAAGACTGGTAACTAGTAGGAAATAAACTAGAGAAGAGCAAAAATATTTTAAGTTTGATGGGATAGCAATAGTTGCTTTCTTCATCTGTTTACCTACTGTAATTGGTACTAAATTTAAGATTAAAAGTATTTTAAAATTGCTGGTACGCTCTTAAGCCTTTCTTATTCCTTCGTGAACAGAATCTTAAATGCATTCATTTCCTAGAACTTTATTTATACTTTTGGTTTTACTTTTTGTCCCGTCTTAAAAATTAAATGATTATATAAGCTAATCCAATGGTTGTTTCACAGAGTTATTCTCGCGTACTAATGGATACCATATTCACTCGCTCTATCAATCTTATTTCATGACTGATGAATGACTTAACGAAGTAATTGGCTGCTTATTTCTATTCATGCGCGCATTTCTTTGCGAAACTATTTCAAAATTAGTAAAATGGTTTCTTTTTCAGTTTCAGCTTGATACATTATTCCTATTTTCCTAACAGGCAAAGCGGTATGCTTAGTCCCATATCACACACGCATTTGTTTACACGAACAACTGTTTCGGACAATTTATTTGCTTGGTTTACTATTGAAAGAAAGACGCGCGATTTTTTCCTTTCTTTCGAAAAAAATTTGCAAGTTGTTCGTTTTCAACCAATCAGCTATCAGCTTCGAATGCTATCAGCTTGTTTGTAATGGAGAACCAGTTTTCCCTGTGTTAAACCCAAAGTGATCTGTGGTGATTGACTATTGTGACAAAGCAGAAAAATTGTTCCAAATAGTTGTTCTTCCGAAACAAACGGATATGTGATTAGTAACAATAACTCAAAACTTTTTAATTCGTGTTAAAATTATCATATTTTAAAATTTTTAAATACTCCAGGTGGTAATGTCTTCGACTTTCCCTCCATTAACGATCTAAGTTGGATGTTTACCTTACTACGTTTAAATGTTGAACACCTATTTAGGACTTTAACTGCATTTCTGATGATAGAATTTGAATAACTAATAGTCTCTAAAAAAGCTTCTTAAGCAGTCTTAATACTTTTGTGAGTTTGTAATCTATTGTAGTTACTATTTTTTAACAAAACAAGCAGTTTTTCTCCTTACAAATACCAAGGTTTGGACTGTCTCGCTTTTGGGCTTAAACTAAGTGACTGCGCTAGTCTGTGCTTTTCATCGCACATAAATAAACGTTAAATATCTGATATTCTAAAATACCCATCAGAAGCATCCATAGGAATTACGAGCATATCGTTATTTAGGGTATCCGTTGACCTTCGTAGACAAACATTATCGTTATCTTGTTTTGTGATAGGACGTAGTGACAGACAGCATTTCAACGCTTTCGCTTAATGCAGGAGTATACTTCGTGATTTAATGGTTTCTGTAGTGTTTTCAGTTAGTGATCACAATGTTAAACTGCGAATATGCAGGCAGGGATATTCATCACACATTTTTGTAATGCAACAGTAGGTTTTTTTCAACTGGCGTTGACTGCTAATTAGGTTAGTTCAAAATCTAACGGCAGATGAATAAGCTTTTAAAGTAACCATATTCTAAATTATTATTGCATTTTTACACAGCCTATGAATAATAAAAAATTTTTCTTACTCTCTAAAACTCTAAAATGATTTTTTTCTCAAATTTAGTAACATATAGTTACTTTACATTTTTAAGAAACATATTCTATTTCTCGGTATACAATTGATCAAGAAATAGAAAATGTTCTTTAAAAATATTTTTAACCGACTTTCAAAGTTTCCTTCGAAAAATTGTAAATCTGCTGCAAAATCTGGATCCTCAGCTGAGAAGCAATTAAGAGTAAAATTAAAAGGTAAAGACGTTGACGATTTCCACTCTTAAATAATAATACTAAGCCACGAAACATAATATCGTGGAATATTTTCTTAGTAAATCGCATAGTAAAGTTATTAATTGGGTGATGCTTCAGAAAAACTAACTATTTCTAATTTATTCATTGCAATGCACGAGCAATCAATATTATTATAATTATTAATAGTAGTATGAAAGCATTATTTATGGAAACACCGTTAACCTAAAACTTTTTCTCAGATGGGAAGAATAGATAAAATGTCAAATCAGGAATGGAAATTGAAACAAGGTGCTCCTTTTTTAGCTTGAGATAACTTATAGTTACGTTGGAAATGTAACTGTTCGCAAAATTTGATTTATGTTTACCTAGCATAAAAGATACGAAATATTTTAGGCTATGCGGCATGAAATACGTTGCAGATTTTTGAATTTTTCATTTTGATCCACAAAAGTAAATTAAACGACTCCCAAAATATTAATATTTATACAGATTTGTCAAAAAAAGCACGTTTAGTTACGTAAATAAGTTCTACTATGATCTCCCATTTTAAAAGAACATTTCAGTTTTGATGTTTAATCTTCACTAAATTCTTCCTAGCTTTCCTATTTGCTAAGTTTGAATTCTTCCTAGCTCACCTATTTACTAGAGATAATTATATCTTCTCCTAGAATCATATACTACGAATTTCACTGTGTATTTTTGAGCTTTGCGAAGACATTTGACAACTATTGGATAGATATGTTTGATGAATGTTGAGATGCGAATTTCGACACTGGGAAACTCCTTGCTCTGGATATTCGTCAATCAAAGTTAGCTATTCATCTAATGTCTCTACGTCAATAGATAATTTTACCAAAGCTATAGGGCGATTTATTTCCACAAATTATCGACAGATAATAATCCCTAACATGTTTTCCTATGGGTTCTGAAACTGGATGCGTTTGAATAAAGCTGAAAAGCCGCTCAGACGATATAGTGTTTAAGGAAGCCTATTGTAGTACCGAAGGGCGTAGGTTCGAATATCGGAGAAGGCATGATTGCAACTGTCCGTCCCTTCACAGGAGGCAACGCTGGCCACCTGTTAAGTGCCTCCACAATAAAATGGCCCCCAGTTCTGGTCTTAGGAATGGCCAATGTTGATTAGGCAAGTGCCAGCCATGAGATTAAAAAACGTAAAGTTGAAAAGGCACACTAGGGGTCAAGTAGATAAGATTACTGAAATATCCTATTTCGACCAATATTAAATCCTGAAGAATATATTACCGTATTTACTCGAGTATTCTCCGCTTTTTTTATTAGTTTTATCGTACGGAAAGCGAGAAGAGAAAATTGCTCAAGTAATTTAAATTCCAAGGGACGCGGTTACAGTAAGAACATAAAGGGAAAGCATTCATGGCTAAACTGCCGTTAACTATCACGATATTACTGATTTAAAAGAAACCTACATTCCAATAAAATTACACAGTAATATTCAAACAAGACTGCAGAGTAATTTTAACATTAGCAATACCTAATAAGACATATTTATTTCTACTTCCTATATCTTGAATCTCTCCCGCTCTTATGTTTGTCGATTGCTACTCCTTAGTCCTCCAATCATTTAATGCTGCTCGAACTGCTATCTGTGTCATCTGATACACCTTGCACGTCATCGCCACCGTCACCGTTGTCATTGTCTTCGTCACTGTTCACTCTATCTTCCCACGTGCATCGTTAGAACTTTGATCTTTAGAACCATAATGAGTATTAGTTATTTCATTTTCCTTAAACTCTTCACTGTTGTTTCATCATTCAGAACCTATGCTCTCAAATCAATTAGTAAGATGAAAACAATCGCTACAATTTAAAATTTAGGGAAGATCGTTTCCTGAAAGTTTTGAGGAAGGAGGTAATTATATGAATATTTAAAAAAAAATTTCAGAGCCTTGTGCTAAAAGGCTAAGTGGTAAAATATGTGAGTAAATACGGTAATTGCATGGGTGGTTTCGTGGATTTCACTTTAACTTGAAAGCGAAGTAGTTTCTGTTAGAAAGTCCTCGATAAAGACATCTTTCCCTTAAAATAAGCAACCTTAGTGTGCCTTTCAAAGAGCTGTCTATCGAAGGGAAGAGACTGAATAATAAGATAATAACAAAAAAGAAGTTTAAAAATATAAGCGTAACAGCAGAAATAATGTATAAACAAGCAATACACATGGCTAAGGTAAATTAACAAAGAAATTAGAGATGTGTGGGTGTTGAAGGAAAAACCAATACTATACAGCAATAAACAAAAAGGTCCACATATTTCCTTCTAATTTAGAACCCCATTGACAAAAACGATGTAAAAAAGAAAAGCAAAATTTGTATCAGAATATTTTTAAGTTTCATAGTATAAAACTAGCTCGAAAACTTTTAAAATTATAGTAAATCCTTAGTACCAGATTCCTTATGTCTGAAGTTAGTAGTTTTTTACAAAATGCTGAGCAAGCGGAATAGGTCATGGCCTGAATACACAGATATTTTCCGAATATACTCTAATGTTTTCTGAATATTGGAGTGGTAAATTACGAAAGAATAGTCTCGGAATAATAATGATGTAAAGAATTTAGAAAGCGCACTGTCACGCATTTTATTATTGCGAAAGTAAACTATAGTGGCTGTTGTTTCTAGCAGGTCACATTTTAAAATTTTACAGAGTCATTCCAGATAATTGTAAGCATTTAGTCACATCCATCTTACAGGTCGACTAATAGTATCATATGTAAATTTATTTAAGCTAGAAATCTCCATGAGAAGTGTATAAGACACTTTTAGGATGAAAATACATAAAATTTATGTAATTACAATAGCATAGTATCAAACATGTACTATCGAGAAGGAAACTAATGAGTTATATAACAGCAAAAGTGACATTGTTTCGGCTTACGAGTACAGTCTTAATCAGAACGGAAATTAATTTGATGCAGTAGACCATACGTTTGCGAAATTCTAAAAAAAAAAAAAAAAAAAAAAAAAAAAAAAAAAATTTTAATCACAGTTTGACATAAAACGTAATTAAAGTAAATTTTTAATCTTTTTATAACGCTTGAAATGTAGTTCTTATTGTATAAGAGCCCTTCTTCATTTTTTTATCATCTTGTGTTGACTAGTTACATTGGCCATTCTCTTAAGAGTGTGTATTCATGATTATGTCCAATCCTTGTACTGTCCAATACCCTAAGAAACTGAAGAGAGAAAATATGTAATACATCTGCAATAAATCATTAAAGAATGTTTATCAAAATACCGTTATGTCACATTTTATCAATCTCAAATTTGCTTGGGAAGAAGCTTAAAATAGTACCTTTTTGGATTGATTTGGATTGATCGTAAGTAGTTTATTAGGCGTAAGAACTTAAGGGTCGGCTTCTTTGTTTTTGGATTGTAATATTTATTAATACTTTGTGAAGAACAGAAAATTCTGTTCCAAGCATAATGAGAAATTTGAATAAATAGAAAGAAAGAGAGAGTGAGAGACGGAGTATCAGTTGTTGATAATCTAGCCTTACATGCTCAGCTTGTATATTAAATATTTCCAATGACTGAGGAAAGTTACTGTCCTCTCAGAAACTTTACTTAAATTAACTAGATGAAACTATGAATAGCAACAACTAAAGATTTTATTGGTTAACGCCTTGTCAGTTACACAAAAATTATAGTAATTAAAAAATAAAAAGGTTTGCAGCTTGCTTGTCAAACATTTTTATATATAATCTAAAGACCTATTAGAAATGTACAAACAATTCTTCCAGCACCTTATTTTGAAAGGAAAACTATCATTAGTTCTTACATGCCAAAATTTAATCAACGTACAGAAATCATGAAGTTCCTCGATAAATCTTGCTCACGTCTAAACTCCACTCAGAGATAGCTAAGCAAGATACTTGAGAATTTGCGTAAGCAGGTATCCGCTCAGTAAGCCAGCTAAGTTACGTTAATTTAACAGCGCTCTTCATGTTATTGTTTCATAGTTACATTCCTCTGAAAGGAGTGATGTGATCCCTAAAATGAGAAATCAAAGGACAGAGCACCTTGAAAGATTATTCGTTAATTAAAACTCAAAACAAAAATCTTAAATTCCCCTTCTATTTCACATTTACTTCCACAAGACAAATCTCACAGAAAACATAATTAGAGATGTCTCGAAAATTTTTCTTACAAACATGTGTACTAGTTTTAATAAGCGTTTCGGTCTCCTCCTACGTGGAGTAAAGTCAGCTTGTGACAACTTGTGTAAAGCTTCGTTTAATTATTTATAGCAAAATGCTTGACAGTCGTCTTATTGGAAGAATATATGCTTCCTTGGAGGCCTTTATAAAGTAAACTGACTAGTGTTAGTATTACCCATTGGAGATAGTAATAGGTATATGTAGTATGTAGGCAGCTTCTTCTCCCTTCCGCATTTGAACTAACGTTTCGAGGTTTTACGCATAGTTAATGCCGGTAAGTTTGAATCTCCGGAAAATAAAAGTTATTCCATACAGAAATAACATATTATCCAAAAGATTCATATATAAATATACTCGTAAATAGCCCTGAATAATTTGAATTAGTTTTATAATAAATGCTTTTGTTTTATAATGCGCTTATTTTCTCATCTGTTAAATCCTATTAATTACTTACGATTGAACGATCAGTAAAAAATCGATAGGAGAATGAAAAAATAAGGTTACAGAAGAAATAAAAGTCATGAAATTACAATGTAGAAGTTAACTAAAAATTCTCCATTTAAATGCTATGATAAGAAGCTGTAGAAAATATAACAAACGAAGAGTGCACATGCAGTAAAATAAAACTACCCTACTTTTTAAAGAAATTTGATTTATACTTAAAATCCTAAATTATTACAGAGGTTTAATTAAGTTTATACGGAGAATAATAATAATTATCTTATTACTTAAACAATTAAGCCGCTGTTAAACAATATTACATAACTTTTAAATTACATTAAAATGTATTATTTAAATTATGTTAAATTATGCATTGTATGATGATGGGAATTGGGAACTTCTCTTTTGGAATGGATATAATAATTTGACTATTAATTCGCATGATAGTTTTTTCTACTTTTTTGCAATAAAATCGAATGCTTCTTTCTCAAAAATTGTAAATGTTTGCAAAAATCAAGGAATAGAACACATGTTTTTACGTTTGGAATTTCTCTCTCTGTACGCACACACATAGGCACATTATATATATATAGCAATTTTATTATATTGTATTATATTTTACTGATTGTTATTGTCCCAATTTTGATATGTTCTGTAATTTTAAACATTTTCATGATTTAATTTTGATTTAATTATTTTCTCTTGATTACATACATCTAAAAAATTTTTATACAAATAAAAATTTGTAATTATTCCAAGAATTTTCGGTTATAAATTTCTTTTTATACATATATATATATATATATATATATATATATTTAATGCGTAGGAGGAATCCGGGTATTTTAAAAGCTGGCAGTCGTGATGGCAGAGTGGCAAAGACGGGAAGGAGATACTGATATCAAACCAAGTTCAGCAAATTATCATCTTTATTTCTAGTCACATTAGACTGATTGCTCGTAGACTATATACTCTTTAATCATAAACACTTACGATAATTTTTTATATACACAGGTCAACGGGGGCAACATCATTTTAGACGAACAAGCAGAGCATAGAAGATACGTTAGCAATAGCGGAAGCTAGGGAAAGGAATGAAGAGTTGGCGTAATTGCCTCGCAAAGCAGTATTTATGCCAGATAAGTGTACAAAGTATTGCTAAGCTATGATTGATTAATTTTGGGTTTGTTACATAACATGGAAGGGTCTCGAACTTGGGAGAACAGATGAATTTAGGGGAAGAGCACCAAATCTAGAATGTTAATTTTGAGGTAGACAATTATTTTTTAAGGCAGCTATCGTATTTTGTTATATCTTACACACACATTTCTATATACATATATCTGTATGTATTGTGGGGTTTTCCTATTTAAATCTAAAGTTCTAACTTAGAACCCCAGGAACACTAATAAGCGATTAATCGCTTAAGTGTGGGAACAAATCACGTAAGACGTAAGCAGGGTTTTAAACCCTTTAGTTTTCAGTATATTTATAATCAGTTCTGACTTGGAACTTTACACAAAGCCGCCACTCGGGCTTGAACTTAAAATAATAATAATTTAAACTAAAACTAGCTTAACTAAGCTATTAACGGGTATAGCCGAAGCTATCAGAATCTAACTAGTTGGCTCCAAAGTATTAATTTAATCGGCGAAGCCAAGCAAGGGCCTAATGTATGGCTAAGCGTAATAACAGCTAAGAGAGACGTAGTCAGAAGGCAAACGCGCGTTAGCCAGGGAATCAGACTCTCTCTACTGAAGTCGGTTAAGTCACGACTTAAATAATACTCTTTCTCATTTGCATTACTTGAGTTTCTGAATTTACATTCTGGCAGGAAATTGTAAGCTGAAATTAGAATAAGATAGGAAAGATACAAAACTTAAAATAACTGTTAATTAACATAAGATAAACCTTACATCATATATATATTTGTGTATGTATACAAATATACATGCAAATACATACAGAGGAAGGAAAAGAGTTGCTCCGGAGTGTATTTCCATAAATGCTAATTTTATGTAATTAATTGATTTCCATAAATGTACATGTATTTCCAGTAACAAAATTTCCTAAATTAAAACACAGAATTTTATGAAAACAGTAAAAATGTTTCAACACTAAGTCATCATCAAAACTACAACATCACATATATGTGATGTTGTAGTTACACATCACATATACGTTTTTGCAGAAGATGAAAACTAAAGTTTCAGACTGACATTTACGTCAAATAATTCTAAACAGTTGAATTAACTACTATATAGCATACGTTTAATTTAAACTAAAGGCAGGCAGAATTCTTAAACCTTCCAAGCTTGACAAAATTTGAGAATAAATAATGACGACCTATTTTCTTTCCCTTATTTATTAAATTTTTCTTCGACACATACAGAAAAAAAACCTATATCCCTATATTAATCATTATAAACTTTTATTTCTTACTTTCATCTACAGCATCTCACAATGTCTCGAGTTTGATAAATATTGTAATCTTGGAGGAAAAATAACAGAAACTGTCTTTACCAATTAATGTACATTAAACAATTAAATGATGTTATAATAACCCGAAATTTCCTCTAATTTCATCGTCATAATTTGTTATTAATAGCCTTCCTTTGATTTGTAAGTTCAAATTTTAAATGAAAAATTTCTGCAGTTATTTCATTTCAGCATTTGATATATTTTATTTCATTATAATTGTTTTCAATTGATACTTTTGACTGCCATCTGTAATTCCGGCATTTTTTCTTTTAGAAAATAAGCCCTGGCGTGTAGGTATGTGTGTATACATAACAAAGAAAACGCTCCACAGATGAAGAGAAAATGATTAATCTTCTTCCTTTTTAAGATTTATGCTTATTTTCATATTGATGTCAGCTGCTGTAGCTATAGACTGTTTTTAATACTATTTACTTTTACTGATATTTTTAATTTTCGAAGTTTATCAAGTTATTTATTGATGTTTAAATATATATATATATACGTAAAATAAACACACGCGCACCCCCCCC